>OW052221.1:324449434-325015474 GCA_932526605.1 Nephrotoma flavescens | reverse complement strand
ATAATTATTATAATATATATATATATATATATATATATATATATATATATATATATATATATATATATATATATATATATATATATATATATATATATATATATATATATATATATATATATATATATATATATATATATATATATATATATATATATATATATATATATATATATATATATAGTGTTGGCACCGGTTTTAACAATCTGTTTATATAATTCCATTACTGTTTTTTTAGCGTTATAAAGTGTGTACATTTTCGCTGGGACTAATTTAACAGGACTTAACTTGTAAGACAACAAGGACATCTTAACTAAAATTAAATAAACTAATATTAATTTAATTAAGCAAAAACAGAATGATGTTCGTATTTTCCTTTTACTTAGCTTCTATATTATGGATGAACAACGGATGGGAAAACTCGTTCGACGTTGGTTAAAAGGTGGAGGTTTTAAACAAATCGATCATAATTCGCGCCAGCTAGAAATACAAGAGAAAGATACGTAGCGTAGGTTGGAAACTTCATACAAGAAAGAAATTTTCCAGTTAAACTGAAATGATTGAACTAACTAAAAAATTCTGAGGATACAAAATATTCAGGTGTTTTATTAATTTTCCTCAAGTTTTCCCCATTTTTTTATTCATTTATTTTAATTGGACTTTTTTATGTTGTTATTGTTGTTATTTCCTTGGCATATGTATGTTGTTGTTATGTTGTCATTTCCTTGGCAACTAATGGAGTTCAATGATTTCTGTTTAACATTTAATTAAATTTGAGTTACAAATTACACATGAATTTAATTATTTTATACATACATATATTATTAACGATAGACCAAATATTTTGTACACTCTTATTTGTTGGATTATATTTATGGGTAATATATAATTTTGTATATGTAAATAAAGTTATTGCTGTTTACATGATGACTTAGCATAACTTGACCCTTGGGCATGTTGTGCCTAATGTTCCAGAATCGCAACCGAATTATTTCCGATTTATCAATTAAAAGTATCAATTAAAATTCCTAGCAAATCCTTTTAGAGTTTTACTGTAGTTAACTGTAATTACGGCCCGGATGAACTTTCGAACCTTCACATTTTGAGTCTCTTAAACCACTGCATACATTTTGCAGATGCTTCCAGTGGCCGTGATTCTCGTCCGCTCGTCTACTGCAGTAACATATTGTCCAATAATTTGTAGCTGGTTTTTCCCCATTACAAGGAACACCACATAATACAATTAATTATAAATGCACAATTCTCCGTATAAATAACACTGTGCTTGAATTGCAAACTTTTTTTGTGGCAAGCTGTGCACCCAGGGGGTAAACCTAATTCAAGTATGCTGAATTCAATGGTGCTGGTCCCATTTCAAACTTAGTTCCCATTTTTGAGATATCGCTTTCGACATGTTTTGCATCTGAGTCAAACATTTGTCAAAATATACACTCATATTCACGTTGATAGCTCCTGAACCAATAAGATTGTCGTTATGCTTTCTTCAGCAAAGTTGTTGAACAAGCCAAGATAAACAACTTTGCCGAACATATCAAAACCGAAAAACGACATCTCCATTCACATTTTTGTGTTAATTTTTTGAAGTAAAACTTCTTTAGGCACGCTTGACTTGGGGACTAAGCTGGCAAATGCGTTACGAAAAATGTAATCAAACGAGGCGAACGAAACAATAAACGCAAAACGAAATCATTTTCCTTTAGTATCAGGATGTGCCATGACAATTCATAAATCCCTAGGTGAAACATTAGTTGATACCATTTTATTTTAATAATTGGTTAAAAAAATTGGAAAATAAGAAAATAGGAAAATTGGTAAATGGAAAATTGGAAAAATTGGAAATTTTGAAATTTGCAAAATTGGAAAATTTGAAAATTTGTAAATTGGACAATTATAAAGTTGGAAAATTAGAAAATTGGAAAATAGGTAAATGGGAAATTGGAAAATTGGAAAATTGGAAAATATGAAAATATGAAAATATGAAAATATGAAAATATGAAAATATGAAAATATGAAAATATGAAAATATGAAAATATGAAAATATGAAAATATGAAAATATGAAAATATGAAAATATGAAAATATGAAAATATGAAAATATGAAAATATGAAAATATGAAAATATGAAAATATGAAAATATGAAAATATGAAAATATGAAAATATGAAAATATGAAAATATGAAAATATGAAAATATGAAAATATGAAAATATGAAAATATGAAAATATGAAAATATGAAAATATGAAAATATGAAAATATGAAAATATGAAAATATGAAAATATGAAAATATGAAAATATGAAAATATGAAAATATGAAAATATGAAAATATGAAAATATGAAAATATGAAAATATGAAAATATGAAAATATGAAAATATGAAAATATGAAAATATGAAAATATGAAAATATGAAAATATGAAAATATGAAAATATGAAAATATGAAAATATGAAAATATGAAAATATGAAAATATGAAAATATGAAAATATGAAAATATGAAAATATGAAAATATGAAAATATGAAAATATGAAAATATGAAAATATGAAAATATGAAAATATGAAAATATGAAAATATGAAAATATGAAAATATGAAAATATGAAAATATGAAAATATGAAAATATGAAAATATGAAAATATGAAAATATGAAAATATGAAAATATGAAAATATGAAAATATGAAAATATGAAAATATGAAAATATGAAAATATGAAAATATGAAAATATGAAAATATGAAAATATGAAAATATGAAAATATGAAAATATGAAAATATGAAAATATGAAAATATGAAAATATGAAAATATGAAAATATGAAAATATGAAAATATGAAAATATGAAAATATGAAAATATGAAAATATGAAAATATGAAAATATGAAAATATGAAAATATGAAAATATGAAAATATGAAAATATGAAAATATGAAAATATGAAAATATGAAAATATGAAAATATGAAAATATGAAAATATGAAAATATGAAAATATGAAAATATGAAAATATGAAAATATGAAAATATGAAAATATGAAAATATGAAAATATGAAAATATGAAAATATGAAAATATGAAAATATGAAAATATGAAAATATGAAAATATGAAAATATGAAAATATGAAAATATGAAAATATGAAAATATGAAAATATGAAAATATGAAAATATGAAAATATGAAAATATGAAAATATGAAAATATGAAAATATGAAAATATGAAAATATGAAAATATGAAAATATGAAAATATGAAAATATGAAAATATGAAAATATGAAAATATGAAAATATGAAAATATGAAAATATGAAAATATGAAAATATGAAAATATGAAAATATGAAAATATGAAAATATGAAAATATGAAAATATGAAAATATGAAAATATGAAAATATGAAAATATGAAAATATGAAAATATGAAAATATGAAAATATGAAAATATGAAAATATGAAAATATGAAAATATGAAAATATGAAAATATGAAAATATGAAAATATGAAAATATGAAAATATGAAAATATGAAAATATGAAAATATGAAAATATGAAAATATGAAAATATGAAAATATGAAAATATGAAAATATGAAAATATGAAAATATGAAAATATGAAAATATGAAAATATGAAAATATGAAAATATGAAAATATGAAAATATGAAAATAAAAAAATATGAAAATATGAAAATATAAAAATATGAAAATATGAAAATATGAAAATATGAAAATATGAAAATATGAAAATATGAAAATATGAAAATTTGAAAATATAAAAATATGAAAATATGAAAATATGAAAATATGAAAATATGAAAATATGAAAATATGAAAATATGAAAATATGAAAATATGAAAATATGAAAATATGAAAATATGAAAATATGAAAATATGAAAATATGAAAATATGAAAATATGAAAATATGTAAATATGAAAATATGAAAATATGAAAATATGAAAATATGAAAATATGAAAATATGAAAATATGAAAATATGAAAATATGAAAATATGAAAATATGAAAATATGAAAATATGAAAATATGAAAATATGAAAATATGAAAATATGAAAATATGAAAATATGAAAATATGAAAATATGAAAATATGAAAATATGAAAATATGAAAATATGAAAATATGAAAATATGAAAATATGAAAATATGAAAATATGAAAATATCTCGATATGTTGATATGTCTTGATATGTTCAGTAAAGTTGTTGGTCTTCACTTGCGCAACAACTTTGCTGAAGAAAGCATAACGAAAATCTCAATGGTTCAGGAGCTATCAACGTGAAAATGAGGGTATGTTTTGACTCAGAGCCAAAACATGTCGAAAGCGATATCTCAAAAATGAGAACTAACTTTGAAATGAAACTAGCACCATTGAAATCAGCGTACTCGAATTAGGTTTACCCCCCGGGTGCCCAGCTTGTCACATTTTTCAACTAGCACAGTGTAATTATTTGGTAGAAATATTTTTCAACAAAAACAACTTGAAAAGATACTGACAAAATGGCACAGTGGTTAAAGCCGTCTTCCATGCTAGAATAGGCTGGCATGGAGCTATGCAATGTGCAAATGGTGATAAAATCGGACTAATAGCCGTACGTCCTCGATTTGGCAAGCAATGCGTAAAGTAGAAAGTAAAAAGCGAGCCGCGAAAGGGTTCGGAGTGCTTCGGCCTCAGAACAGATTGCATAGATTAAAAAATAAAAAAAATTACTTGATAAGAAGCACAGATAGTTTCTACGACTTCTAAACAGAACAAAAAAATATTTTAACCCTCATGTGAGTGAAGAAAAAATATCTTAATTTGAGTGATTAACTTATTTTTCCACGTCCGTCCAAGATGTAACATTTTTCATTTTTAAGTATGATCGTAATCTATATACCAATTAAACTAGAAGTTCTTACAAAATTTAAAGTTTTTATTGGGAGTAAAGCATACAAAAATAGACGTCTAACAGTACAAAAGGTATCCCACATCACTCACATTAGAGTTAAAAATCAATATCAAAATAAATCGCTGAATACTAAGAAACGATAGTGCTGCAACCACAAAATAGGTTGCCCCATCTTCATTTAAATTCTACAAGAAAGGTGCATCCACGCTTAATGGTTTCTTCCGTACTTGTATTTTTGTACTGGCTTTTTTCCTCGTTTTTTTGCGTCTTTACCTACAAACTAAATTTGGACCGGAGATTTTGTGTTGTTAAATTTTCAATAAAAAAGAAATTCAGATCGTTACCAAAACGACTAAGAGCTTACAAAAATACTGGTTCTTATCAGTTTAGAAAATTTTAACGGAAAAAGGCTTTTTTACAAAAAAAACTGTTTTTTTGAATAGTAATCACGAATTTTTAGGAGTAGCTATTTTATTTTTTCTTTTAATAATTCTTTGATGGGCTTTAAACAAAATGGTTGATTTCGTTCGTGGTAAATAAACAGAACTTTTTTAAGGCAATTATAAAAACTCAATTAGAGAGTTTTGGAAATAAATAGATTTTTAGATAGTTTTGGAACAACAAATAATCGTTTAGGAGAGCAAAAATATGTTTATTATAGGTAATTAGTCTTGATTTGGTATTTTTTTTAAATTTTAGGAAATTTACGTGCTAGTAGCTACCTAAACAAAATTTATAACAAAATAAAATTATTTTAACACAAATAAAACATTGATAAAAATTAACTTAAATTTAAGTTGTTTCGTTGTGTGGGAGGTTTTGTGCCTCCAGAAAATACTAGCTGTTCAACGGTTTTAATACTTGCTCCGCCGCGGATTTTTAATTGTAAACTTGAAACTATTAAAGTTAGCCGATAGTTTCCAGCCGAAAGTAAAAAACATCGATAATGCAGATAGTGTCTTTGCTATCTCGCCCGAAAATATAATATGAAATGTCAAATATTAATATGCTTCAGCCGAAAGTTATCAGCCGATATTTTTCAGCCGACATATCTCAGTCGACATATCTCAGCCGACATTTCTCAGCCGATATTTTTCAGCCGAAAGTACTTTTTTTACCAAAAATATTTGTTTTCTACAAAAAAAAATTCAACTGAAATGGTTAAAAACAAACTATATTTTTAATAGCATTATTAATACTATTAATTGTTTATGCTCGATGAATCCACTTTTCATAATACACCCTTCATTGAGGAACTAAAATAGGCTCTTATTGTTAGAATCATAGAAATACGTCCAGTTTATTCCGATGTTCTATCTTATCTATTTGAGCCAAAGGTAGCAAATGCATCTTTGATAAAGATACAATATTACAACTTTGCTTACAAAAATTTGGAAATGGGCTCAAGAGAGCGAAAATACAGACAATAGAGAAAATTGACTCACCAAACTGCATGTACCGACGACCAATAAGCGTGGATTACAAGCGGGCATTTTCTGCTGCTAACTGCAAAAAAAAATGTAGATCCAAATTGTGCGACGATGTGTTCAATATATGCTTTTCGCGAGCGCCCTTCGCCGAGTAGAAAGATTTAGAGATCAACCATTATGCTAATATTCAGAGATTTTTTACAGTCATGAAATTTTCTTCAAGTTGCCAATGAAGTAAATAAATTTTTTGAAATAAACTATGTTTTTGAAATAAACTATGTTGTATTTGTATTACGTAATATATTTTGGATTTTTCATACGTCGATAAACGTGCGACCTGCCTGTTTATGAATCTGTTTGGAATAATTTTTTATTTAAGTGGAATACCTCAACAAAATCCCAATATCCCAAATTGGAAAGTTACTTAGAAATTTTCCAAACTAAATTAATAAAATGTTTTAAAATTAATAAACTATAGAGTTACCTACTTTCTGTCGTGCCACCTATGTTTATTAGGTAAGTATAATGGTTCATGTTCATGGCTTACCATTTATTAATGTTTTGATTGTGCTATGTATTTCATTTTTGTTGGTTGAAGATCGCATTCTTGAAGAATAAAAATATTTTTATTTCGGTATTTGTAAAGTTAACTCATCTTTATTATTTAGTAACTTTATTCCGCGTCATTGTAATTGCCATTGGTGAAGGATTATTAAAACTAAGTAGAAAATTTAAATATTGAAAACAACATGATACACATAATATGAACCTTGAGAAGATCAGCCTTGAATAATTTTATTAGTAGCAGCGTGTAGCAACGAAACCGAAACAATATTATTGTAACTTACGTCGAAGAAGAATTATTGACGCGTATTTTAATATTAATTATTCGTGTTAAACACTTGTATTTAATATTTATCTAATCGCTGTTTGTCTTACAGCAACAAATAAAACTACGTAAAGATAAATCTGTAATAAACATTTGAATAAACATTTCAAAAAAATATTACAAATGTAAATAAAATGGCTTGATAATTACGTGTTACATATTTTTTAAGCCAATTGAACCTGTCAATGTAAATATCGGAGTGAAGTTTAAACGAAAATAACAAAACGTGTTCTGTGTCCCAATCGTACTTAGAATTAGAAAAACACTCATAAATTGAACTTTCTTCACATCATCACAATGAAACAAAATAATTTTTGCTAAAAGTTGTGAGTGAAAGTTATGAAATGAAATTCTTTCAAATAAAATACACTACGGACTATACAGAGGGGCTCGAAGTTAAGATATCATTCATATTTAACCATATGGGTGGAAGAGTTTGTAAGTCTAGGTTTTGTTAGGTTACCGTAGTGAATTAATTAAATTACCACAGGTGAGGTTTAATTAGAATGCGAAAATAAAACTGTAGTTGATTGCGGTCAATTTTATTATGCCTTTATTTACTCTGTTTTACACTCTTTTACGGGTTTAACAACAATTAAATACTAAAGTTGTTAATTTTCGAAATATGAAGCGTTGTCGTCCTTGGGCCATGTTAAGTTGTCAACACACATGCTCGGAAATCTCTGAAATTTTTGTTATTTTAGAATTATAAAAATTCTATAATATTTGAAATTATTTAACCCGGCTAAATCACTCAATGATATTTTCTCTCAAATACCAAAAAATCTCAAAGGATTCTCTACATATGGCTTTAAGCATGATTCATTTCTTACATCACTAACAAATTCCGAAATATTTCGATTACCACTGTGTGGTCTGAAATAAACATGTTTAAATGGTGAATCATTTTGTATTACACAAAATAAAATTGACTTAACATGCGGTTAAGTAAAATTGATTCTTTTAAATCAAGTAAACAATTTCAAATATTGAAGAATTTTGTATTTAAATCATTGAAATTCTCTCACAAATAACGAAATCTCAGAGATTTCCGAGCTTCTGGCTAAGTGAAGTAATCACTCAAGTCACTAATTCATAACTGTTTCGGTCACTTTTGTGTGATCCGTACGAGCCGAAATATGTATTACAGAATTAATTGTATGAATTTTGTATAGCACTCAATTAAATTATCACTCGAAAAACAAAAATGTCAAGTGGCTAAGAAAGATTGGTTTCTTACATGAAATTCTAATTCAAAACTACTTCGGTACGATCCGTGTGGGCCATGTTAAATAATTTCAATCGTATTCTCCCTCGAAAAACAAAAATCTTAGAGATTTTTGAGCATATGACTAATTATGGGTATTTATGTTTATTAGATAGGTCACAATCGTAGGTAAACCCAATCGAAATTTTAGGCAAGTTTGAAGGGGATAGGGGAGTGTAATTTGGTATATTTTACCAGAAATTTTCGAAACTAAATTAATAAAATGTTCTGGTAACTTTTGAGTAACACCTCCCTATCCCCTTCAGACTTCTCAGAATATAACGTATCGAATGGCCATAGTAGGATCGATGGGAAAGTGGGTTACTTAAATTAATTTACAGAACATTTTCTTTAAATTACAGAACATTTGATTAATCTAGTTTCGAAAATTTTCAAATTAACTGTAGTTTACATGTCATAGGATTTTGACCAATTTGGTAAAATTATTTAGTTCCTGCGACAGATTGTTGCTGTATTCTGATTATATGAAAGTGATAGTAGAACTAAGTATTTGAAGCAATATATCTTTCGGTTATAATTCATTACCGAAAAGTCGGGACCGAAGTTCGGACCGAAAAGTCGGGATAGCAAAAACAATAACTTCTTTATCATCTTTAGGATGGGATAGCAAAGATATTATCTGCATTACCATTTTTCAGATGAAACTTTCGGCTAACTTTAACAGTAAGTGATAGAAAAAGTTTTGAATTAATATTTGATTCTCAATTCCTCAACAAACAAACGTCAAATATCTCGGTCTTCATCTCGATAGAAGATTGACATGGAAAAAGCACATTGAAACAAAACGCAATCAATTAAAAATAAAATTTTCTAAAATGTACTGGATGATCGGAAGAAAATCGAAACTCTCTCTAGACTGCAAGGTTCTACTATACAAAGCGATCCTAATCCCCATATGGACATATGGTATCCAACTATGGGGCTCAACTAGTGCATCAAATATAGATATCGTACAAAGAACGCAAGCAAAGATACTTCGTAGCATTACAAATGCCCCATGGTATATTCGAAACAGATCCATAGAGACCTAGGAATCAAAACTGTTAAAGAGACAATTAAATCATGCAGTCTAAAATACCAACTGAAACTGGAATCACACCCTAACGAATTAGCTAGAGATCTACTAAGGCAACCGAAATATGGACGGCTTCGCAGAACAGATCCTCTAGATTTAATTAACTGAGAAATATAATCTAATAATTTCGTGCATGTTGAAATGAAATTAAGTAATTAATAATAATTTAATAATAATAATGCATAATGATATTAAGTATTAACATAGGTTAAGGCTTAAGTTAAAATTTTTTTTATAGTTTTTAAGAATTTCACACTTCTTGTTAGTTTCGTATAAAGAAAGATTCAAGAATAAAGCCTTTGGCAATAGTTACAAAAAAAAAATATTTGATTCAAGAAACCAGACTTTCTTAGCCGCATGCTTGAAAATATCTGAGATTTTGTTATCTGAGAGAGAATTTCATTGAGTGTAATTACGCCCCTACTTATCGCACAGAAATGACCGTATAGTTTTGAATAAGTAAAAAAATTAAACTAAACTACAAAAAATCCCTGAAATTTCGTGAAATTTTTTTAGTCAAGTAAGAATTTTTTTTGGAAGTATGTAGTACAAAATACTTTAACGTTTGAAATAATTAGTCCGACCCTTACGGATTGCAGGAAGGTAATAAAAGTAGCAATAGTAAAATAACCAATTTTACTTAGACACATACTCGTAAATCACTGAGATTTCGTTATGTGAGAGGATTTCATTATTTAACTATAAAATTCGTCAATATTTGAAATTACTACTGAAATGAATCATGCTTATAGCCATATGTACAGAAACCTTTTAGATTTTATGGTATTTGAGAGAAAATATCATTGAGTGATGTAGGGGCCGGGTTAAATAATTACAAACGCTTAAGAGTTTTCATAATTCTCGAATAACAAAAATTTCAGAGATTTCCGAGCATGTGTGTTGGCATCTTAACATGGGCCAAGGGCGACAACGCTTCATATTTCGAAAATTAACGACTTTAGTATTTAATTGTTGTTAAACCCGTAAAAAAGAGTTAAACAGAGTAAACAAAGGCAGAATAAAATTGACCGAAATCAACTACAATTTTCCTTTCGCATCTCTAATTGAACCTCAACTGTGGTAATTTAATTAATTCACTACGGCAATCTAACAAAGCCTATAGTCTTACAAACTCTACCGCTCATATGGTTAAATAAGAATGATTTCTTAACTTCGAGCCCCTCTGTATAGTCCGTAGTGTATTTTATTTGAAAGAATTTCATTTCATAACTTTCACTTACAACTTTTCCCAATAATTATTTTGTTACGTTATGATGATGTGAAGAAAGTTCAATTTATGAGTGTTTTTCTAATTTTAAGTGCGATTGGGATAACGTTTTGTTATTGTATTTTGGCTTAAACTGCACTCCGATATTTACATTGACAGGTTCAATTGGCTTAAAAAATATGTAACACGTAATTATCAAGCCATTTTATTTAAATTTGTAATATTTTTTTGAGATGTTTATTCAAATGTTTATTGCAGATTTATCTTTACGTAGTTTTATTTGTTGCTGTAAGACAAACAGCGATTAGATAAATATTAAATACAAGTGTTTAACACGAATAATTAATACTAAAATACGCGTCAATAATTTTTCTGCGACGTAAATTAATATTGTATCAATTTCGTTGCTACACAGCGTATTCTCAGTGTTTCTAAAATACTAAAATAATACGAATGTAAAGAAAATGCTAACCTTTTGCTAGTTTTATTAATTGTGTTTGTGTTAGTGATATTACCTGGGTAAGACGGAACATTATCGAAAATCTAGTTTTCTTGGATGTAATTATTAAATCCCACTAAAATTAACTGAATATTATAAAACTGCTTTGTCTCGGCTAATTACATGAATGTTTAATTTGACTTACAATTATATTTAACCCTAATGTGAGTAACGTGGGTACCTTTTGCACTTTTCGACGTCTATTTTTGTATGTTTTACTCCCAATAAAATCTTTATGAAAACTTCTAGTTCAATTGGTATAGATTACGATCATACTTAAAAATGAGGAATATTACAACTTGGACGAACGTGGAAAAATAAGTTAATCACTCAAATTAAGATATTTTTTCTTCACTCACATAACGGTTAAAATTCTCAATAAACGAGCATTGCACTACTAATTATAAAACTTACTGTACAAATTTGCCTTAATTCAGGGAACGCAAAGCAAATTATTAAAAAAGTATCTTATGATTCATGTGACACAGAAAAAAATCTGTTGCATTTACCGTCAAGGAAAACATGCTCATATTCAGACAGCAAAAATAACTCGTATTCATAAATCTATGCAACAAATTATACAATATAGTATAAATATTTACAACTATTTATTAAGAATTCTTGAAAGTAAAGTATCCCTAGAGATCTAAACACAACCTCAGGTATATGTGGTGTTCGTCGGGGACCATTTTAGTTAGAAAATATATTCAGTTGCTCCCCATCCAGGGAAGGGGCACTTAATAAAATGTTGTATTATGACCAAATATAATAAAAAATCTTAGTCCAACTGAGATATCCTTAGAGATCTAAACACAACCTCAAGTGTATGATGGGGTGATAGTCGGAGACCATTTCAGTTAGAAAATGTATTCAGATGCTCCCTATCCAGGGGAGAGGTTAGTTAATAAAAATTTTGTTTTATGACTAAATATAATAAAAATTCTCAGGCTAACTGAGATATCCCAAGAGATATACACATAACCTCAGATACATGCGGTTAGCTTAGCCATTTTTGTATATATTATGCCTTCTCTCACTTTGGCGCTATTTATGGAGATTTGTTGTAAGTAGGATTGCATCTTAGGCTGAGAACTCTTACTTGTTTGATTTCTTTTGTTGTCTCTCATTCTTTGCAGCTCTTTCACTACCCCGCATCCTCTGTAATTTACTGGGTGATGATAACCACAGTGTATGCATTTCACTGGTTCGTTCTTACTTTTGTTGCATTCTTTTGATAGATGTTTTCCAGCGCACTTTACGCATTTCGGCTCCCTATTACACTATTTGCGTTTGTGGTTATACGCCTGACAGTTGTAGCATTGTGGCATTCTACTAATGTTAACGTCTCAATCTTAACTTTCATATTAAGGATTACTTTGATTCCATATGCCCTAACAATACTCTCAGCGTTGTCAAATGATAGCATGAAAAGGGGGAGGCCAACTTTGGTTATTTTTCGTTCACCGTTTACGTTTATAGTGATTAGTAACTTTCTCTTTAATGTGTTCACTGCGTTTAGAATTTTGAATCATTTCTGGCTAAATTCGTCAATTATTTCTTATTTGCTTATTTGGGGCATGTATGATAAAGCCCTCTGGCCATGACTTTAATTGGTTGCTCAGCTTTGTTTTCATATGTGAACCATTCGATGTTTTGAGCGGTGATTGCATTTGATAACATACTGTAGGTTTCTGGGTCAAGTGCATTCACTTTCCAAACAATATTAATCAGTGTAGTGACTTTATATTTATCGTTTGGAACTAGCTTCACTATAGGGTGGAGATTTGAAAACTCAAAATAGTGTCCAAGTTGTACAATTAAAACCATATAAAATAAATTTCCCGTATAGCTAGGACACACACCAAACAATTACGTACTAATTTATTTTCGTAATGACTTGCATTGTCGTATCGAATACATTTTCGTATATCGTATTCAGGAATAGGGGCCCAGTTTTTACTACAAAAATAGTATTAAAATTTTGGTTTTTCCGGTAGGTTTCCGGTAGGAGCTGTTCTCAAGTGATGATTTTTCATACATGGGGCAATTAATTTTTATTAATCTAGATTACACAAGACATACTCCAGATATTGTGTGAAATCTTTTTTAATTGACCTTGTTAAGGGTAGGTCAACTAATAAATAATTTTTGAGTCAGGGAACACGAAATTTGATCCAAATGGTAAAGGCGTCAAATGAAAATTTAAATGTCGATTTTTTACCACTATAGTAATTTATTACACCAGGCCGCTACTTTATATTCAGTGAAATTTTTCTCATTGTTTGGATGTAACTCCGTGTAACGGAGTTTGTAATACAAAAATAATTTATTTTTGACCTGGATAAGATTGATCTGCCCTTCATAAGGTCCATGGAGTAATATTTGACGTAATATTGGCATCGGTCTGATGTAATAAATTAATAAAGGTGGTAAAAGCGACCTTTGAAATTACATACTTGAAGCCTTTACCGCTTGGAGCCAATTCCGTGTAACCTGGCACAAAAGTAATTTATTATATAGCTGAATACGGTTAACCTACCCTTCACAAGGTCCATCGAGTAACATTTAATCCAATATCTAGTGGCGGTGGCGGTCTTGTGAAATAAACTACTAAATGTGATAAAATCGACTTATAAATTACATATAAATTACGCAGTTTGGAGCAAGTAGTTTCGGTAACACAAGAATAATGTATTACCCACCTGAATAAGGATATTTTTTTCTGCACTATGCTTACGAAGTAACATTTGACCCGATATCTGGTGGCGGTCTTTCATGTAACAAATTATTAAATGTGGTAAAACCAACATTTGTATTGCAATTTGAAACCTACATCTTCTGATGCCAATTTCGTCTGATATAACAAAAAAATATTTTATTACACACCTGGATAAGGTTGACAAGACTTCTAGTGCAATATTTGGTCCAAAATCTGGTGGCAGTCTTGTGTAATAAATAATTTAATTTGGTCAAATTGACTTTCTTGTTATAAATAATGTAGATTTGCGGGTAGATTATAAGGTAGATTTGAAATAACTAATCCAATGTAAATAATTTGTAATAAATTCCGGTCCAAGAACCGAATATATGATGCCGATAATATAGTTATATTAACAGTTACAACTTTGACGGGGCAGGTTTAATTGTATAAGCTGAACCCGGACCACTCGTTCCTTGATAACAGTAAGAGTGCAGGTTTAAAGTACTGAATTTTTACTATATTTGGTCAAATAGTATTCACTCCTGAATGGTGAACTCCTGATTATTTTTTCTCTAATTCATATTGGTATTCAACTGAGTTTGTGTTTAGATTTCTAGGCATATCTCAGTTGATCTAACAATTCTTAATATATTTTTGGTTATAATACAAAATTCTAGAAATTATTCTCATCCGTAGATAAGGATGTCCTCACTATTTTTCTTACTAACGTGAACCCCAAATAATAATTCACATTCCTCAGGTTGTATTTAAATTTCTATAGATATCTATTGTGGCCCTAAGAACACTCATTATATTTGTTACCATTTCTGTTAAAGATAGGAGTTCCCTGCCTTTTTATCTCGGTATTATTTTTTTTAAATTTACCTTTCAATCCACCCATTTTTGCCGAGTGTGGCTTATAATTTCTCCCGTTATCTCATTTGATTTCAATTAAGAGTTACGTTAATTCCACTTAATACAGGTATTATTTTGAAATGCACCAACACATATAAACGTTTAGCATAGATTTAGAAAAAACTTCACACTGCTATATAAACATGTGATGTTTTTGCTAATTTTTTTACTAGTAAAACTTTAGCAGTATCTTCACATGCATTACAATAATTTAAGCCTGATCTCGCCTATGTTCATATATGAAGGTGTTTTCGATATGAAAAAATTTTCTACTTAGTTCTGATAACATTACCAAATAATAATATAAAGATGGTTAAACTTTACAAACACATAAATAAAAAAAAATTTATTCTTCAAGAATAAGATTTTCACTCAACGAAAATAAAATACATAACACACTCAAAACATTTGTAGACGGTAAGCCATGAATATCAAGCATTATAGAGCAGCATTATTATAACCAAATCGAACCGTATAATTATATGTTGTACACAAGTATAATCATACGTTAGAAATTCAAATAAATTCTTTTCCAATTTTCACTTTTTATTTTGTGTGTAAATAAGTATATAGCTAGGTGCTAAACTAATTTAAAACTCCAATTGAAAGTTTTCAATTTCATAACTCTTCAGTTTAGAATGTGAAGCATAAAAAAACTTTTCCCATTTAAATATACACAAATAACAACACACGTTACACAAAAATTTATAAGGAATTGTAGCAGCGTATACGTATTTCGACAAACAAAAAAGAAAACATTCTCGTACATAACCCTAACACAAAAAAATTGATTCAATTTCTCGAAAATGAAATAATAATAATAATCCATTGAAATAACAACAATAACAATAATTTGTAATAAAAATAATTTTTTAGAAGTGAGTTTTCCCAGATTTATTCCTTTTCCGCATTCCACATAAGCTAAACATACATAATATACTAGTACCCGAATGCGGAAAAGGATTTAATTTGCACTCAATGGCAGAGCCTTAAATTCAATTTTATTTGGTTGGTGTATGCTTTGTTTTTGTTGTCGCTTCTAATGCGAAGAAAAAAAATTATGAACATTACGAATTAATCGTTGTTTATGTTACGTGTTTTCTTATTTACGCTAGGGTTTTGCTTTAGATACTCGTATGCACGTATGTTGAGATGATTTCCGTCATCGCACTTGTATATATCCAAGCAGTATGCCACGCTTGATAATTTTATGTATTATTCAATGGTATTTTATCACATTCCCATAAAATTTCTAATGTGATCGTTTGCTTATTTATCCGAGAGTGATGTGTGATGCGGCTTCGTTACATTATTGTAATAAATTGTAACAGATTTTCAATTTTAATATTATTGCTTTTTCTATTTTTCAATTTTGTTTTCGGAAAATGTTTTCGGGAAGTTTAATATGATGAAATTGGATTTTTAAAAATATGATAATTTTATGTTGTCTTTACGTTTACTTTAATTTGAAATTCGTGTTTGAGTTCAACAATTTGGTTAGATTAATTGATTACCAGACAACATTTGCGAATGGACGAATCTGATGAACGAGCGGGTTAGATTTGTTTGAAACATAAAATGCTTTCTTAAAATAGTAGTGAGCCGAATTCAATAGCAACCGATTTTTAGTTCGTTGTAAAGTAACATTAGTTACACATCATGATTCATGAATCCTACAGACAGAGCTTAAAGTCACAAATTATATGAATACAATAACACCGTATTGCCAAACCCAATCTAGTACCATGGACAGAGTGCGGACTAGCAAAACTCGGAAAACTATACTCTAGTAATAGTAACGTGACGACAGTATATCACGTCACACTAACATAAAAATTAAATAAAATTATAAACTGGTGGTGTAATAAAATATTACACACCAAAAAATAAATGTAAAATAAAAGTATGAAAAATAAAAATTCATTTCCGTATACCATACAACACCAAACTGGGGGCGCGTGACAAATAGAAATAATGCGACAACAACTACACTGTCCACGTCAAACAAGCGTTGCTTGCGTTAGTACACACTAGAATCACACATAGCCGTAAAAATCAATTTGAAAAATGGTCGAAGTCCGTAGTTATTTGGTATTCAAAGCAAGATACGGAGACGTGTTCAATATAAGTGTAATTTACAATTAATCCGTTGAATTTTGTTTAATATTGCATATGCTAAACCCTGTAAAAGTTATTTTTTATTCTAAGTACAAAATCACATTATTCTGTAATGATTATTTACGATATGTTTTTGAAACCCAATCAAATCTGTCTTAAGCAGATCATAATTTCAGTGTATTTCGTTATTGAAGACGAAATGCTCTATTTAGCACTTTCCGCATATGTGAGTTAATACCTAAGTATAATAATAGGAACTCGGAAACCAGAATATTTCTGTAAGCCCGAGATTGTCTTACTAGAATTTTAGAATTTTAAGTTAACTACAAAAAGCTATTCGTTTTAAGCAATGAAGCTCATTTAACGAACAAGTTTAGTCCACCTAACACTGAGTCCTCAATAGCACCGAAAATTTATATTCGAAACCATTTCTAGTCTTTGATTTAGGTCTAATTATGGAGGATGCATGTGAAGATATTGCTAAAGTTTTACTAGTAAAAAAAATTATCAAAACTTCATATGTTTATATAGGAGTGTGAAGTTTTTACTAGATCTATGCTAAACGTTTATATGTGTTGGTGCGTATCAAAATTATACCTGTATTAAGTGGAATAAATGTAACCCTTAATTTATTAGTTTTATTTTAAATATTTGACAAGAATCTATAAAATAAACCGAAAGAAATTATAATATATTTACCATTTCATTACCAAATATTCACTAATAAGAGATATCCTAACTGAGATATCCCTAGAAATCTAAACATAACCTCAGGTGTATGGGTTGTTAATTGGGGACCAATTCAGTTAGAAAATATATTCAGTTGCCCTCCAGGGCAGTTAATAAAATTTTGAACATTCACTTTATTTTCCAGAAGAGAGATTCTTCGGGTACAACTGTCGGGATCATTGGTTAAGTTCTCAATTGAAATTTTCATGTCATCCAGTACTTTGCAGGAGAAACTTACTGATGATTCAAGTGCGTGTAACTGGTTTCTCATCGCTTAAAGCTGAGGTATCGTTGTTAAATAAGTTTGGATTGTGACTCCCATTGCCAATATCGTCTAAGATTAAACTGTTCAATTTACTGCGACAATCAGGACACACCCATGAAGTTATTATTATTTTTTTTTTTTAATCTGAAAATTTTTTTAATTTTTTTTTTTTATTTATACAATATTTTATAGAGATCATCTAGTAATTTATCTATCTTAAATTAATTTCCCGGATTAAGATGAGTAACCTATTTACTCATTTTATAATACTTTCTTATTCTAAATCAAACTGGAGTCTCCTCACTCCGTTACTGATGTCCAACATACGACGGATATCTGCATTTTCGTGTAGAGATAAGCGCTGTACGTGTTTCCTTGCTTGGTTCTTTATTTCATCGGTGACGAATTCCATCTTCAAGTCTCTATGGAGGTTGTCATTCCTAATGTACCATGGGGCATTCACAATCTCTCGTAGAACTTTATTTTGGAAGCATTTCATCATTTGTACATTGGTCTTCTTGGCACAACCCCAAAGTTGGATACCATAGGCCCATACTGGTTTCAGCATTTGCCTGTATAGAAGCAATTTGTTGTGTATTGAGAGCTCAGAGTTTCTACCCATGAGCCAGTACATTTTTCTATATTTGATGTTTAACTCTTCTTTTTTCTTCTTGATGTGTTCTTTCCATCTTAGCTTAGCATCAAGGGTCATGCCAAGGTATTTAGCTGTGTTTGCATATGGCATTCTGTAAACTAATTGCAAATCACCATCAATACTCGAACTCGGGATCACCGACTATCTTATAACAAATTATAAAAATATATGTTTAACTTGGTTTTATGTTCGTTTTGTATTAAACGAATCTTACAAATGAATGTGGTATCATCTTGTTAACACAAATTCATAAAAATTCCAGCAACAAGTACTTGCTGTAACACAAAAATAATTTTCCATGTTTTAGTGACAGATAAGAAATTGTCACAATTGGCCCTTATCCAAATGATCTAGAAACATATAAGTATACCACAATATTATCGTTGAAATGTATACACAAACACATACACTCACATAATAAATGTGTGTTAGAGAATTTCATGAATTTATAAAACAAAGGACGAGAAAAAAAACTCTAAATTTGAAGAGCCCAATAAAAATTTCCATTGTTATGCAGCGGTACTCGTACGTAAGTACCATCGTACCACTTATTTTATGGTGAACGAAGATATTCCTAATTGTTTTAACAGCATCCTCCTCGTATATTAGCTAGATAGTTTATTAAAAATAATTATTCAGCTTGGTACAGACATGTGTTTGATTTATTAACAGTTTCCTCCCTCTGGACCAAAATAGACGAGTGCAACGTACAAATAGATTTAAAGCCAAAACAATATTTTGTCCAAAATGAACGATAAGACTTATCCATATTTCAAAATACTTTTATAAATATTTATATCATTTTATTTTTGTCTCATTGGTTTTAAACACAAATAAAATTTTGTAGATTCGGACGAAATTTATAAATAAATAAAATTTTATTTTAATAAAAATAGTATTTCACTTATATCTGTTGGTAGGGTTTGAAACGAGTAGATAAATAATGGGTGATTATAAAATTGCTAAGCGTTTAATAAACAATTTTCCACCAAAGCTAATGAACTCATTATGGTCAAGGTCATGTCTCGTAATAAATTGATAAGACAATAGGTATTTCAACAAATTCAGATTAGTTTAGCAGCCAACAAAACGGATTTACAAAACTTTTGGTTTCGTATTGATAATTAAACTACAATTTGATTGAAATTTTAATTTTCCGTGCGGGAACAAATCATGATATGTGACTACCCACCCTACTAAACCAGAATCTGCATGTAACATCTAATTTAATTGTGCATACTACATAACTATACTCTGTATCATTCAACCCATCTTATAATAAATATTTTGTTGCTGCTTAATTTTCTCAATAATAGACTTCTGTCATTTTTCATATTCCGTATAAGATTTAAATCGCACGTACGGAGCATAAGATAATAAAATTTTAATAATTTTTTCAATTTTGATGGTTGCTAATAAAATTTAAGAGCAACCGAACTCAAATTAAATTTCAAAAACTTATGAATTTTCTGATATACCAAAATTAGAATGAAAATATAAAAACCCAGTCATGGAATATCGAGCAAGTAAGTTATTACGATTTTAGGCGTCCTTGACCATGTATAGATAACGTCGAAAATCTAGGTCTCATTATTTTTTTTCAACGTTAGCGGTCTGATAATATTAAAAATTTGAAATAAATCTCAAATATCTAATTAACTCGAGCTATCTATCTAAAAATGGAGGATGAATTTGTCGTGGCTAACACCTGACTACTTTTACCACGATGTGTACATATAGATCTCAAATACAGCACACTTGATTTCTAAAGTAAAAAATTAAACTTGGCGCTTTTGGTAAAGACAGTTTTATATTATCAAAAATAATTATTTCTGTTTAAATTTCAGACAACCAACTAGGCCAAACTCCCGATAGACCGGGAGGCACTGAGTTCGAATCTCATTAGAGGCAGGATGCAAAAACGAATGCTCATTGTGGATTACGTTTGGGATATAAAAAGCACAACTATGCAAAATTCAGCGCCGAACACCATTCATGTTAGTTTACAGGTTGACATGAAGCTTGTAACATTCAGCAAGATTAACAACAAATTGTTAAGAGTTTTTATTTTTATTCTCAGATTCATTTACGGAGCAAAATAAAGGTCAGATGTTCATGATCAGATCAAGGAGCAACCATCGCTGCCATCGAAATGAAGGAAGCTAATTTTCAGTTGTGTAAAATAGCACAACAGTATTCATTTATTGCAGAGATCAAACAATTAACGGCCCAGCAACAATTGTCAACTCAAAACAAACTCGAATCGATGCACCCTTACCATAGACAACCATCAAATGCAAAGTGAAATTTCGATGATGTGGTTTCACCTCGGGCCTCGTTATTAGATATTAAATTGCCGAAATCTCATCAAGCGATTTATCCACAAGAGAATAATTTGCTTGAAATCTAAGGCGAAGGCATTCAAGCAATTAATGGGCAGCTTACCATCATCAAGAGTTGGGACCTCTAAATGTGCATTTCAAAACATCTCCAGTGTGGAACGCAAAAACCGAGAAGGCTTCGTGACAGATGCATCGATGAATGCTAGGACTAGAACAACTGGTAAAATTAGACGTTTCACAACAAAACAATGATAAAATAATCGGTCACTTGCTCACAAATTACACAAAATGATTCATGTTTCCAACAGCAAGCCATATGAGCCATCTTGACCATAACATAAGCTGGTGATTGCTTGCGCATGGCAACTCTTGTGTCTAAATTATCGTTGGACTTGTGCTCTAACCAAGCACGATCATTTTGTTTACTCACATACTGTTGAATGGTGAAAATTTTCTCATCAGAAAAGACAATTTTTGGAATCTCATCACGTTCGGCCAAGGCCTTCAATGCTCGTGTTCTTTCAAGCCTAACTTTTTTTGTGCCTCCGTAAGATCTTGAACTGTTTGTATCTTGTAGGGCTTTAAGTGTAGTTCATTTTTCAATATGGTTTGAATGCTGTATCGTGAAACATGTAGGCGTGCGGCTAATTGATTAGCAATTTGACGAGGATTTCGTTGGATTCGTTTCTTCACCTTTCGTATCATTTTTTTTGATGTTGCTGTCTCTTTAGGACCGCCTCTGTTGCGTTTAGCGATGCTACCAGTTACGTTGTATCGAGTTATGGTTCGATACACAAACATTTTATTCACATTCGAATGTTGGCGCTGATGAACTATTGCTGTTTGTGAATTTCCACCCAAATACAGTGCAATTACACTATTATACGTTTGAATTCCATTACGATTTTTTTATGAAGATATTAATTTAGAACAATTATTTGTTGACCACATGTACACAGCTAACCAAACTTCATTCTTTGAAAAAATTGACACGCGAAAATGACAACTACACAAATGACAGCAGAGTAAAGTCAGTAACATTTGGTCTCAGCCACCCTGTATAAGTACATAAATACCATTAAACTAATTAAACTCACCTTGCCATATGCAATCTGCACATATGTTAGCTGAAATCATAAAAGTGCTACGTCTAAATGTTGATTAAATATGTTCACGTAATTTGGTTGGAATGTTGGATAGTACCGCGCTTAAATGTTGAATAAATATTTACACGTAACTTGAAGTTTTGAATATTGAAATTTATTATAGTATTGCGACAATGACATTTTAAAGTGACTTTTAGCCAATGACTTGTTTGTTGCTAACAATTGAAGATGATCAGTCAGACGGGAAATTTTGTACGTATCAAGGTGAATAAATTTTTTCGAAGGCTGTCCTAAGCGAAAGACGGAACGGGAAACAATCTAAAAACGTTGTTAACACAACAATGACGCCTTATACATCTCGATATGAAATGTCGTGTTAGATTTTCGACTGTGTATGATTCAGTACCTGGTGCGGAGGTGAACTCGCGCTAATTGTGTTCCTCCATGCATTGTTTGTTTATGGGCTTCTGTACACAAAAATTGATTGGGTGGTGACCCCTGAGATGATACGAGTAATAAGATTTTTTTCGTGGTTGATCCGGGAGGTTGTGTTTTGGACTCGAACAATAACGAGACATTTGTTGATAAGTTTTATCATATAAACCATATTCTTTTTGATTGTGTTGTAAATGAAATGCCTCAGATATAAATTGTAAGTTTTGTCAATTAATGTCACTGCAGTGGCCCCCACATTTTAGCTCCAATTGATTAGGCATTTCTTCCAGTATCATTAGTTGGATTGCTATCCAAAAGACGTGTTGAGAACCATTGCACTAAAATGAGCATGAATAATTAATTGGTCTCAATGCGCCAATGTTTGGCTTGTGTTAAGGTTGGAGATAATTATCCTAATGGATCGAATACCTTGGATGATTCAGCTAATATTTTGCTTTTGGCCATAATACCATTTTTTTCGTTGAGGTTCTCCTTGAACTCGAAGGTATCTGTTCTACAGCAATCCTAATGTTTTCACACCGTTGTGGTAAATTACGATGGGCTCGAGAGCTCTCGAATCTGAATCGACATGGAGAGATGAATATAATTGGATGCCCAGTTTCTTAGAATAAATCATCCGATTTTACGTGCGTTGATTAGGTGAGCTTATGTTTTTTCAGCTTCTTCCAGGGTATTACCTCCTGATAATCCTGATAATACGTCATCTACGAAGAAGTCATTCACAATTATATAGACGCGATCGGAAAATTTTCTTTTTCATCGTTTGTTAGCTGGTGATGTGTCTTGATAGTAATTTATGGTGCGGATGCCATTCAAAAAGTTACGGTTATTAGCTGGTACGCCTTTATAATATCATTTGGTGTCATTCATTCACATGATGTAGTTTTCTCTGTATTCGCTGTGTACGCCACATTGTATTATTTCCACCGAACTAGAATTGACATCAGTACGCCTATTTTGGTCCAAAAATAATGACAGGAAAGAAGAATTACCGGAACGTAATATTGTAGAATATATGTGTTTTTGTAGCTGCGTTTTTTTGAAAATGCTGCACTAGACCGCGAAAAATTATATTTTGATTTTTTAAACAAATTATATAATTTTAAATTATTTCTACTTCGTATTCACTGTATCGAATCCTAAAGAACTTATATTAAGCCCATATCATGCATTATATTGTTGAATAAAGTTTATATTTGCTTGTTCTTAACAACTCTGATCTACTCTTGATATTATGTAGAGTACAACCGAGTTCATCACAAAATTTAATAATTCCTGAACTGACGAAACTAGGGAAATTTTTTAGTACACAATTTTTTGATTGTTCCTTACTTCATTTTAGAGACAGAACTGTCATTTTATATTCAAATTTTCTGTTGTTTTTGGCGATATGCCGAGTCGGATGAAATATAAATAAGAAATGGACAATATGGATATGTCCGGTTTATATCGTGATTTCGTTCCTGAAATGTTTGACGTTTCTCATGCGGCACTTCAATTTATAACCTACGAATAAATAAAAACCCCATTATACTGTACATCGTGTAAAATTGGCGGTAATTCATCAATTATTGTGTGAGTTCATCAAAAAACTTAATAATTCCTGAACTGACGAAACTAGGGAAATTTTTTAGTACACAATTTTTTGATTGTTTCTTACTTCATTTTAGAGACAGAACTGTCATTTTATTTTCATATTTTCTGTTGTATTTGCGGATATGCCGATTGCCGAGTCGGATGAAATATTAATAAGAAATGGGCAAATTTTATGGACAATATGGATATGTTCCGTTTATCCCTTTCCTGACGTGCCTACACAATTGTGTGGGTAAATTGTTATTACTCTATTGAGTAACATTAAAAAATATTTTATAGATAAGTTTAGGACCAACTTACACAATTTTGTATTTCTCTTAAAATATAATACTCAAAATTTAGATGACGTTAATTAAAGCCCAACTGGCGCAATTGTGTAAAATGGGCTTTTGTTCTGATGAAATTTTATGATGAAAATTAGTTTTCGTAATACCTACACGTATTTACTCACACATTTGTGTGGGTTAGCCTAAATTATGGTGCAAATAAAAATATTTCTGAACCAGAAAGCATTATATCGTGATTTCGCTCCTGAAAAGTTTGGCGTTTCTCATGGGGAAATTCAATTTATACCTTACGAATAAAATATAAATAAGAAATGGGCAATAATACGGCATGTTTGATGCTTTCGTGAAAATTTATCGAATTGAAGATATATCCGGGTTATATCGTTGATTTCATTCCTGAAATGTTTGGCGTTTCTCATGGGGCACTTCAATTTATAACTTACGAAGAAATGAAAAACCCAATATACTGCACATCGAGTAAAATTGGTGGTACATCATCAATTATTGTGTTCAGAACAACACATGTAGTTTATCTGAAATTTTAAAAAATAAAACACTACTGTTGATTAATGGAAATTTCCGGCTTTTTATTAAAATTTATTTTTCATAAATTCGGTTTTTCTGGATTCTCAACTTTATGGGGCGACTATAAAAAGAAAAATGTTTATGCGTTCCACAGATTGTTTAGTAGTACTTCCAATTTTCACCATTTATGCTTTAGCTTTATGTTCTTTCTACAGTACCAGTTGGATCATCCCAACGAACCGAGAGGGAATCAATATTTCAACTAGCTGTTGATACGATGACAAAGGTCGCGTTAATTTTAGCATCGAGTCGAACATTACGAATTAAAGTCACAATCCAACAATCTACTTTCTTTGATTCTATGTTTATTTTATTAACCAACATACTTAAGGTAATGCATTGATGGATTCACGGTTTCCAAAATTTTTCCGTGTAATTCTTTTTTGTCATATCGAAAAAAAAGTATTTCAATGCATAATTTGTAGGTTATGTTTTCATCATACATACTTTCTTGTCGCAAAAAAATTCCAACAACGGAAAAGTTAAATGCCGATCCAGATATTGGCAGGTTTTTGCCGTTAAGTCAGATTTTTCCATCATACAAATTACTGATTTGCCACATACTTCCGTCCAAACGGGATATAACTAGATGGTCCAGACGAGGTCAGTACGAATATTCCAATTTTCGTCGACGCATCAGACGGTTGCAATGAATCAATTACGGTTTGGGAGCGTTTAGCACCCGCCACTTATTCGCAACTCTTGCACTTGTTCAATTTCGGCATTTGCATCGTATGTGAATGTCATACGCGATAGTTCCATCTCTTATGGCTCATCCATTTCAGCTTGGTTATGAAAATCATCACCCATAAATCCATTATCACTATCGCTGTCATCTAAATTTATGTTACTATCACCTACGGTTGATTGCAGCATTCTGAAATTAAAAAGATCGTTAAGAATCGCTCCCTTACTAGATGTTTCCAGCCAAATACGTACTTATTCATGTCGCACGGCGTATCACTAATATTGTATTCCCTAATGATTATAAGAATTCCGTCCAGCCTTTTGTATATCACATAAAATTACTCATTTACAACGGGTGCGTAATCATTGAGTATAAATTGATTTTGTGTATTATCCCAGTACGGATTATCGTAATCAAATGAAATTTCCGAGTTATTCGATACCAGCGTATTTAGAAAAGCTCGATTCGAACTATTCATCTCGCTTAAATCGGATTTTATATCGGCAAATACGGAATCCGAGAAAGGTATTTAGTTTACCATTTATCGTTGCTTTACATTTTCACAACACAGCACTCAAATTTTAAACTTAAAAACTTATTAATTAGATTTAGTATAAATAAAAATTTATAAAATACTTTTCTTAAATTTAACTAATTTATTATTTATTTCGTAATTTGTTTTAAACGCCAAAATGATTCACTTGAAGTTAGTAAAAGTTGTTGTACTAAAATGTTCCTTCCAAAATTTCCCTGTATTTTATCGCGGTCTCGAACACAAGATTTCAAAAAAACGCAGCATGTATTAGTAACAAACAAATTTGTTCGGACGTCGCGCCACACCATTCGCAATGCTTTTATTTTAGGTTAATAATTTTATATTTTGTAAATTAACAAATTTTATTTTTTATAAAAAAACCATTATAAAACATTTCGTGTTCATTAAAACGACACGTAAAAAATAAATTCACTTTCCTCAAAATTTAGCATAATTTTGCTTTGGTCAAATTCCCCATCTAGATACCATGGGAAAATGTCACAAAACAGGAGTGAAAGCACCAAAAATTTGAACCGATTTCACCCGGTTCGATAAATTTTGATGCCTATGGTCTCAAAAACAACACACATACATGCGTAACAAATGACAGCACACTTATTCAAAATTGTTTATTATACGTCGTATACAAAAATTTGCGGTTTCGTCTCCCAATTGTGGATCAAAATAGGCATTCAGATTTTCTTCCAGCTGATGCGCAAATACTACTTCTAGTTTTGTTTTATTTTTGTTTCGAGATTGCGTGATGAGGCATGTAATCTTCGTATTGCTTATGTTCATTACTTTCAATGAGTTGTCCGTAACTGAAGTAATCGATACCTTCGATACATTGTCGATCTCGTTTGAAAAATTTACTGGCTACTGAAGAACGTCGTTCTAGATGAATGAATCTAGCCAGGACTTGCTGCTTGGATGATCCGATTGATAGTATGTTTGGATTCCTTTTCATCCGTGCCATATAACGATCGTCGCTGTGTAGAAAATTTTAATGATAATGTTTTTCGCAAAATGTTCTTCTTCTGTCATAAAATCCTTAGGTTGTATTTCTTCCACTCCCCAGAATCGTTTTAACTGGTATTCAATGTCTACCAAGGTTACTATGGATTAGACCCTTGGGGAATTTTCTGTTTAAAATATTACCAAATATAGTCCATCCTCGTTCCGTGATAAATGAAATTAGTAAACCAGGATTGCTGTTTCTCGTTCAGTATTTCAACCACCGATGTGGCCAATAGTGTACCGGGTGATTACTTGAGTTTGTTTACAAAATGAGTTTTTATGTTATATCTTTCAGCATCCTCAAGTTTTGGAGTATCTCCAATTCTTGTTTAATTGAGTATCGTCTGTTGTAGCTGTTTATTGGTATGCAAGAGCGCGTTATGGCCTTTCTGTGTATACACTAAACATCGTATTGAATTGAAGAAAGGATAATGTTGGTCCTTGAAGCACATGTTGAAAAGCTGATGGTTGGCAAAGAATTTTGATCTCTCTAAAGTGAAAATTTATTGAAATTGTGTACAGTCTTTTAAATTAGGTCTCTTTTTACACAAAACACAAGTCGCTGAATATTGTGCGTGGCATACCTTAACTTTTGTGGGTGATGGAGTTATGGCATTTAAGGGCTGGAAACAGACGAACTCTTTAAAACCTTTGGCCAGATTTTTAATAACAATTGGAATTATTACGTAATTCCATGATACCGTTAGGATGTTTAAATTTTCAATTTTCTCGGTTAATAAGCCGCGTAACGACTTCATTGCTGTTGCTAATTCTACGTTGATTGATGGGTAGCTCAAACTCAGTATTGTTGGTTTTAATTTGTGGATCATGATTCGTGATGGTGTCACTCACATTGTTGTTTTCATGAGCAATCCGTTTGAATAGGTTGGCAAGATGTCCATTTTTTACGGATCATAATGGAAATGCGGAATTTCAATCCGTTTTAGTTTCATGTCGCATTGGAAATTCTCGATCTCACTTTTTGAAACGTTGTATAATACTTAGTAGTAATCCTGGATGAAGTAAGGTGTATTATTTTCTTCTTCTGGCTTGTATCGAATTAATACAGCTTTTCTTGAATCCTATCGTGGCAACTTTCAGTCTCTAGAAGTTGGTTAGCACCTGCGATTAGTTTATAGCACAAACGCATTATGTCGTATAAAAATTTAATTAGGCAAAATAAATCGCAAATAGAAGAAAATTTAATTAAATTTTCTATATAATAAATTATAATAAATTATATTTCCAATGCTGGTGTTTAGGTACTTTCTATAATTTAATTTCGCAAATTTTGTGATTTTGTGCATATTTTGCTGAATTTTATTTATCCATAATAATATAACTTTTATTATACATCCTGTTTTTTATTATTGTTATTTTATTTTTAAATTTTAAATAAAAAAAAGCCACAAATTATTTTTTATTTTATTTCATGTTGTAGTGAAGTGGTTGTTTTCGTACAAAAATTTGGTATTTGGTGTGGATAACTCAATTTTCAATTATCCAGCAGAAAAACAATCTATATTTTACATATTTTAATATGGAAAGGATGGATGAATAAAGTACAAAATTCGATACTAATATTCTGGATTCGGAGGCATCTGGTGAATATTTTTAGATGAAACGAAAAACGTAATCGTATATGCGTAAACATAAATTTTTGATGATTTAGTTGGTTTTCCATTTCTCCGTCCTAGTATTTTTTTTATTACCCAGGCAAAAAACGATTATTACATATTTACATAGCACTTGGAACATGATGTAAATTAACGAGGGTTCCGTATATTCATATTTACTCAATCAGGCACTCTCTTCATTCTTGGTATTGGTAACCGCACAAAATTAATTATTGCGTATTTTTCGGATAAGCCAATCAAGATATTTCACCAATTAAACCAAAAACTTATGATATCGAATTTTTTTTAAATAAAACCAAAGTTTATAACACCAAAAAATAGCATTATCACACAGCAGAAATTCTACTTAAAGCTACAATAATTCTCAAAACGTTTTATTCACGTAGTCTTATTGCTCGTGTGTGTGTAACTGGAGCAGGAAAACTTACGAATTTCAAAATGAAACTTTGCATACCGATTAAGCCTAATTTGTGCTAATTAGTGCTCACAGGGAAAAATTAGTGCTAGTCTAGGAACCGAAAAAACGGGAAAAAACCTTATTTTTTAGAAAAAAAACCCAGAAATAATTTAACCCTAATTTTAAAACTTTCCAAAGAAGGCTACACTGCCGAAATTTGTGCTTATCATACTAATATGATTTTCATAAGTTTTCATTCATAAATTGAGGCAACACAAAATAGCCCCTAAAAGATACTATATTAATCAACAAAATTCGGAGGTACCGTTCAATATTATTTTTGTTGAACAACAAATTAAAAAATAGAATTAAAAAATATTATAAAATCCAAGAATAAGCAACTCAGATAGCATATTCCAATCAGGTATGTTCATTGCCATCCGAGAAATATAGTGTCTGAATTTGTGCTAATCCAGAATTGGCCCAATTCCGTTGAACAACAAAGACCGTTGAACTACCGAATTTCTGACAATAAGTGTTTTAGAAACCAATGATGTTGGCACTATTCTGATTGCATATTCTTATTAGGTATGTTCGTTGCCATCCGGAAAATATAGTGGGAAATTTGTGCTAATCCAGAATTATCCCAGAATTAACCAGAATTATTATTAAAACACTAATTTGATGAGTTAATTCGTTTTTTTTATTATTTTCAATTTATTCAATTAAATGCTAACATTTTTCTCGTAATATATAAATTTCTTGAGTTCTCGTTTTTTCCTTGATACATAACGTTGATGAGAGAATTAAAAAATTGAATTTTTTTGTTTCATGCGTTTTAAAAAATTAAAATTTTTTTAAAATTATTAAAAATTATAAAATAAGTAGAGTGGATTTTGAAAATTGTGTACGGGCATTGGCCTAACACACAGTAACTGTTGAGTGCTGAATTGCTTATTATCTTACAAATAAAACTGGATTGTTGTATAGAATTAAGTGGTAAGTAGTTTTATAATTATTATACACATACACCTCAATTGTCATAGTCGTCTCACGCCATTTTAGATGACTATAGTCACGTCACTACATTTTTGGTATTATCATCGTCGTTTCTTACGCCTCTAGTCACTTGAATCGACAAATGACACTTAAAATAACATTCTTGTCGAATCAATTTTACAAGTGAGAAAAATTGACTAGTATAGTTAAAATGGAGCGTAAACGATAGTTATTTTTTTTATAAATGATTATTGTTCATGTATTTTTTAACGTGCCACTTGAATCGACGTCAACAATATCAATTTTGACGCGACGTGACACGACTCTAGTCACTTCACTTGAAATGAGACGACTTCGACAATTGGGGTAATAATGTTAGTGTCAATCACGCCAGAGATTCCATTTTGGCAACAACATAGTTTTTTACAAAATCGACAAACAATTATAAATAAAATGCACTTCCTTAAATGCCCATTTTATCTTTAAAAAACCAATCATATTTTTCAATCATATTTCCAATCACCAAAATTGAACGTAACAGTTTTTTTCTCTTAACATGAGAGAATGAAGAGTATTTAACAGAAACAACTGGTTATCTTTTAAGATACAATGGGCATTTAAGGGTTAAACGGTTTGATATTGTCGGTTAAACGGTTCGATAAAATATAGATCGAAATAATGGAGGTACTATACGAATTCGTATTCTATTATGAAATTATGGATGTCAGTAGTTTTATGACTGCATTTCCCAGTTTTTTAATAAAGTGCATTTAGTATTGTACTCTATTATTACCACCCCCACCCACTGTCCAATTCAAACCAAACCCGTCTCACCCGCACCACTATGTACCGTACCAACCATATTATCACCCTTTAACACCTCCATACCCACTTCCACACACACACACACACCCACACAAACCCTCATCCACCAAATCCCAAATTCCCACACCAAAACCAAAACGCCTCATCCCACGCCCACCACCTCCCATACCACCACTCATACCACCACCATAATCGCACCACCCACACAAACCCACATCCAGACGAGATATATTTTTATTCCACATTCACATGCTCTACCAAACCAAAATAGAATAGAAAATAAAAAAAAAAATCTATCAATTTTAAGGAGGGGGTTAACAAAACCCTACATACATATCTCCGAAAACCCTAAACACAGAAATGTCCGAATCAAGAGTGTTCATTCCCATGAATTGCTTGAACTTTTAGTAAAGAAATTAAGTTGATATCTCAATCCGTTCTCAAGTTATCGTGCACACAGACGGACAGAAGGCAAACCGAAACCATATAGCATTTTTTTAAACAAAAATGCTTAAAAATGAAATACATAAAATTCAAGGCCATTTTTAACTTGTTGATTTTAGTTTAAATTTTATTTGCGAGAGTGCATTAATAAAATGATAAAACACAGTCGTGCCGCAGAGAAGCCATCCAATTCACTTAATCTGTCTCTTTGAGGGAGACCTGCAAATGGCATGCAAACTGCATTTACAGAAAAAGAAGTTCTGAGTTGGCAAAAGCAAGTGATGGTAGCAATATAAGGAAAAAACCTAGATAGATAGTCAAAGAAATTGTATTCGACTTAACTAACTTAAAAAAAAAAACGGTTTATGGCTTCAAAGTCACCAAGAATTATATAATTAACTTGAAAATAACATCATGCCGCAAGGCTTCGAGTTTTATGTACCAATCTGCTGTAAACCATAAGCTGCTATTCTTCAGTGATTTGCTGATAGATTAGCTAACTTATAAATTCGGAGGTCGAAGCGTATTCCATAAATGTTATGAAGCGGGTTAGACGCACACTTAACTACGTGGTTGCAACATAGTAATGAATTTGAAATTGAGTTCAATTCAAAACACATGTATCGGTCATAATTTATATGGTATACATGGGCGCGAGTTCATATCAGAATGCGTACGGTTGACAATGGTTAAGTACCATAGTTACATCTTACAAGTACAATTAACCTTTAAATTCTTTATTATTGTTTGAATTGTCAATGTGCTATAGTTGGATTGGAATACACTGTTAGAATAGAAACCAGAGACAAGCACCTGCATTTATATATAATTAAAAACATTTGTTTAGTATGCTTGAGATCAATTTATTTTATTTTATCTTATATATTTTTATAATGTATATACGCAATTGATAGGATTGAGTCAAAGAATAATTACAGTTGTTTAGCAAGTTAAATTCGTAAGAGCTGGTGTGGCTTTCTGTACCATAGATGTTACTGCAGTAGAAAAACAAGCACGCATTGAGGTCGGAACTTGAGCAACTGTTGTTGCACTATTTGTAATAGCTGTCACGAGTGTTATTAAAGCACCAATTTTAAGGTTGAAGGGATCAGATTTTAGTGTTGTCATACTTGCAGTCAATTGATTCATTAAGTTAGTGAGAGTGCTAGTTTGGGCGGTGATGCATGATGTTGCAGCAGCAGTAGCATTTGCAATTAACGCGGCATTAGCATCAGCAGCTTTCTCCGGACATTTCGACAAATCTGCAAATAATGGTCCTGTGATTTGTTTGATGGTGTTTGTTAAAATACTGGCAACAGTGCCAGTAGAATATTGTAGGTTTTTAGTAGCACTATCGAATGAACTAACGAGGTTTTCAGTTTTTGCAAGAAGTTCTTTAAGTGCCGTATTGAGCATTGCTGTTATCGGAGCGGTAATTCCTGTTAGTTTTGTGTCTCCACCTGCAACAGCAGTTTTGATTTTATTTAAATCGTTTGCTCCGAGTGATGACATAACACTTTGAACGTTGTCAAGTAGATCAACAATTTGGGTGGAAGATGGTAGTTGTAATAAAATTCCTTGAAGTAGACCTAATATTGTATTTACAAGACCAGTTAATAATGTTGGTAGTAATGGAAGTGTGCTTTGAAGTGTTGTAGATAGTCCTCCAAGTATTTGAAATATCGAGTTTGCTAATTGTGCTGGAAGCTGATGTAGTGCATCAGTCAATCCAGAACCGGCTATAGCTGATGTAAGACCACCAACAGCTTGCTTGATACCATTAAGAAGTGTTTTGTCGGTTAAGGCTGCAGGAATCGTAGTTAAGATTGTACCAGTAGTTTGGGCGACATCGTTAACAATACCAGTTATTGCTCCATTAGCATTCGACATAAGATTGTCAACAGTAGCTATAGCACCTGCAACAGTGGTACCAGCTGCCGTTGTTATGCCTGTAGTTAACCCTTCCAACGTAGTAACACCAATTGTCAAAACCTGATTAACATTTGTAAGTGCATCGGAAATAGAATTCAGAGCTGATGTAACTATATTACTTAACGTAGTGAGAACAGTGCTGGTTACCGCACTAACCGCACCGAAGACACCACCAAGTAACGAACCCAATGTTAATGCTTGTGTAACATGTGCCTGTAGATAGAAAATAAGAATAAATATTAGCAAGCTTGTTGGAATGACTTATTTTTAAAAATATAAATGCAGTTTATAGTACCTGAGCAACAAGAACAGCTAAGAATATACAAAGTAGTTTGCCTTTCATCTTGAGATGATTTTTTATCTAATTATGCCGTAGCAGTTACTCGAAACAGTTATCTTATTGATAAACTCTCGAGTTGTGATACTTTTTTTAAAATTCAGTTCGATTTATATACGATTTCCAATATTTACAGACGACAAAATACTCCGTGCTAATTATTTGCGAAATTTGCGAATGTTAGTCATAGACCTCCAAAAGTGCTTATAAAAACATCTGAGCAATTTGTAAACTGCAAAAGATATTTTAAATGTTTAGACAACTGGTTCGCCAAAAAAATGTAATTATTATGTTTGGCCGTTAAGGCATTTGGCCTTCAGTTTCCCACATTATTGTCAATTACATAACAAGTCGTTAATCAATGCTTGAAGTATTTGAGATGTTTAAATTTTCTTATTGGTTAACGTGTTTGTCTGAAATATTTAATATTATCGATTTTATCAATTGGCTACGTCAATGTGTGTTTCATACTGTTGGCTAGGTTGTAGCTTGTATGCGCTATCTCGTTGTCAATTTTTTATTGCTCGTTATTTTCTAGTGAATCAGAAATCTATTTCCAGTCTTTAAAACTTTACTGTTGAAAATCAAAGGATATTAATGCGCGGTTCTGTTGTCTCATCAGGATATTTTTATTTTACTACATTAATTAGATGTTGGAAAGGGGAATATTAGAGCCAACATATTTATCTGTTGGTATATGAACTGCTTGGTAATATTTCAGCCGATGCTTATGTTTACAAATCAACTCCGCCTGCCTCCACATCAACTGGGGGGTTACATTCTTATATGCGTGATGCACAAATACAAATGTTCTTTGTTTGAAAACACTTATTATTTTCTTAGTAACAAGAGAGATACCGATTCTGTTTAAGCGCCTACAATTTCGAGTAACATTGATATTTGCTTAAGCAATAAGTAAAAAGATAAATCATTCAAATTTTTTCTGTAAAATTCGTACTTTTGCACACCAATTATAGGAACTTAATAACATTTTTCATGCAATAAGGATTGCACGCGCAACTTTGTAGTATCAAAAGACTCTCGCACTGTCTCTAGATTTTTAACCTAAGTAAATACTTACGGTTTTAAGAAAGTCATATTTTGTATCAAATTTTTGAGAGTACGAGGCACGGTGACCCAGTAATTACTGTTCCTTTTCCATGGCTTTCATCCATCGAGTAGGTGGTCTTTCACTAGCCTTTTGTACGAATTATGCTACATTAGACTACAAAAAATTTCTGCATGTTTTTTGCTGATAACGTTTATGACTCACAACCAAAGGCACAAACTGGTTCTATTAGTGATTTGTGTAGATGTTAACTTGTCTTTGAGGTGAAATTTTGTGACACTTGAAGGTTCTAATATTTGCGTAAAATGCTCGATATCTTAAATAAAGTAAAGTAATCATGAACTAATCAGCAGGCTGATTGATTGATTGGGATGAAACTTCATAATTAAGCTTTTTCAAAAATTGGGAGATCCCATTGATGCTTGAATATTAAAAAAAAACCGATTAAAAATAAAAAAATTGTAAATCAAATTTCAAACAAAACTAGTTCATTTTTTTAAATTTTGAATGGCGAGATTTGATAAAAAAAATGTGTTTCACCAAAATTTGGCATCTCTACGGTCCAGGCTGACTTCTGGAATAAAACGTCATAACCGAACTTTTTTTTTTAATTGGGAGAACTTGTTTCACCCAATTTCTGAAATTTAAATATTTTCTGATTATTCAAGACAGTTTTACTAAAAGCCCGGTAAGTTTCGTTTTTAGCTTTAGAAATGAAGTATGGACTATTCGACTTTTAATCCGAATAACAATCATAACAGTACATTCGCCTACTCCAGTGGCCCTATTCTGGCTTTCCCAGGGAATAGGGAATTGGGCAAATATTTTGCTGTAATTACAAATTGCAATAATTCCCAAATATTTATTCCCTGTTCCCAAATGTATATTCTGGTAGACTGGGAATAATTTTTGGGGGGAAAATTTTTTATTTTATTTTTTTATAAACTAAAACGCATGTTGCGACCTTAATACAAGTTTAATTTATTTTTCAAAATATATTTATTACAATAAATAATGTTTAGAAATTCGAAAAAGTACGAATTACAATTCCCTAAAAAAATAATTGGGAAAAATTAACGTCAAAACTGCTATAAAATGGAATTATTTTTTCCCAATAAAAAAAAATCCCAAGCGCCAGAATACACTTTGGGGAATAAATAATTCCCAACTGCTAGAAATACGTCACTAATTCCCAATTCCCTATTCCCGGGGAAAACCAGAATAGGGCCACAGAACAACAGAACATAAGAAATACAACATCTTTGAACATAAGAGATATGATGAAGGCGCTATTACTTCAAATGAAGGATATGAGAACAGAACAAGGCGATAAATTCGATCAACTCCTCACAGAGGAAGACGCCAGCGTCGCCAGAGAAGAGCGGGATTTTAAAGCCTCTGACATTGGAACAGAAGAAGAACAGCTGGACGGACTCATTTTGACTCTTTGTGGGAAAGCTATAGATGTCTCGCAAACTGCATCCGCTCCGCGACAGAAAGGAATTATGTGCGGTTCATGACTGAGTTGAAACTAAGATTCGGGTAGTCACACGTAATATAATTATGCAAGATTAAACCCAAAATCAAGCGAAAATTATGAGGGGCAAACCAACAAGACCTGGAGAGAGAAGTAACAAAATTGGCGCGCGAAGCATACGGAAATGCACCTGCAGGTGTGGGAATGAACTAACAGTGGACAGGTTTATTAGTTCTGTCAAGGCCGAACATTTGAAACTTCATGCAAGAACCAATACTAGAGGCCAAACCATGAATGAAGTATTGGAATATGAAGCAGCTATAGCAAGTTTAGCCACAGATATAGTAAAGTTGCTCAAGCTGGATTCGGAGGATATCATGAAAACAACGTCTTATTAAAGAAGAGATTATAGGAAACAACAGTCAGCTTTTCGAGTTAACGAAAGAAAACAATCGCGTTCCCAGTCTCGATGTTTCCGATGCCAACAACCCATTTCATAAGGGATTGTAATCAACCAAGTACACTGCACCCGAGAGTATCTGACGTACGAGGTAAGCAACGTGAAGAAATGGGTCAGTTAGACATTGCACGAGCCGCGGAGAGAAAACACTTGTCTCATTTAATGAACATGGATCCGGAAAACTAAGTTACACCAGTTTCGAGGAACAAAAGCTGGTGTAAGGCTCAAACAAAGTACCACAAGAAATCGTTAAAATCGCGCAAGGGGCGGATTACAAAGTGTCGCTGTTATTGGCATAGCGTGAATGCACCTTTACACTCGGATACCTGAGCTTTGAAATCGGGGATAACTAATGAATGTATCATCGGACTGGATGTTATTAAGAAACACCAAGTTGTTGTGGATTTGAATAACCAGGTTTAGCACCCACCTTTATGTGGAACAGTTAGACGTTGTGCAGTCGAAGCACTGTATTTGCTCTAAATAATTATGAACTAGGGAAAACTAATATTGTAGAACATAGAAATGACACAGGAAACGTTACTCCAATCCGACAAGTATCAAGGCAAATACCGCTAGCGAAGCAGCAGGAGACAACCGAATTAACTAGAAAAACGTAACGTTATGGAGTAATTCAGGAGTCTAGCAGCACATGGAGTTCAGTGGTTCTTGTCCAGAAAAAACACGGGACAACGATATTTTGTGTTGATTGCAGTAAATTTAAGAAGTAACGCAAGGAAGGACAGTTATCCGTTACCATTGTATAGACGCGCTGTCAGAGGCGAAGATTTTCTGTACATAGGATCTGTCAAAAGCGGATATGAAGAAAGCAGAAGTTGCAACCCATCATAATGCTACAGAGAAAACGGCATTTTCAGCAGAAAAAAGTTTTGTCAATTTGGGGTAATGACGTTTGGATTATGCAATGCGCCTGCTACATTTGAGAGATTTATGGAACAAGTACAAAGAGGCCTAAATTAAAAAACATGTCTGATTTATTTTGATGACATCATTGTACTAAGGAAGATTGTACTAAGTGTGTTTACTGACTATACCTCAGCAAGTGGGTGGAAGCCTATCCGATTGTAAATCAGTAAGCCCGGACAATAGTCGACACATTAGTGCCACATCCATTTATGTGGTGAATGTGGTGCCAGCGAAAGGAAGATGTAAACTTCTCACACGGTTATAAATATCGTTTTAAATTTCGAATAATCAACAAAGTCAATAGCTTGATTTATTATGTATGGAACAAAACGGCTCATAAAATGTAACTTATTCGGTTTAAAGTTCGAAGTTAATATTTTAAAAACATTACACATCATTTATATCAGTAGTGTAAGAAAACTTTTGATGATATTGGATGTTGCGATATCTATTTGTCATGCCAATCAAATATCATCGACATTTTACAATAATTAATTACGCGGCACGGACAATTATCTGCATTACCACTAAGTAATTAAATATTAAGGCTTTTGTGCGGTATGATTGTTTCAAACATGCATTATTTTCGTTTACACATGTGACGCGTAGAATGACCGGCAATATCTGTCTGAAATCGCCGGAGAGAACAGACAGTAGAGCGCCACCGAAAAGTCTGGTATTATCGTTGAGATCTTTCGTCGGTTTATCGAGAGCTTCAAGTGAATGTTTATGAGTCATAGTGCATTCATCCCAGATAATTATTTTGCATTTTTGCAAAACTTTAGCAATGCCGAAATGCTTCTTTATGTTGTACATTGCATCTGGATTAGTTCATCAGTGAGTACTTGTTCATTATTTGCAACAAAAGCAGTCAAAGGTGCCGCATCTAACTGTAAATGATGTCTGTTGCTAGAGGGTTAGGCGACGGCATACCGAAATAAATGAGTGGCATATTCGAAATGAGAATGCAAATATCTTCAATCTTTATTAATGCCTCGTTATATATTTGTGGCGTAAAATCGATATTGGGATTTTGATTAGCGGATTGGATTGACTGTCATTGAATACACATGTAGATAAATGAAGCGTAAGCCAGATTTAAGCTACACGCAAGCTTTTTCAAAAGTTGCAAAAGCGAAAAAGAAATATAAAACAAAAGTGAACAAAATGAGTGTTTTAAGTTATGAAATTGTGTTAAGGTCTATACCCGAATTTAAGGGCAGTTCCTTAGAATTCTGAACAATCAAAATTTCTCGAACTTCCCAAAAGCTAGGGGTCCGGTAAAGCTTATGATGAAATCAAATTTTACAAATATAAAATTTGGGAAACTCTAAAAAAGGAATTCACAAAACAATTCGGCATGTTATATTATAATCCCCTAAAACCCTACAAGTTGAATTAGTCACCAAAGAGTAAAATAAAAACGAAAGTTTAGGAATTTTGCAAATCTCATCGAGAAATTACTCTCTCAGTTAGATGAGTCCTCAATTCTTGAACACAGCGAAAAATACATCACTAGTTTTAGCACGAAAACCACTCTAAAAGTATTCCAGTGGCACTATTCTAGTAATTCCCCGGGAATAGGGAATTGGGGAAAGATTTTATATGTAATTTCTGTTCAAATATATTTTTTCCGGCCTACTGAGGAAAAAAGTTCCATGTAAATATTTATAAATTGGGAATAATTTTTCCATACCTAAATTGGTTGGGAAAATTATTCCCAATTTAATTTTATTTTGAAAATACTCTATTCCCGGGGAATTGCCAGAATAGTGCCACTAAGGATTGCTCGATCCAATCAAAGGTTTGTCAAGGTTTTGTTTGTCAAACCTTTGTTAAGGTTTGTCTATTCACTATTCTAAATGATGCAATGAACAACTCAAGAAAGAAAACTCAACTAAATCTTCCCTTCTTTCAGAACTTACAGTTACATAGTTGTCATATATGTGTTAAGATGAATCATTCTCTATCGAATAATTCATCTTCTTATATTAAAGTTCCGCCACAAACACTGTAACGAATTTCACATTTCGTTCCACCGCGTTGCAATAATTATGGGTCGTAAGTGTGACGAGGTGCTTATCCCTGTATTAGTTGTTAATATTTTATTTATTAAACATCTTGACTGCCAATATTGTAATCAACTAACAATATACACAGACCAAAATAATTTGTTTACTGTTAAGGTGAAATACGTTTGTATTGATTTTATTTCTTATGTTGTACAATTGTATTTCGATTGGGTATCGGAAAAATTTGTGATGTGATGACGTTTGCAACTTTATGGCATGATCGTACGATGGATGGATGAGTTGATGAGGGACAATGACAAAAATTTTGATGGATCAGTCAAGTTTAGAATTTTAACCATTAAGATGATTTCTCCATATCATATCATTGAGAATACTAATTTAAAAAAATTAAAAGTTTGATTGTGAAAACAAACTTAACATTAAAAGTCTTGTGCTATTTGGATTAATACGTGTATTAATAAAACGACATAAAAATATTAGTTCGTTTATTTATAAATTAATCATTTAAAGAAAATAATAAAATATGTGATGGTGGAGACACGAAAAATTTAAAAACAATCGCTTAAACAACCGAAAATAATGAACTGGGATAAAGTGTATAGCTTTTGATTGAAGATTTTTTTTTTATTCTTGTAATCCCAAAATCACGGTGTCTAAAGTAGAGTGTTCGATAAACTTTAAATAGTGCTATAGTGCGTTAATGAAACAAAAATCAAATTTGTGAATGGTAATTGTGGTACTTGTTCTCTTAGTTTTAATTTTAATATTAATTTTATTTATGTCTATTTACAGTTTTACTGATGTTAATATTCTTACTTAAAATTTCGATCATTTAGTTCTTGGAGTATGTGCTGTTGATTTAGTTGCTAGGTTATTAAGGATCACTGAAGATTGTGTAGGTCAAATCAATTTAAAATGGTTATGGAATTAAACGTATGCCATTCGAATGTTTGCTCGATTCCGAATAGGCTTGCTAGACTTCAGTTATTATGTCAGAGAAGACAATACCACATTATTGGCATATCTGAAACATGGCTTACATCTCATCTCACGAATGCATCAGTAAAAATTGAGGGTTATAAAATCTTTAGACAAGATAGATTTGGTAGAGGTTGAGGTGGTGTAGTTTTTTACATTAGGAAAGATTTTATTAAGCGTGCTATGATTAAAGTTGTGAATAAAGGTTCTAATTATAATATTGACCATTTAGAAATTGAATTTTGCTTGGATAATAATAAATTTGCCATTGGTGTGGGCTATGTTCATAAAAAAATCTTCCCTTGAGCGATCTTGAAGATTTAATTTTATTTTTATTTGAGAATTATAGAATTATTATCTTTATGGGAGACCTTAATGTTAATATTTTAGATCCGGTTGATTCGAGGAATCTTACAGACATTTTTTTGCACTTTCGCCTTACAACACCCCAAACTAACCCTACGAGATTTAATGATAGTGGAGGTTCTCTTATTGACTTGTAAGTATCCAATATGCCATTGCACCTTAAAAATTTTACCCAGCTTTCTGAAGTTGCTGATCATGAACTTATTGCCAGTCAATTTAACGATCAGTTTTTATGTGAACCTGAATTCATTATGTTATCAATCCAAAATTGCATGAGTGTTAATGCTAAAGTTGACTGGGTCACTAACCATCTGACTTATCTTATGAAAAGGCATGTGCTGTTGACTGTTAAAAAAAAATAAATATGGAGTCCCGCCTTGGATTAATAATAATGTTAAAAACACTATCCAAATTCGTAAGTTAGCATATTAGACTTACAAAGCAGACCGTTCTCTCGATAATAAGACTATTTTCAAGTTTTACGATAAAAAAACTGAAAGGGATGATGAAGGTCTTAGGAAGCGTTACATTAAATAAAAACTAGATCCAGCACTAAGCTCAAGAGAGCTTTGGATTAATATTAAAGATGAAGGATTACTCAAAGCATTTGAAAATAATAGTAATGTTCTTTTTAATTGTAACGATCTAAATAAGGCCTTTGTTTCAATGGTTCTAGCACATGATATCGATATCGATAGGATTCATGACTATAATAACTCCGAAACATCGTCTCTTGACTCAAGGGTTAGATTTCACCCTATTGAGATATACCATAAACCATAATTTCGAAGCATTAATGTCTCTTACATCCAATTCTTGTGGACCGAATGAAATTTCTATTAAATTCATAAAGACTGGTATGCCGGCTTTTTTACCATTTCTTAGCCATTTATTTAATAGCATTATTAGGTCGTGTACCTTTCCAGACCCATAGAAAGTAAGTAAAGTGATCGCCATCACAAAAGTCAAAGATCCGAAGGTTCCCTTTGATATGGAAGTCCGATTTCCCTCCCCATGCAAGTATCGCTAAAATTCTGGAGACGTTGCTATCTGATCAAATTAAGATTCATATTCGTACTAATGATATGCTATCAGAGTTCCAGTCGGGATTTTGTCAATCCCATAGCACCGTGACAGTTTTATCCGACGTCACTGATTTTATCAGAATGAGTATTGATGAAGGTGACTTCACAGGATTGGTTCTGTTGGACTTCTCTAAGGCGTTTAACTCCATTGATTTTGGAATTCTTAAACACAAATTATTGAATCAATTTAATATTTTCCCGTACGCCTATTTTCTTAGGTCAGTTAATAATTACAATTGTGTTTGTGCTCATTGTAAGAAACGTGGCCATCATGTTCGTGATTGTTTTTCTAAGAAAAGGGCCGATGATCGGAAAAATTTAACCAACGACAATAATCTTCCAAATTCTGAACCACTTAAACAGGGAATCTTCAATGGTCTCAAGAAAACTCGGAACAATGCAACTCGAGTCCAAAATTTAGAGAGTGTTTACTCGCCGTACGTAACATGTAACAACTGATTAAATCAAAAATTTAGAACTGCATCTCTCCTTCTACAATTCATTCAGAAACTAACGCTTTGCACACAAAAGGATTATCGTTCGAACTATTCAACTCTGAATCTTTCAATGATTATCCTACCTAGTCTGATATTGATAAACTTTCAGCGTTTAGCTGTGAACGGGAACTTTACCATTTTCGCACCGCCACAATATCTCTAATAAATGATACCCCCTATAAACTTTTTACTCAGATGGACCTAGATATTTCATCTCATGTACTTTAACATTTCTAATAGATATTGGCGCTTAGATTAGTTTAGTGAAAAAACATTGTCTACAGGGTGACGCTATATGTTACCAAAATGATAAATTCAAAATCAAGGGCTGTTCAACTCATGATTGAACAGTATAAAGTAATTTCCGGTTTACATCGCGTTTAGATACAACCCAAAACTAATCGACATAATTTTGCTGAAATGCATTTTATTTTATGTACACATAATGTTATTTTATCTATGTGAACAGTCTTCTTACATCGCGTTATAATTAAATGTAATAAGACACATACTTTTTCCTAATAAGACACATACTCTTTCCTAGCATTCCACTTTATCTTATAATATTGAGTACATTTTTGTTATTAGTGTAATCAATGCAAAAACAGCAAAAAATTGTATAAAACTAGAAAATTTTTCTAAATAAATTCATTCTGTTCAGTTTATTTAAAGTGTGCAGTTTCATTCTCAGAGTAATTGAGGCCTCACCCGTGGTAACCTCAAATACTCTTCATTAATTACGTCCAATAACTAACTGGATTTAAAGGAGCATCTCAATCAATATTGCACGAAATCGTTATGCGAAGTTTATTTGACTGTTCGTTCGATCGTAACAAAACAATCAAAATAATTCGCCTTAAAAAATGTTAGATCATTTTTTTTATTTTCAAAATGGACGCAAAAAAAATAAAAATTAATAAAAAGAGAAGGAATGGTTTTTTTGCATTATGCTAGAAAAGTAAAATATATAGTTTCTTGTGTTTTTTTTATATATGAATGAATGTTGTATGTTATTTAGAATATTTTATTAAATGCAATTTTTTTCTTTTTTTTTTGATAAATACGATATGTTATTTTTATACATATGTGTAAATAAAAATTGTGTACGTGGGTATTATAAATACCAAAATATTTGATTACACACCTGTGTACAACGAAACAATGAAAAATAAAAAAAAATATATTTTTATGATTCGAAGTTTCTCTGGATTTGGAAAAGATAACGGGTTTAATTTCTGCTTGATTTTGTTAGTATAAGAATTAATAATTTTCCAACAACTAAAAGTTTGAACTAAACTGCAAATGATAGTTCATGAAAAAATATTAAATAAAAACAAAATACGACATATTCATGGTCAATAAATACTCCCGATTCTGTTTATAATATAACTTAGGGACCATAATGAGCCTCTCCATCTCCACACTTTGATTCTTTTGTCGTGATTCCATCACTTCAAAAATCAATCGACGTCCACATTTGATTTCTTTGCGCATTTCTTTGTTTATGTATGTGGTAAAATTATGTTTTTTGATTTATTCGTATAGTAAAAATCGTTTATTATTTCCTGCGAAAACTGCTTTGACGAATCCAGACGAAAGGATCAAAGTGTGGAACCGTGGAAGGGGCCGGTCAACACTTTACGTCTTTAAAATTACTTCTTTTTCGTCTCTTTGCCCGTTTATCTATAAAACCGGTTTTAATGGCGACTCATTTTACAACAAAAATTTGTTCGGTGAAGTAGCACTAACACAAACAAAAATGAAATAAAAAAATTCAAGGCCATTTTTAACATGTTGATTTTAGTTTAAATTTGATTTACGAGAGTGCATTAATAAAATAATATAAAAAACAGTCGTGTCGCAAACTGCATTCACAGAGAAAGAAGTTATGAGTTGGGCAAAGGAAGCAGCAGCGATGTGGGGGAGCCTATAAAACCTAGAAAGAGAGTCAACGAAATTGTATTTGATTTAACTAATTAAAAAAAAACGTTTGGGGATTCAAAGTTACCTTGAATTGATTAACTTGAAAATAACTTCAATTCTAATGGTATAAACGAAAATGATGACAAATTTAATGACATAATGATTCAAGGCTTCGAGTTTTATGTACCAATGTGCTGTAAACCACAAGCTGCTATTCCTCAGTGATTTGCTGATAGATTAGTTAACTTATAAATTCGGAGGTCGAAGCGTATTCCATAAATGTTATGAAGCGGGTTAGACGCACACTTAACTACGTGGTTGCAACATAGTAATGTAGTAATAAAATTTATAGAAGTAAAATTTATATGGTTTACCTTTTTTTTCCTACCAGACAGATTTTTTTTTTGCCAGATGTAAACGATTTAAATAGAATGCACAAATGTGTATGTTGCTCCAAAATACATATAAAAATAAATTTTTGACATGAGACTTTTTCGTTACCCACACAATTGTGCAGACAGGAAAAGGGGTATGTGTACGAGCTCATGTCAGAATGCGTTCGGTTGTCAATGGTTACTGGAAGTACCATAGTTACATCTTACAAGTACAATTAACCTTTAAATTCTTTATTATTGTTTGAATTGTCAATGTGCAATGTGGAATACTCTGGTATAGAAACCTGTGACAAGCACCTGATGCATATGCATAATTAAAAACATTTGTTTAGTATGCTTAAGATTAAGATATTTTATTTTATCTTAGATATTTTTAATACGAGTCGATGTTGTATTTAAGCAATGGAGAATGATTAGAGTTGTTTAGCAAGTTAAACTCGTAAGAGCTGGTGTGGCTTTCTGTGCCATAGATGTTACTGCAGTAGAAAAGCAAGCATACAATGTGGTCGGAACTTGAGCAACTGTTGTTGCACTATTTGTAATAGCTGTCGCGAGTGTTGTTAAAGCACCAATTTTAAGGTTGAAGGGATCAGATTTTAGTGTTGTCATACTTGCAGTCAATTGATTCATTAAGTTAGTGAGAGTACTAGTTTGGGCGGTGATGCATGATGTTGCAGCAGCAGTAGCATTTGCAATTAAAGCGGCATTAGCATCAGCAACTTTCTCCGGACATTTTGACAAATTTGCAAATAATGGTGCCGTGAATTGTTTGATGGTGTCTGTTATAATACTGGCAACAGTGCCAGTAGAATATTGTAGGTTTTTAGTAGCACCATCGAATGAACTAACGAGGTTTTCAGTTTTTGCAAGAAGTTCTTTAAGTGCCGTATTGAGCGCTGCTGTTATCGGAGCGGTAATTCCTGTTAGTTTTGTATCTCCACCTGCAACAGCAGTTTTGATTTTATTTAAATCGTTTGCTCCGAGTGATGACATAACACTTTGAACGTTGTCAAGTAGACCAACGATTTGTGTGGTAGATGGAAGTTGGTCTAAAATTCTTTGAAGTAGACCTAATATTGTATTTACAAGACCAGTTAATAATGTTGGTAGTGATGGGAGTATGCTTTGAAGTGTTGTAGATACTCCTCCAAGTATATGGGATACCATGTTTGGTAATTGTGTTGTGAACTGAGATAGTGCATCAGTCAATCCAGAACCAGCTATAGCTGACGTAAGACTACCAACAGCTTGTTTGATACCATTAAGAAGTGTTTTGTCGGTTAGGGCTGCTGGAATCGTAGTTAAGATGGTGCCAGTAGTTTGGGCGACATTGTTAACAATACCAGTTATTGCTCCTGTAGCATTCGACATAAGTTTGTCGACAGTAGCTAGGCCACCTGCAAGAGTAGTAGCAGCTGCCGTTGTTATGCCTGTAGTTAACCCTTCCAACGTAGTAACACCAATTGTCAAAACCTGATTAACATTTGTAAGTACACCGGAAATAGAATTCAGAGCTGATGTAACTATATTACTTAACGCAGTGAGAACAGTGCTGGTTAGCGTATTAACCACACCGACGACACCACCAAGTAACGAACCCAATAATGATGCTTGTGTAACATGTGCCTGTAGATAGAAAATAAGAATAAATATTAGCAAGCTTGTTGGAATGACTTATTTTTAAAAATATAAATGCAGTTTATAGTACCTGAGCAACAAGAACAACTAAGAATATACAAAGTAGTTTGCTTTTCATCTTGAGATGATTTTTTATCTAATTATACCGTAGCAGCTACTCGAAACAGTTATCTTATTGATAAACTTTCGAGTTGTGATACTTTTTTTAAAATTCAGTTCGATTTATATACGATTTTCAATATTTACAGACAAAGTACTCTGTTCTAATTATTTGCGAATGTTAGTCATAGATTTCCAAAAGTAATTACAAAAACATCTGAGCAATTTGTAAATTGTAAAAGATATTTTCAATGTTTAGACAACTGGTTCGCCAAAAAATGTAATCATTATGTTTGGCTGTTTAGGCATTTGTCCTTCAGTTTCCTACATTATTGTCAATTACATAACAAGTTGTTATTCAATGCTTGAAGTATTTGAGATGTTTTAATTTTCTTATTGGTAAACGTGTTTGTCTGAAATATTTAATATTATCGATTTTATCAATTGGCTACGTCAATGTGTGTTTCATACTGTTGGTTAGGTTCACATGCAGTAGCTTGTATGCGCTATCTTGTTGTCCATTTTTTACTGCTCGTTACTGTCTAGTGAACCAGAAATCTTATTCTTATCAGGATATTTTTATTTTACTACATTAATTGGCTGTAGAAAGAGGAATATTAGAACCAAAAAATTTATCATTTGGTATATGATGAACAAGCAACTACTTGATAATATTTCAGCCGATCCTTATGTTTACAAATCAATTCCGTACTGTAGGTGTAGACATACATTGTGACCAATAAATATGTTCTTACATATTTATTGCTGTGCTAGATCCCGCTCCTTTGGCCGTCGCCAGAAAATACGGTTTAGAAGAAGGGGGTACCAGGCACGATGACCCAGTAAGTAGGTGGTCTTTCACTAGCCTTTTGTACGAATTATGCTACATTAGAATACAGCAAGTTTCTGCATGTTTTTTGCTGATAACGTCCACGACTCACAACCGCACAAACTGGTTGTATTAGTGATTTGTATAGATGTTAACTATTCTTTGAGGTGAAATTTTGTGAGACTTGAAGGTTCTAATGTTTTTATTAAATGCTCGATATCCAAAATAAAGTAAAGTTATCATGAGATATTCAGCTTGCTGATTGATTGATTGGGATGAAATGTCATAAGTAAGCTTTTTCAAAAATTGGGAGATCCCATTGATGCTTGAATATTAAAAAAAAACCGATTAAAAATAAAAAAATTGTAAATCAAATTTCAAACAAAACTAGTTCATTTTTTTTAAAATTTGAATGGCGAGATTTGATAAAAAAAATGTGTTTCACCAAAATTTGGCATCTCTACGGTCCAGGCTGACTTCTGGAATAAAACGTGCTAACTGAACTTTTTTTTTAATTGGTAGAACTTGTTTCAACCAATTTCTGAAATTTAAATATTTTCTGATTATTCAAGACAGTTTTACTAAAAGCCCGGTAAGTTTCGTTTTTAGCTTTAGAAATGAAGTATGGACTATTCGACTTTTAATCCGAGTTCTTATTCGACACACAACATTTGGTAACAGCGGTGGGGCTTTAAAATATCAGCAATAAAAACCTAAACACATATATGCATCGCACAGCAATGGAGTGAAAAGCTGCCGACCATTGGGCTTTCAACCGAAGGCAATAAGAATGAACTGCTTTCGAGACTGCAAGGCGCCATGGAAAAGGACAAATGATGAACAGAAAGTCCTACCTTGTGAAGAGCCTTGTGAAGTTAAAATCAGGTAACCGGAGCGATAGAGCAAACAGAAACAACCATAACAGTACATTCGTCTACTCTAACAAAACATAAAAATACAACATCTTTGGTGATAGGAGATATGATGAAGGCGCTGTTATACTTCAAATGAAGGAAATGAGAACAGAACAAGACGATAAATTCGGTCAACTCCGCACAGAGGAAGACGCCAAATTAGACAAGAAGGTGGGAAATTGAGCAGGAAACTAGCGGGATTTTAAAGGCTCTGACATTTGAACAGAAGGAGTGCAGCTCAACGGACTCATTTTGACTCTTTGTGGGAAAGCTACAGATGTCTCACAAACTGTATCCGCTCCGCGATAGAAAGGAGCTATATGCGGTTCATGACCGAGTTGAAACTAAAATTCGTGTAGTCACACGTAATATAATTATGCAAGATTAAACCCAAAATCAAGCGGAAATTATGCGGGCAAACCAACAAGACCTGGAGAGAGAAGTAACAAAATTGGCGCGTGAAGCATACGGAAATGCACCTGCAGGTGTGGGAATGAACTAACAGTGGACGGGTATATTAGTTCTGTCAAGGCCGTAGATTTGAAACTTCATGTAAGCAGCAAAACTAGAGGTCAAACCATGAATGAAATATTGGAATATGAAGCAGCTAAAGCAAGTTTAGCCACAGATACAGTAAAGTTGCTCAAGCTGGATTCGGAGGATCTCACGAAAACAACGTCTTATTAATGGAGAGATTATAGGAAACAAGAGTCAGCTTTTCGAGTTAACGGAAGCAACCAAGTACACTGCACTCGAGAGTATCTGACGTACGAGGTAATAAACGTGAAGAAATTCATGTCAGTTAGACATTGAACGAGCCGGGGAGAGAAAACACTTGTCTCATTTAATGAACATTGATCCGGAAAACTAAGTTACACCAGTTTCGAGGAACAAAAGCTGGTGTAAGGCCCGATAAAAGTGCCCCAAGAAATCGTTAAAATCGCGCAAGGGGCGGATTACAAAGTGTAGCTGTTATTGGCATAGCGTGAAAGCACCTTTACACCCGGATACCGGAGCTTTGAAATCGGGGACAACTGATGGATGTATCGTCGGACTGGATGTTATTAAGAAACACCAAGTTGTCGTGGATTTGAATAACCAGGTTTAGCACCCATCTTTATGCGGAACAGTTAGAAGTCGCGCAGTCGAAGCACTGTGTTTGCTCTAAACAAGACCTGGAGAGAGAAGTAACGAAATTGGCGCGTAAAGCATGCGGAAATGCACGTGCAGGTATAGTGAATGAACTAACAGCGGACGTGTTTATCAGTTTTGTCTAGGCGGAACATTTAAAAGTTCATGTAAGAACCAATACTAGAGGTCAAACCATGAATGAAGTATTGTTACGACTTTTTTTGTCATAACAATTATTTTTTTTGATAATGGATAATTTTGTGGCAGAATGGTTGAGGTCATTTCTCGTTTGCACCAATGTAAATTGATACAAACAAAAAACAAAGAAGGAACGTTATAGAACGTTTTGGCGTTCGTTGTGCGGTGCGAGAATTTTTTTTTGGATTGTAATTTAGAAATAAAAATATAAATTATTAATACTTTTTCCCTTCCCAATTAACACTGAATTAATTAATTAGTTCAAAGCGATATATCGAACATATCTGTTACAAAAACTTCATCGAAAAAATTTAGGTTCACTTGATCATGAGGTTTTGAGTCTCGGTTTTTTGATTTTGTGAAGTAACGTCTCGAGTTATTTGTGATAAAAATTCATTAATTACAAGACAATCCGTAATTTTTCGATTCGTAGAATTTAAAATATAAGTTAAAAAAAATTAATAAAATTAAATATATTGTTAGTAATATTTGTGTAAAGTTAACTCATAAACTCCTGTATTCACAAAAAAAATTATTATTGTTCGGCACATTGACGACGTCTTAGACACGCTGTCAGAGTCGAAGATTTTCTGTACATATGATCTGAAAAGCGGATATAGGGAAGTTGTAATACATCCTAATGCTACAGAGAAAACGGCATTTTCAGCAGGAAACTTCTTTGTCAATTCGTGGTAATGACGTTTGAATTTTGCAATGCGCTTGCTACATTTGAGAGATTTATGGAGAAAGTACTAAAAGGCCTCAATTGGAAAATATGTCTGGTTTATTTGGATGACATCATTGTACTAGGCCGCTCATTTAATGAGCGCGACAACAATCCTGAACAAGTACTACAAGGGATCCGGGCGGCAGGATTGAAATTAAGTTCAACGAAATGCAAAATGTTCAGGAAAGAAGTTTACTATTTGGGTCGGCCCTATAGCCGTACGTCTTCGATTTGGCAGGTGATGCGTAAAGTAAGACGGAAAAAATAAACCGCGAAAGAGCAGGGAGTGCTTCGGCCCCAAAACAGATAGCATGGATAAAAACAAAAAAAAAAAACTATTTGGGTCATATTGTTTCAAGCAACAATGTGCGAACGCATCCAAGTATGTTAGTATCTGTAATGGATTGGCATGTACTAAAGGATATTAGACAACTATAAGAAGTTTCTTAGGTTTATGCTCATCCTATACCGACGATTTGTGCCAAATTTCGTAGATGGGACCATTTGATGAATTTAAGAAAAAATGAAGCAACGCTCCTATATTGGTGAATCAGCAGGAAAGTGTTATGCTACTAACACGGGGATAAATATAGAAGCAGGAAGGGAAAGATCGAGTTGTCGCAAATTATAGCCGTTCTTCTGTAAAACAGAGAAAAATTATTGTGTAATACGCAGAGAACTATTGACTGTCGTGGACAGTGTTAAACATTTCCACAATTTTCTGTATGAGCAAGAGTTTGTCCTGCGAACAGATGGTGCACTGAATTGGTTGATACAGTTCAAGGAACACGTCTGGTTAGAAAGATCGAATGACTATAACCCTGCACTCTTATACCCCCTACACACGATCTGACTTGTCGGGCCGACGGTCAGTCCAACCAAATCAGGTATTGCATCCACACGATCCAACAAACTACCTGATATTCATTTATACTTTTGCTTGCGTTGAGTACAAATGATAAAATTTTGACGTTTGTGGGATGTCATATGTTTATGGAATTCAAATTTTGAACAAAAAAATTATTTATTATTTCAATATTATATAACAAAAATTTACTAAATATGCATTATATCGTTAAAATTTAATTATTTATTATTAAAATATATTGTTATTTTTAACCAACCATCCAACAACGCTACACACGACCTGATTTGATCAGGCGGTTGTATGGTTGGATGACGGTCGGATGGAATTTCCACCTGACATCACCCGACAGCAAATTGTCATACGACATACCTACACACGACCTGATTTTACATCTGATCTGATCAAATCAGCCCGACCGCCTGACCAAATCAGATCGTGTGTAGGGGGTTTTAAGACTGAACACCGACGAATGCAAAAACAATGCTGATGGATTATCAAGGAGGTCCTGAGCAGCACAGCGTAAGCAATGTGTACGACAGGAAGAAAAAATCTGTTCCACAGTTATTGTACGAATCCAGTTGGAATCGGAACATGGTTGGGATAAACAACATTTAAAACAAGACCAGGAAACTAATGAATGAATGGCTGGTAGGAGGTAGACAACCGCGTTGGTACGATATTGCATCTCAAAGCGTTACTGTTCAAAAGTTATTGAGCATTGACACTCCCTGAGAATAGATGATGGAATAATAGCAAGAATCTTGGAAACGGTTAATGGCGATAATAATAAACATCAACTTGTGATACCTGCTAATTGGAGACGACAAGTACCGCAAGAAACATACGGTGGAAGATCTGCGCAACACATTCTGGAATCGATAAAACCTTGGATAAGATAAGACACCGCTTTTATTGGGACTATTGCCACAAAGGAATTGAAAACTGGTGCAAACAGTTTGAAGTGTGAGCTGCGACTAAAGGGCTGCAAACTCGGGCGAACGGTAGAATGCAGCAATAAAATGTCGGAGCATCCATTCGATTCCACAAACAAAAGATAGTAATCGTTAAATACTGGTGTGCACTGACTATGCCTCAGCAAGTGGGTGGAAGCCTATCCGATTGTTAATCGGAAAACCCGGACAATAGCCGACACATTTGTGCCACATCCATTTATTTGGTGAATATGGTGCCAGCGGAAGGAAGAGGTAAACATCTCACACGGTTATAAATATCATTTTAAATGTCGAATAATCTACAAAGTCAATAGCTTGATTTATTAAAAGTATGGAACAAAATGGCTCATAAAATATAACTTATCCGAAAACGTGGAAAAATTTTGATGATATTGGATATTGCCCTTTCTACTTGTATAATCAAATATTATGAACATTTTACAATAACTAATTACGCGACACGGAAAATTATTTGCATTACCACTAAGTAATTAAATATTTAGATGTTTGTACTACAAGCAGCATCCATTACAGCAACGTGTAGTAAAATTAATTAACCATCTTGGAAAACGGATTACAAATAAAAACGAATTACCCGTAAAGAAAAGAATAGCAAATTTCTAATTATTTACGAATTCTGCCCCAAACTCCTTACAAATATCACTTGACGTTTTGTTTTAAATTTTTGTCATTAACAGAACACCTTTTTTGGGTGGAGTATGGTATATCGTTGTGCAGAAAAGTTATCAACGGTATTATCTTAAACAAACGTTGTGCGCCTTAAAGCCCTTTCTATGTCATTAAATTGCTATTCCTACATACTTCTTTGCTTCTACGACATTTTGATTGATTGCGAGTCTCATGTTTTCGTAGGTCTCGCAAAATACGTACATTATTGGTTTGATCTCTTTTGGTGTGTTCGATAAACTTTATGTTGTTGAGGGTTAAAAGTTTAGGCACAAATTTATATTAATTATAAAGTTTCGCTTCTTAACTGTTCACTGAATTTTGATTAATTAATCATTCATATAAAATAACAATTCACATAATTTTAATGCGTATTTTGTCTAATTTTTAAAAATTCCGTTGATTATGCAAAACGAAAATCTTACACATATCTGTGAATGATATTTCGAGCGGAATTATAAAATTTATGGATTTGTGCTCCAAAATAGCGAATTAGCTATGGGTAAATAATCCTCATGTGTTCCGACTCGTTCGGATTTTCTGTACCACGTTATATGTATAGATTTAAAAGTGTCGGCACCGGTTTTAACAATCTGTTTATTTTATTCCATTACTGTTTTTTTAGCAAATACGTGCTGTATATAGTAAAGAAAATTTCCGGTGGGACAAATTTAATTGGACTAAACTTGTAATACAACAAGGACATCTTAACTTAAGTGAAATAAACTAATATTAATTTAATTAAAGACAGAATAAAGTTCATATTTTACCTTTGCATTATTATTATGGATGAAAACTCGTTTGTCGTTGTTTAGAAGATAATCAAATCAATCATAAATCGCGCCAATTAGAAATACAAGAGAAAGGTAAGTAGCGTAGGTAGCAAACTTCTTACAGGAAAGAAATTTTCCAGTCAAATTGAAATGATTGAACTAACTAAAAAAAATCTGAGGATACACAATTTTCAGGTGTTTTATTAATTTTCCTCAAGTTTTCCCCATTTTTTTATTCATTTATTTTAATTGGACTTTTTTATGTTGTTATTTCCTTGGCATTGTGTAAAAGCTAATGGTAGATCATTTAGAATCGTCTTATTGTGTGTACGAAATTAGTTGAATTGGGGTCTGATGGCTATAATAAAAATTATAATGAAAGGTGGAAAAGGATGTTGAATTTTGTTTGTTCGTAAACATCATTTCTGTTTAATGATGACGGAAAAAATTAAAATTAATTTTATTTTTATTACGAAATATATTAAGCAACAGCCAATGCTAAAGGATTTCGCCTGATTAAATATTTTTATTTTCTGGGATATAATTCTGCGATAACTTCACATACGTCAGTCGGTTGCCTAGTTTCTAACCTATATTTTGTCAAATCTAAAATTCAATATTCGACACATATTTAATAATTCTTTGATGGGCTTTAAATAAAATGGTATATTTTGGTTCGTCGAAAACAAACCGACTTTATTAAGTTAATTATGAAAACTAAATTAGAGAGCTATGAAAAAAATAAGTTTAGTTCAGTCAGTTGATTCAGTTGAAAACAAATGTGCATAATTTATGCGTGCATTGTTGCGTATGAATGAATATGAGGGTAATTCCTCCCTGTTTCTCCATGTTTGTAAACCTTTTAACGTTTGTTTTCGCTTATACACAAAACAATCAATAATAAGCCGTGAAGTTCGAACTAATTTAGTTTTTTTTTTTTTTTTTTTTTTTGTGGAAACACTGGTGATGCGCATGAAATTTAGAAATAGGGACAACTTGCATAATTATGCATGCATGAAAATTATTTGTATATATGTATAGAGTAGTTCATTCTAATTTGGATGCATGCAAAATTATGCACATTTGTTTTCAGCCTGTAGCTACGTTGAAGCCTGTTTTTTATGTTTGGTAAAAGATTTAGGGAACTAGTTATGGGTTCATGTTACACGCTGCGTTAAATAGTGTTATGTTAAATGTTGCGTTAAATTGTTGATTACGTGACGTTTTAACGTAAAATCTTTTAACGTAAAACAGAAAAACCTTAATTAGCGGATTAATTGGGGAGTCCGTTTAATCCGATTGTCCGTTAAATCCGAATGTTTTTAAATTTAATATACTCGATCGAATTTAATCTGGGCGGAACTCAGGCAAATTATGTTGGCATTGAGTATGTTGGATGGAAATAGGATTTTTAAATGATTTTTGGGGAAGAATTTTTGGAATATGGTTACCTGGGACGGAACTTGTTTAATTTTTAACCGATTATAATGGGATTGGGTATGTTGGATGGAAATGGGATTCTTACATGATTTTGGCAAGGAATTCTGGAATAAGACCACCTGGAACGGAACTCGATGAATTCTCACCCGGTTATGACGGGATTGACTATTTAAGAATACCATTCCCATCCAGAAAGAATGGGAGACACACCTTGAGATTCCCAGAACCTTTCGAACCAAGCGGAAATTTACAATTTTGAGGCACTTGCAATACAAGAGCATAAATCATGTTAAATCAAGTTATTTTTTGGATTTGATTATTGGAGAATATTTGAGGTGAGGCCTCAAGCAAGTAGTCTAAGAATGAAACTGTATGTTTAAGTAAATTGAACAAAATGAATTTTTTCAGAAAAATTTCCTGGTTTTATACAATTATACTAACAACAATTTACATTGATTACACTAATAACAAAAATTTGCTTATGGCTCAACCAGTTAGGAATAAAAACTTAATAAAAAAATAAGAACTTTATTCCAGCCATCCAAAATTTATAATTCTTACTTAATAAACATATTTTATTAAACACTTGTTTTTTATTTCGCAAAATTAGATTTTTTGAATATTTTAATTAAAAAATTTGTTCAAAAAGTTTAAAAAATTGCTCGATCGATTTCGATTTGTTAGGTCATCATTAGGAGTATCTACTGATTTGTAAAAGTAAAATTTTGCTATATATAGCAGACAGAAAAAAAGAAAAAAATAAACAAAAGAAGGAGGGACAAAAAATAAGCAATACAAATTAATCTATTGATCGCGCAGGTGGGCGATTAGTCATCGGCTGAGTAACAAAATTCAAACTATATTGAAGTACATTTAATTACCTTACGTATTAGTCAAATTATAGAAAAAGGCGGGCTCTGCAATTGGTGAGAAACGAATTTTTCTCTGTTCGTTAAGGATATTTTGGTTAAGAAATATTGATTTTTGAATTTCGTAAGATCTTACGAAATTCGAAAATCAATATTTCTTAACCAAAATATCCTTAACGAACAGATAGAAATTCGTTTTTCACCTGGAAATGACTTAATACTGTTCCACCATGAGTTGAACAAATAATCTGGGATATAATTCCATAAAATAACCAATATTTACACTCTCCACTAAACAGCAATCATCAGGAAAGAGGGAAATTATGATTCGGTTTCTCATCCTTTGGCTAGGTTTGCTGTTTATCATTTTATAATCTCATATATATCCAACGTGCCGAATTCCATCATTATCGGTTAAGTAATAAGCCGTATCCGGTTCTAGCTGGCCATATTAAAAAACTTCTTCTAGAAATCATTAAAGAATCTCATTTCCATTAAACAAATCCAATCCCATCGTAATCGGTTAAAAACTACCTGAGTACCGTCCAAGATGGCCATATTCCAGAATTTCTTCCAAAAATCATTTAAGAATATCCGAATCCATCCATCATAATCGGTAACCGAAAAATGGAAAATAAAAAATTGTCCGTTAAATAGAGGGTCCGTTTAATCGAGCGTCGGTTAAATCCGGGCACCGATTTATTATATTTTTATAAATCGAGGGTTTACTGTATATCGCTAAAATCTGTTTCAAATTTTTCCATCGCCCCCAAAATCACTATCCCAAAATGCACAAACTCTGCAAGGAACTGCAGTGTTTGGATAACCATCGACTTCTTGTAATTAGCGATGACATACGCGATTTTTAATTGTTGATCTTATCTTTTACCAAACATTTGCCGTTCAGGTGGAGCTTGAACCCCGTTCGTTTTTTTTTGTATTTTGTTTTCTGTTGTAACGGTTTTATTGTGATTCTTCCCCATACATTGGTCTATTTTCAGTACTCTCGAATTAAATACACAATCGAAGGAATATCCTCCATTTAGCGTCAATCTGAGTGACAGACAACATCTATGATAATCGACACTTACTTACACACAATCAGCTTCCCAACCACCCCATACTTTTTCATTCCTTAGCGCTAGACCTCAGATACATTTGAATGTTTGACTCATAGATGGAAAATTTATAAGAATCACAACAATCACTTTTGACCGGGTGAGATTATTGATTTGAAAATATCAGTCTTCTCATCAGGTCGCGACGACTTTGTTGTATTACGTACCTTAGAATATTGTATATATAGATATATAGAACAATACATACCATGTATTTCAAGTATTAGCGAATTACCGCTTACGAAATCGATTCTTTCATATTTTTCGTCTATATTTCATTCTCACAACTAACTTTTCGTGCTTACGAATTTATATTTTTTTGTTTTATTTCTATATACTAACGGGTTAAGTTTCCATCTGATTGACCTGTAGTTTAGGTCTTTAGCTTTAAAATAGGTCTTGCAAAATTTAAGTTGGTTTAATTGGAAGTGAATAGGAAAAATAAAAATTAAATATTTATCTTTCGTTTTTTTTCTTCGGTTGTTACTCTAAATGCACCGTTATGAATGTAATTTGCATCAAAGCGAAAACTCATTTTTCTCAGAGAGATTTGGAAAAAAATGTAATTATGCTAAAGAATTTAAACCAATTTTGGAGCAGAATTGAAAAAAGGAAAAAGGAAGTTTTGAAAAGTATGATTTAGAGAATTTAGGGAGTCTTAGAAAAAACTGTAATAGTAATCGCAAATTTGCTCCCAAATAAGATAATTTTGGAAAAAAGTAGTGTCCTCTGTAACAAATGAGCTTGAGCTCAATACGGAGGGTACTAGCATGGAGTGGATTTATTTTTTGAAAAAATCTGAGGTTTTTATGCCTAATGGAAATTTTTTTTGGTGGTTGGTGTTGTTCATTTATATTGCTTCCATATGTGCTTTTCCTTTACCAAAATTGTAATGCTAATGAATAAATAAATAAATAAATAAGATGAATTGTCTTATCAAATCAGTTAAGAAATTGTCGGAGTGAAGTTTATGCCAAAATAACAAAACATACACTGTGTCCTACTTTGAAGTACTTTGAATTGAAAAAACACTCAAATATTGAACTTTCATAATAATATGTGAAATTTTTTAATAAAAACAAATATTTTTACACTATACGTAGCAAACACTTAATTTTTGTGGAAAGTTTTGAGTGAATTTAAAAAAATGAAATTTTTTACAACAAACACACTATGAGTTGCACAGAGATGATCGAAGTTGTTTTGAACTGCCCCTATGGATTGCATAGAAATGATCGAAGTTGTTCTGAACTAGTAATTGATGTAAGAAACCAATCTTATTTATCCACATCCTCGGAAATCTCTGAGATTTTTGTTATTCGAGACAGAACGCCATTGAGTGAAATACGAAAATTCTTAAACATTTGAAATTATTTATCTGGGCCCATACGGATTGCCCATATACGTTCGAATTGGTGCTGAACTAGTAATTGATGTAAGAAACAAATCTTGTTTATCCACATGCTCGGAAATCTCTGAGATTTTTGTTATTCGAGGCAGAACGTCATTATGTGTAATACGAAAATTCTTAAACATTTGAAATTATTTATCTCAGCCCCTACGGATTGCCCAGATACGTTCGAATTGGTGCTGAACTAGTAATTGATGTAAGAAACCAATCTTATTTACCCACTTGCTCGGAAATCTCTGAAATTTTTGTTATTCGAGACAGAACGTTATTGAGTGAAATATGAAAATTCTTAAACATTTGAAATTATTTATCTCGGCCCCTACGGATTGTATAGATATGTTCGAAGTGATTCTGAACTAATAATTGATGTAAAAAACCAGTATTATTTATCCACATCCTAGGAAATCTCTGAGATTTTTGTTATTCGAGACAGAACGTCATTGAGTGTAGTTAGAAAATTCTTAAACATTTGAAAATTTTTATTTCGGCCCCTACGGATTGCCCAGATACGTTCGTTGTGGTTCGGAACTAGTAAACTATCTAAGAAACCAATCTTATTTATCCACATGCTCGGAAATCTCTGAGAATTTTGTTATTCGAGACAGAACGTCGTTGAGTGAAATATGAAAATTCTTAAACATTTGAAATTTTTTATCTCGGCCCTTGCGTTTTATCCAGATACGCTCGAAGTGGTTCTGAACTAGTAATTGATGTAAGAAACCAATCTTATTTATCCACATGCTCGGAAATCTCTGAGATTTTTGTTATTCGAGACAGAACGTCATTGAGTGAAATACGAAAATTCTTAAACATTTGAAATTATTTATCTCGGCCCTTTGAAATTATTTATCTCGGCCCCTACGGATTGCCCAGATACGTTCGAATTGGTGCTGAACTAGTAATTGATGTAAGAAACCAATCTTATTTACCCACATGCTCGGAAATCTCTGAGATTTTTGTTATTCGAGACAGAACGTCATTGAGTGAAATATGAAAATTCTTAAACATTTCAAATTTTTTATCTCGGCCCTTGCGTTTTATCCAGATACGTTCGAAGTGGTTCTGAACTAGTAATTGATGTAAGAAACCAATCTTATTTATCCACATGCTAGGAAATCTCTGAGATTTTTGTTATTCGAGACAGAACGTCATTGAGTGAAATATGGAAATTCTTAAACATTTGAAATGTTTTATCTCGGCCCTTGCGTTTTATCCAGATACGTTCGAAGTGGTTCTGAACTAGTAATTGATGTAAGAAACCAATCTTATTTATCCACATGCTCGGAAATCTCTGAGATTTTTGTTATTCGAGACAGAACGCCATTGAGTGAAATACGAAAATTCTTAAACATTTGAAATTATTTATCTCGGCCCCTAAGGATTGCCCAGATACGTTCGAATTGGTGCTGAACTAGTAATTGATGTAAGAAACCAATCTTATTTACCCACATGCTCGGAAATCTCTGAGATTTTTGTTATTCGAGACAGAACGTCATTGAGTGAAATATGAAAATTCTTAAACATTTGAAATTTTTTATCTCGGCCCCTACGGATTGCCCAGATACGTTCGAATTGGTGCTGAACTAGTAATTGATGTAAGAAACCAATCTTATTTAGCCACATGCTCGGAAATCTCTGAAATTTTTGTTATTCGAGACAGAACGTCATTGAGTGAAATATGGAAATTCTTAAACATTTGAAATTTTTTATCTCGGCCCTTGCGTTTTATCCAGACACGCTCGAAGTGGTTCTGAACTAGTAATTGATGTAAGAAACCAATCTTATTTATCCACATCCTCGGAAATCTCTGAGATTTTTGTTATTTTTGTTATTCGAGATTTTTGTTATTCGTTTTGTTATAAAACGTCATTGAGTGTAATACGAAAATTCTTAAACATTTTAAATTATTTATCTCGGCCCCTACGGATTACCCAGATACGTTCGAAGTGGTTTGGAACTAGTAATCGATGTAAGAAACCAATCTTATTTATCCACATGCTCGGAAATCTCTGAGATTTTTGTTATTCAAGACAGAACCACTTCGAACGTATCTGGGCAATCCGTAGGGGCCGTGATAAATAATTTCAAATGTTTAAGAATTTTTGTATTACACTCAATGACGTTCTGTCTCGAATAACAAAAATCTCAGAGATTTCCGAGCATATGAATAAATAAAATTGGTTTCTTACATCGATTACTAGTTCAGAATCACTTCGAACGTATCTATGCAATCCGCAGGGTTAGTTCAGAACAACTTCGATCATCTCTGTGCAACTCATAGTGTGTTTGTTGTAAAAGATTTCATTTTTTAAAATTCACTCAAATCTTCCCACAAAATTTAGATGTTTTCTACGTATAGTGTAAAAATATTTGTGTTTATTTAAAAATTTCAGATATTTTTATTAAAGTTCAATATTTGAGTATTTTTTCAATTCTAAGTACTTATAGGTCACAGTGTATATTTTGTTATTTTGGCATAAACTTCACTCCGATTAGGAAATTATGGAATATTTAGCAAAACCAATAAGAACATGATTGCTAAAAAATTGTTGAAGTGCTTCGAAAATTTCCTTATACAATATTACAATTTTGCTTACAAAGAATTGGAATTCGAAATGGCTCAAGAGAGCGAAAATAATTCAATAGAGAAAATTGAATCATCATCACAGAAACAGCAGCATTAACCTTCAAATAAAATTGAATTTGGCACTAAAAAAGAAGACCAAGTAATTAATCAGCCAACTAATATCTCCAAAACGAATATTGGTTAAATATAGCAAGAAAGGGAGATGGCGTAAATAAATTACCGGTAAATCGATTTTCTCATTAATTATTTACCGTTTACCGGGTTTTCAAAACTCGGTAAATTTGTGACCCGCCTGTTTATATATCTGTTTGAAATATTTTTTTTATTTAAGCGGAATACCTCAACAAAATCCCAATGTCTCAAATTGGAAAGTTATTAGCTATAGAGTTAAGAGTTGCCCACTTTCCATCGATATCACTATGTTTATTATTGCAGATATGTCATAATTTTTTATAATGCTTCATGCTCATGGCTTATCATTTATTAATGTTTTAATTGTGCTATGTATTTCATTTTCGTGCAGTGAAAGTCGCATTCTTGAAAAATAAAAATATTTTTATTTAGGTAATTGTAAAGTTATCTTGTCTTTATTATTTGGTAACTTTATTCCGCGCCATCGTAACTGAAATTTATCAAGGATTATTAAAACTAAGTAGAAAATTTGAATATTGAAAACAGCCTTGAGAAGATCAGCCTTAAAAATTTGTAATATATGTTACCTGGCACTAAATTTTTCTCGTTTTTACCACTGAAAATACGCTGTGTAGCAACGAAACTGAAACAATATTAATTTACGTTGCAGTAGAATTATTAACGCGTACATTAATTCGTGTTAAACACTTGTATTTAAAATTTATCTAATCGTTGTTTGTCTCGCAGCAAATAAAACTAAGTAAAGATAAATCTGCAATAAACATTTGAATAAACATTTAAATAAAATTGCTAAATAAATTTAAATAAAATTGCATAACAATTACGTGGCATACATTTTTCAAGCTAATTGAACCTGTCAATGTAAATATCGGATTGAAGTTTAAGTCAAAATAACAAAACTTGTTCTGTGTTCCATTTTTACTTAAAATAACAAAAACACTCTAAAATGAAACTTTCTTCACATCATCACAACGAAAAAATTTAATTTTTGGGAAAAGTTGTAAGTGAAAGTTAGATTGATTGAACTGTAGAACCAAGTACTTGACAAGTGTCGCGGATTACGTCGGGCCTATTTCTACAGCCTGTTTACACATAACAATAGAAGGGATAAAGGTTTAATAGGTTCAATGGATATCGATGATATTGGTCTTCAAAAACTGCTTCTTTAAATCAGCAACCTGAGACAAAAAAATATTATTATTTCACGTGCATCTAGAAATTTCCTGACATATTATTCAACATTAATACTTTTCAGCTTCCTAAAACAAAATTGATTGATTAAATCACTTTGTATACAGCTACCTTGGAAACTCCGATTGTTAACAACACTATTCTAAACTACACAATCATCAATTAATATTTTAACGAAATATATTCCACACGCATCTTAAAATTTCTGGAATTTAATCCTGCATTAATGTTTTCCGGCCTAAATAATGCGAGTATAAACATTTATTAATTGAATCCTCCTACAACTCTACTACTTAAATAAAATTTCCTGAAACCATATTTATTTGAATTATATTAATAATTAAACTAAACTAAAAGTTTATTATTTTGAAACGTACAAACCAATTTCTTAATATGTATTCCCTTTCTCAATATTACATCAAATTGTTAAAAAACATAAAATCAAAATATAATATGTACATGATTTTCAAGCTCAGCCTCGAAATGACGTATAAATTGTAAAATTTAGATGCGTTTGAAGTTAAACCTAACTAAAGTAGAACTAATATTAGGAATAGTTTAGCACAAACTTCACACGCCTGTACACGCTTTTGAAATTAAAACTAAATTGATCCTAAACTATCAAACAAACAAAAAATGAGAATGTATTGGTAAAAGTAAAATAAAAATGGCATTTAGGCGAATTTTTAAAATATTTGTATCAAATTTTTATGTTTGATAAAACATATAGGGAACTAGTTTTGGGTTTCATATTACACTGTGCGTTAAATACTGTTATATTAAATGTTGCATTCAATTGTTGCATTAAAATGTTGCGTTAAAATGTCACGTAAAATGTTATACAGAAAAACCTCGATTTAACGGACTAATTGGGGTCCGATTGTCCTTTAAATCCAAATGTTTTTAATTTTAATCGATCCGATCGAAGATAATCTAGGACGGAACTCAGGCATTTCTTAGCCGATAATGATGGAATTTGGCACGTTGGAAAAATATGGGATTATAAAATTTTAAACTGCTGTACTCGCCAGAGGATGAGAAACCGAATCATAATTTTCCTCTTTTCTGATTATTGCTGTAGTGGAGAGTGTAATTATGGGTTATTTTATGGAATTAACTCTTAGACCATTTAAGTTCTTGTATTGCAAGTACCTCAAAATTGTAAATTTCCGCTTGGTTCGAGAAGTTCTGGAAATCTCAAGGCCTTAGAAGACATGATATTCCATGTTCTCGTGAACAGTTTTCGAGGTCGTTGTTGATAAGAATACTATAAATTTATCTAAACCCTTTGTGAAGGTTCATAACGGGATTTTTTGTGAGGGTTGGTAGTTGACCTAATACTCAACATTTATACTTAATAAACACATTTTTATTAATCACTTGTTTTTGTTTCGCAGAATATTTTTCAAAAAGTTTAAAAAATCACTCGATCGATTTCGACTTGTTAGGTCATCATCAGGAGTATCTACTGGACAGTAGATACTCCTGATGATGACCTAACAAGTCGAAATCGATCGAGTGATTTTTTAAACTTTTTGAAAAATATTCTGCGAAACAAAAACAAGTGATTAATAAAAATGTGTTTATTAAGTATAAGTGTGTTTCGCCAAGTGCCTACGGCAAATAGCGTAATAAGTACTCAACATTTAATTACATGAGTGGGTCATGTACTGGTGATAGATGTTAAGTCATCCAGCCTTATCATGCTTCAAGAATCATAAAAAATTTTGGAATTTGAAAGAAGAAATATGTCAGTTTTTAATATCCAAGAATCAAGATATCACCTTGTTTTCTGATACAGTGTGGTTGCAAGACTTATCCTTCATGGTTGATATAACGAGACACTTATCCGATTTAAATTTGAAGCTGCAAGGAAAGGATCGGATCATTACCAACATGTGTGACCAAGTTAATGCGTAAATGTAAGCTAGTTCTTTGGGAAAAACAGTTGAAAAATGAAAATTTGATAAATTTTCGAACATGCAACATGTATAAATCCAGTTTAGGTGAAACTGCATCATATGCAAAATACGCGGAAAATATGTTACGCCTAAGAACTAAATTTAAAACAAGATTTGATTTTAAATTGTTGGAAGACAAGTTTTCGCTGTTTTCATCAATTTTCTCAATAAATATAGGAACCTAACCATATGCAAATGGAGGTTATCTATATCCAGTACGTTTCTAATTAGATGGCAAAATTCGTCGAAGTTGGAGTGTATGAATTTTACAATTGTTTGCCAGCCAGATTCGAAAACACTCGACGATTTTATAGGAGGAATTTACAATATATGAAAACTTTTGACCTACTCGAGCGATTGGTCTTGCACGAATACTTTTTAGTTGAAAAAAAAACATAGGGGGTTTAGTGATAAAAAATGTTACCCCTTTCCCATGCTCACCTGTAAGAAGGAATTTACAATTCTATGCAAACTTTTAATTCACTATAGCGAGTGCTTGCAATTTAGCACGAATACATTTTGGCACCCGAGAAAAACCGTGGGAGTGTTGACAAATATTTTATATGTATCAATATTTGTTGTAGTATATGGAATGTAATTATTACACGCTGGAATGCCTTCTTATATCATGAAATTGAAGTTAGAATCACCAATAACGCTTCTGTGGAATCTGGGCCTTCCAAAACTGTGCAATGGAACACGGCTCTGTGTCAAAAATCGTTTGCCAAATGTCATCGAAGCCACTATATTTACGTGGATTGCAAAAAGAAGGGACGTTTTCATAACTCGCATACCGTTGATACCAACTGACGTGCCTTTCAGCTTCAAACGAGTCCAGTTCCCAGTTAGACTTTCATTTGTCATAACCATCAACAACACGGACAATCTCTTAAGTTTGCAGGCGTGAATTTGGAAAGTGCTTGCTTCTCTCATGGCCAGTTGTATGTGGCATTCTCTATGGATTTCAAAAAGTTTGTTTGTTTTTTTAGCTCCGGGAGGAAAATCAAAAAATGTGGTTTACAAGCAAGCATTGCGGTAAACCCAACAAATTATTTTTGTATTGATTTTATTCAGTTCACTTAAGTATTTCTAATTGGTTATGAAATAAAAAAACTCGTGTTGAAATTCAGCAGTTCAATTTGGACCCCGGGCAAAGCAAGGTATATCAGCTATTTTAACGATATGCACAGAAGACTTTGTAAGACTAAGTTTTGTTCGAGTAGCGCTGAGATCTAATTAAATTACCACGGGTGCTGTTTAGTTAAATATGCGAAAATAAAACGTAGTTGATTGCGGAAATTTTTTTTTCTATTTTTATTAAATATCTTTTACGAGCTACCTTTAATGTCTAGAAGTTGGTTAGCACCTGCGTTTAGTTTATAGCACAAACGCATTCTAACGAATTGTGCCTTAAATTTTCTTACTTGCTCCTAATTGATGCTTCCGATCTTGTTGTTAGTGGATGTTTCAGAATGATTGTTGATTGGTTCATCAGGACTGTTCCAATATTGTCGAGTATTGTTGTTGTCGAAGAGGTCGTCTTTCATTCGTAAGTCACGCATTAATAATTTTTTCTTCTTTCTTACTTTTGTTTTACTACTCTGGGGTTCTCTGGGAAAATGAGCACATTGTGCCCGGTAAGGCATTGAAGGGCATCATTGGATTGATTGAACGTTCGGTTGTTTGTGTGTAGATTTTATGTAGACTAATTTAAATATTTACCGGATGCTTCGGCACGAACGACCAATGATAAATATCCCAAATATTAAAAATTTTGTGCTATTAGGTATATCAAAGATAACAATATAATTTAATTAATAATTATTAAAGAGAAATGTAATTCTTTCCACAGTTCGATAACAGTATCAAGCGATAAATCTTACCCGTTTATAAATTAAAGGCTACAAAATCAAAAAATAAGTTATAATTTTATTATGCTTTGAGGTCGAAATGAAACACCATCAAAAATTTAATTAGGCAAAATAAATCGCAAATACAAGAAAATTTAATTAAATTTTCTACATAAAAAAGAGTATAATAAAACAAAATCAAATATTAAAAATATTAAATTATAATAAATTATATTTCCAATGCTGGTGTGTTTAGGTACTTTCTGTAAATTTTGTTGATTTTTTTAATTTTACAACAAAAAAGTTTTGTTTATAATTTAATTTCGAAAATTTTGTGATTTTGTATATTTTCCCGAATTTTATTTATCCATAATAATATAACTTTTATTATAAATCCTTTTTTTATTATTGTTATTTTATTTTTAAATTTTAAATAAAAAAAAAGCCACAAATTATTTTTTATTTGATTTCATGGTGTAATGAAGTTGTTGTTTTTGTACAAAAATCGGTATTTGGTGTGGATAACTCAATTTTCAATTATCCGGCAGAAAAAAATTCTTGAATATTTTAATATGGAAAGGATGGGTGAATAAAGTACAAAATTTGATACTAACTAGTATCCTGGATTCGGAGGCATCCGGTGAATATTTTTAGATGAAACGAAAAACGTAATCGTATATGCGTAAACATAAATTTTTGATGATTTGGTTGGTTTTCCATTTCTCCGTGCTGGCATTTTTTTATTACCCAGGCAAAAAACGATTATTACAAATTTAAATAGCACTTGGAAAATGATGTAAATTAACGAGGGTTCCGTATATTTATATTTACCCAATCAGTCACTCTCGTAGTTCTTGGTATTGATAACCGCACAAAATTAATTATTGTGTATTTTTCGGATAAGCCAATCAAGATATTTCACCAATTAAACCCAAAACTTATGATATCGGAATTATTTAAATAGAACCGAAGTTTATAAGACCCTAAATCGCAATATCACACACACAGCACAAATTCTACTTAAAGCACATCACGCTACAATAATTCTCAAAACGCTTTATTCACGTAGTCTCATGTCTAAAAATATTTTATAGATATCAAAAATAATTTTATGTTTTGTGTATACGTAACGTAACAAAATTTCTAGGCAAAATATATGTACAACCCTACACATAAATTTATACATAGACCAATCTGCAAATCACCCACGCCATATACACTCCCCATGTCGTAATATACATTTGAGACTGTTTATAGACAGACTCAAGCGTACTATAAGACAATAACAGTTTTCACATCTATTTTTGGTGGTATTCGTGTTCCTCCACAGTAGACACGAAAATAGGAAAATTTATTTTTACTAGGTAGTCAAAAATATGTATACATGTTATGTAATGTTGTGCTTACCTCACCTTATCATGCATGACCTAGGAAAATTAAAATAATATTGCGACCAACAACATTTACATAGTTGTTGTACATGTTCGTGTGAGTAAAGTATTTATGAGTTTTATTTAAATTAGCTTTATATACGCGACATTTATTTAAACATTTATATGCATGTACAAAACGGAACCAGCAGACCAAACATTTTGTTGGATTATACACAACCAATCAAAACTGCAATCGCCCGTATGCGTTTATAATTGGTTTACAATTTTATATGTGAAGTTTCTCTGTTTGTATCCTTTATGAATACGTCACACTAAGCAGTTATTTATAAAGAATGGGTACAAAGGGCCGAATGTCGAAGGGCCGAATGTGTCGAAGGGCCGAATGTCGAAGGGCCGAATGCGTCGAAGGGCCGATTTTTTTTTGTTTTTAGAAATATAATTTTTTAAATTTGTTGTTCTATTGAATATTTAGATTTTTTTTTTTATTAAACATAAATGGATTTCGTATGAATTTATGTATTTTACTATTTCTCATCTTTGGATATTCATGAAATTCTACGTATACCTGGGACATTACACCCTATGTCAGCCTTCTGATAATTTGTACATATAAAAAATAAAATATAATAAAAAAATAAAAAATACATTATATATTTCTAAAAACAAAAAACAAAAAAAAAATTGGCCCTTCGACACATTCGGCCCTTCGACATTCGGCCCTTCAATATTCCGCCCTTTGATATCATACCATTTATAGTGTTTTTCGAATTAGTTTTATAAGGTAAATGTACCAGTTGTGTAATACAAACGTAGAACACGAAAGGCTTCTGTTTTGTGGGCCTGGTTATATAAATCGCTAACGGGAATCACATTAATATTGAAATTTTATTTTAATATGGTAGGTTTCAGTGGTTTGATATTTAGGCCATTTTTGGCCATTTTTGGCCCCACGCATTCACCTACTCACACAACTACAGTTACCACCTGCACATTGCAAGCTCAATGTCAACCTGTACACTGACATGGACGGTGGGTCGGCGCTGAATTCTGCACTCCGTCAGAGGGTCTTAGTTGTGTTTATTAACATCACCGATTGTAATCGATGATGAAAATCCGGTTTGCATCTAGCCTCTGATGGGATTCGAACCCAGTACCTCCCGGTCCAAGTGCCGAAGCTTTAACCACTGCACCACTTGTTAGGTTTTTAATATGGTAGAATCATTAATTAAAATTGATAAAAATGTTCCATCTTGCTAGTTGAATGTCTTGTGTTGATTCATTTGTGTTCATGTTAAGCGGAATGACGTGTGGGTAATTGCAGCAGGGACACTTTCAAATTTCAAAATGAAACTTTGCATACCCATTAAGTCCAGTTTGTGCTAATAACGGGAGAAAAATAGTGGTGGTGCAGGAGCCCAAAAAAATGGGAAAATTTTTGAAAATTTCGCTTGAAAGACGAAAAAATAAAACCCAATTTCTAGAAAAAACCAGAAATAGTTTTAGTCTAATTTTTAAACTTTCCAAAGGCGGCTACACTGAAGAAATCTGTGCTTATCATAGAAATATGATCTTCATAAATTTTCATTCAGAAATTGAGGAAAAACAAAATAGCCCCTAAAAGATACTATATTCAACATTCAAAATACAGAGGTGTTCAATAATATTTGTGGTGAACAACAAATTAAACAATAGAAATAAAATGTTTCAAAACCCAAGAATAAACAATTCAGAAAGCGTATTACTGTCAGGCATGTTCTTTAGTAAAAAAAAAAAATTACTCACCCACTATATTATTCGAATGGCAATGAACATGCCTGATAGGAAGACGCTATCTGAATTGCTTATTCTTAGATTTTAAAACATTTTATTTTTAATGTTTAATTTGTTGTTCACCACAAATATTATTGAACACCTCTGTATTTTGAATGTTGAATATAGTATCTTTTAGGGGATATTTTGTTTTTCCTCAATTTCTGAATGAAAATTTATAAAAATTATATTTCTATGATAAGCACAAATTTCGACAGGGTAGCCGATTTTGGGAAGCTTAAACTATTACTGGTTTTTCTTACAAATCGTGTTTTATTTGTTTCGTCTTTCAGGCGAAATTTTAAATTTTCTTTTCCCGTTTTTCGGCTCTTGGACAAATTTTTTTCCATGAACGCTAATTATCATAGATTGGACTAAATCGGTTTGCAAAGTTTTATTTTGAAATTCGGAAGTTTCTCTGCTACAGTTACCCACATCGGAATGACATGAAACGCTTAAAAGTCTATTCTCGATTTTATCCGAAAGTTTCTTTAAATATTCAAATTGGTCAGAATTAAAGTAATGAGTAATGTTAGAGAATTTTTAAAAGCTAATCCTATTTATTCGAGATGTATATTCTGAAACGTGGATGGTAATCTACTTCCTCTTTCTAGATAAATTTTTCAAAGATGCAACTTACCATAAATTTGCGTTCAGAAGTCATTCCGCTCTTGAAATCTAGATCGCCACTGAACAATAATTTTTTAAACGATCATGAATATGTGATAATCAAAAATTCAAACAGCAGGTTTACTCTAATTCCTTTATAATTGTAACACACAAATTAATTCTAATGACCAAAAACTATTATGATAACCATATATTGAAAGTAAAAAACGCCAAAATATCGCATGCAATAGTTATGACTTGGCACGCAGACATGAAATTTATGCTTTCGTAGTTTTCAAATTGTTATTTTATTAGCGGTTTTACAAGTTTTTCACTGTAACTTCTCCCTGGGGGTGAAGAAAGGTCATGCTCAACTTTGATTTTAACACCAGCTTCTCTTAACAGCCTGTTATACGGAATTTTTTAACGTGTACAATTGTGTCGACATTTTTATGTATTCGTCGAGATAGATACACCCCCTGAAAGAATCCTAACCAATTTGTGTTCCTCCAAATGGTTTCCTCTCAAATTGCGGTTATGTTTTTACTCACCGGCATTCGCCAAACATTTAAACTGATACGATCTCGCCTATTGAGTTGATGGGACATTAATTCGGCAACGACAAGATATTCAACAAAATAGCTTATTATGGGGCGGTATGTTGTACCATCACTTCGAATCGAAATTCGAAAAAAAAAGTCGAATGACGGTATGTTGTATCATTTTCGAAAAGCAAAAATGATACAGTTTTCACTTTTTCGATTCGACTTTTTTCGAATTCGTTTTTTTCGATTCGAAGTGATGGTACAACAAACCGCCCATGGTTTAGAATTTTTCATAATTTTTTGTTAGGTTAGTGATCTGGAGTTAAATAGTGGCACTTAACTTACGGTGGTTTTTATAACAGATTTGTTGTATATCGGATTTAGGGGAATCTAAAATTGTGATAATTAAAAATTGTGAATGTTATGTTCAGTGAACTAATAAATAATTGTGGAAATTATTTGTTGTTGTGATTTAGTGTTGGTAAAATAATAGTGGGAAAATTATTGTAGGAATATTTCGGAAAAATTCCAGTAGTGGCGTAATTGTTTAGTAAATATTCGAAAATTATTCAGAGATTATTTCCGGTATTTTCACGAATATTCTGGACGTGTGTAAAGGACAAGGAATGGTGTTGTAACCGTCAAATATTCACAATCGAGTGATATACGAACCGGATTTGACAGAGGAAATTCGTAACAGTACATTATATGTAAATGGATCCAATAATCTCCCCGTTTTCGCTTTCTGTTTCGTAGGATTGAAACTATTTTTCGATTTTGAAACTTGTTTGGATTTTTCAAATTATTTTTCAGTATTTTGATTTCAGTGGTCTCGTCGTTATGTCTGCTTCTAATGTTTCATTGCCGCAATAAGCGGTATGAAACAGTAGTGTTTGAATTCTTTTGTTTTCTAGTGTCTCTGTACATAACTGTTTTTTTCGACGATGCCGTTTCTGATATTCAATGGGATCACCCTTATTGATGTTGATATCTCATTTTACCATAGTGGTATTTTCAATATATAAAAAGGTATTATGTTTTGGCTAAAGTGTAGATGACGTATACATCGCGAAAATCGGATAAGATGAAAAGTTTTTAAAAAGTGTTTTTTGTAGGATTGTGTATCTATCGTTTTTAGGAGGTGCAAGCCAAAAATTCCGGAAAAATGATCACATTTTCCGGGAAAATTGTGACATTTTCATTTTTTTTTTTTTTTTTTTTTTTTTTGGTGAAAGTTAAAAAATAATAAATAATGATAAGTTTTTTTAATAGATTTTGATGTTGAGATTGTGATTTTCGCATGATAAAATTTTCCTTCACCAAAATGTATCGCTGACTGGATACGTGATGAAAAATAGTAAAATACATAAATTCATAAGAAATTCATTTATGTTTAATAAGTAAAAATTTCCAAAATATTCAATAAAACAACAAATTTAAAAAATTATATATCTAAAACCAAAAATAAAAATTCGGCCCTTCGACCCATTCGGTAAAATTAAGTTTTGATATTTTAAACTGAGATTTTTAATTTTTGAATAAAAAAAAACAAAATTTTTTTTTTGGAAAAATTGAAAATTTTCCCGGAAAATATGGTGATTTTTCCAAAATTTTTGGCTTGCACCTCTTAAAAACGATAGGTACACAATCTCACAAAGAAAATTTTTTAAAAACTTTTCATCTTACCTGATTTCCGCGATGTATACGTCATCTACACTTACGCCTATGTTTTTTCCGTGACCAATGAGTATGTTCTTTACTACAATTATTTCTTTCAGTGAGAGGGTTTGAAAAATCAAAACTACGAAAAATTCTAAATTCTTAAGGTTAATTTAATGCTGTTGTTTTACTAATAACAACATTTTGAAAAGGTATACGAAAAAAACTGTTCCAACAAAAAATCGGTCCCTACCCATACGGATTGGTTGTTGGAACCCTAGCTCAATACGTAATGGACTTCCATGCTGGAAATATAAAAGTACCGGGAATGTTTATTCTCAAGCAACCAGAAACACTATATTCCAGTATCAGAACTATTCGATACTGAATGTTTCTTGTTTTCAAGTGTTTCGATTGCAAGCGACTACAATGGATCATGGTTTCAAGATTTTCGTTTAAGTACCCTCCGATTTCACTATAATATTCCACTATAGAACGACGTCATTTTTTACTCGTTTGGGGTAGATTATATTTAAAAAATGGGAACCTAATATAAATTCAAGCCATCCCTCTGAAAAAATGCTTTGAATCCTTTGTTTTAGAAATTATTCTAAATGATTGGCGAACGATAGGTAAATCAACCAAATTAAATCCAAAAATTATTCTAGTACAAACACATTGTGGTTTGTTGTCAATTTGTCATTCTAATCATGAATTATAATAACTAATCATTGATTGAAATGATTAATATTAATTTGATTTTTGGTCACAAATATTATTTTAAATAAAGTGAAAACAAACTATTTGTTGATTACGATGATAATGACGATGAACCTTTTTTGGTAAAAATAAGTAGGTTATATAGTGTTTGAGAATTTAGATAGAAAATTTCAATAAAACTTTTGAATTATAGGAAAACTTTTTTCGGGTATGTTTCATTTGTCTGTGCTTGATATTAAAAGCACTTGTTATACATAATTTTCACACAGAAAGTCAAAACTTGACAATGTTCTGGTAACCCTTTTTCAGTAAAGTTATGCTCTTATTTTTGGATAACTAATTAGTATTTAAATTATATTTTAGTAGTACTTTTTTAAGTCTGGGAAAATTTTTACTCCTTTCTTTATTTTCTGGGTGTATGTAGTTTTCCTATACTCGTATAAAGTAATTTATGAATATATTTTTTATGTAAACCAGATTATTTTGTGGAGTACTTCAAGTATTTAGTAAAAATTATATTTACAACTAATTTTCGTACCAACCAAATTATACCAATAAATTGTTATTTGACATGTTCATTGAAGTATAGCAACACTAACAACACAACAAATAATATAATATTCGACAAGCATCAGTTGTAAATATGACCAAAAATTTTTGTGTGATAAAAATTCGAAAGAACTCATAAATTACTTAACTTTAGTCTACTAAACGTACGAACATCATCCATCGATTTTATCACACCTAAATAAAATGAAGAGTTGTAATAAATATTTATCGGATGTCCGTGTCAGCAGATTGAAGAAATTGTCAAATTAATAGAAACAGGGCTTCGGTATTTTTGTTTTCAATTTTATAACATAAAGGGATTTTAAGCCACACCTAATCTCTGACTCTTTCCTAGAAACCATATCCACTCAGCAAATTTATTAATCTACGCCTATTTTTAAAATAAGCTTGTCCTCAACCTCACCTAAAGACGCGCCCCATCAATACTTTAAAGTACCTTGGGTAGCGAAGTATATCACCGTACCAAACCATTTCGCCCACCACCACGCTTTCTGAATAAATAAAAAAACTTTCAAAATAATATATTTATTATTTTGTTAAGATTTTATTTGTAAACGAAGTAAACAATAATAATGATTAATGAACAAAATTGTTTTCAAAAACCAAAATTAAAAATTATACAACACAAAAAGTTCAATGAATCGATAAATGCAGCGAGAACTATTACAACCAAATATGATATTTGCACATATCGCAACTATGTTATAACATCTCGAAAACTTATCACACTACACACCTGCAAACAGATAAATGCATCTACATATTATAAAGATATACGCGTAAGACGGAAATAACACGGCGAGCATTCCAAAACGAAAACGAAAGAGACATGTCGAATACAAACAATGTTCCGATCGAGCGTAATGAGTGGACTGTATGTGTAAAATTATTTTGAATTCATATTGGATCCTTGAGCGGAATGGATAGAAAAAACGAAATTAAATGGCCCGATCCTGAAAATGTAAAAATTCTATAGCTTGAATTTATAGAAATTGCTTTTTTATTTCGTTTGTATACCTTAAGAACAATATTTTTTCTTTGTACAACGTAGGCAAGTTATTCATTGCGACTGCACGTGTATGTATTTTCACTATCAACATTAAGGCGTGTATAAGTAAAAGTAAAAAAACAAATAAATTTTTTCTAACACCTCAAAAACTACTATTGGCATTAGCTTCAACTTTTGTGGGTATAAAAATGCTATTGGTAACAACATATACATATGCGAAAACCGTGTCAGAAAATTATAATTTTTACAAGATAGGCCGGAATTACACGATAAAAGATCTTTGACAAATGTGTTTTCTTTGATAGTGTAATATGCATGTTTTATAAAATTATCACTTTTATAAAACGTTTTTATCGAATTTAGCATTTCATGCAGATAAATTTGATAAATTATTTTTGACATATGGCTTATCAAAATGGCGACGAAATACAATTGGACTGCAAAAGCCACAAACACGCTGTTGTTGTGCCGCATTTGCTGAAGTATGAGGAAAATTTTTGATAAAATCTTTTAAGTAATGTTATTTTCAAAAATTATTTGATCAAAATTGTTTTAAAAAAATTAATTCAAATATTTTATAAAATACCTTTACAAAAATTTTTTTATAGAAAATTGTGTCTCTTTTCTGGAACACATTTGCTTACTGTTTCGCATTATCGTTTTTCTATTGCGATCGCAGCCTACTAGACGAATTTTCTTGCTTGTTTCAATTTCTTTTTTCGATAAAGTCTCACACATAAAATAAATAGATGATAGAAACAGAGTAGCTAGGCATAATGTTCTATTCGAGCTTGCTGAGATCGCAATAGAAACAACGCAATTGAAAAATGAAAAAACTTTCAATTTTGTTCGTGATGAAAGAGATGTGAATTTCGATAGTATCAAAAAAATAGCTGTTCAAAATCCCACCCCAGGGGCGGTATGTTGTACCATCACTTCGAATCGAAAAAAATCGAAATTCGAAAAATCATTTTCGACTTTTATCGATTTTTAATCTTGCAATACTTTTTTTAAAATGAACTGTCAGCTACATTTATTATTACTTTGGTTTTAAATGATGAAACTTTATCATTTATCCCGATTGGAAAATGATACAACATACCGCCGTTCGACTTTTTTCGAATTTCAATTCGAAGTGATGGTACAACATACCGCCTCAGGTGATTTTTTTTTACCAAAATTCATTTTCATAATCGATCGCGTAAAAACAAAATAAAAAAAAAATTCTAAAGCTAATTTTTTTTTGTTTTTTTGTTTGTGTTGGTGAGCTAGCAATAAGAGCCGAGCCACACATAAAATCAATGCTGCAAACGTGGTGTAGAAGTGCTGCTAGCTTTAAATTAAATGACCTAAAGCTAAGTCCAGAAGAAATGAAGCCCAAAATTTTTTAGGGGCCATTTGATTAGCTTAAATTAAAATAAGAACATAATTAAATCTTGCGTGTTCTAATTTCGGTTTTGGTCCTATATTATTCTAAGTCAAAAATCTATAATGGGGCATTTGATTAGGCTAAAATTATTAGTATGTCGATTGATATAGTTTTGCGTTATATTTTCGGTTGTGCTCTGATTTGTGGTTTGGGTTCTGCTAGCTTTGAAGTGATAAAGCCTAACGTTTTTTTCTAGAACGAGCAGAATAAATAAAATTTATAGGGCATTTAATTAGCCTACAACTAGCTTTGAATTTTTAAATCATTTTTTGATATGGGTTCTGTTAATTTTTTCTTAAGTTAGCAAAACCTATTAGCATATAGGGCCTGCTAGCTTTTAGGGACGTAATTATCACTCCAAACTATCGTTTTCTGATTATATCTAATTAAATCTGTGGCCTACTGAATTATATTCAGGTTATTCTATTTTCAGGAAAACGAAAACATTTTAACTCATTAATCGATATGGGACGTCAGACATTTTGCTATCTCTTTTACCAAATTTTCTGCAAATAAAGGATGAATAGTGTTAATTGAAATAATTTAATTTTTCTTTCTCCATAATTTCATTTTGCATTTTTCGTTTCGTTATGTTTGCTTAAAGTTTTCTGGCGACACTACGAGGAAAGAAAAAGCTTCAATTATTGTACTTTTTTGTTTTCTTTGTTTCAAGGCGAAACTTTTTCAATTTTTTTTTTGTTTTATGGAACAATAAAGTTTTTTCGATTTTGTTATTTTCAAGCTACGTAATATAATTTATGATTTTTTTTATACTTTTTAGCCGAAACAGATTTTAAAAACTGGAATGGTTTTGAACAAAATAATATCGGAGAGTTTTTCAAAATATGCATAATAGATACGGTTACATTTAGCTCATTTAATTATGTCATTACAACAATTAGATAATAATTTTATATGTGCAGAGTATGTGCATGATTTTGACAGCTTTATATAATACAATATATAATTATATTTTATAATGTTTTATTCATTTTTCAATGCGTCGTATTTATACAGTTGGACTAGTATATCTCGGTTATGTGGCGAGTGCTTTTCATTCCAACCAACCTAGTTAATTTAGTCAGAAAATGAAAATGTTTTTAAATTAAAAAGAAATAAAATTCATAATTTAGCTTAAATATGAAAAGACTAGAGGCGCGGGTGGGGTCGGGAGATACAAACATTTATCTCTATAATTGGGAAATTATGTTTTTTTTTACAATATAATACGGAGGAAGATAATTTTATAAAAAGTTTTAGGGGGTGGAAAATATGAGTGTGTGCATGCGGAATTTATTTTTATTTTGTTTTTCTTTTTCAATACGATGTGGAAACATCTGGTTTGGACTTCAAATTTTTTATGTTATTTTGATTGAATCGTTTATTTATTTTTGGGTTTGAACCATTCAGCTTTTTGGATGTATACTTAAATGTTGAGTGTTCAAAAAGAGAAATCAATCAGCAAAACAGATTTAGTAAGATCTTTATATATTGATCTTTGATGATTGTATTATTTCTAGGATTTTATAGTGGGAAATGATTTTGTGAATTTAATAAAAAAAAGTCAATTTTATTTTGCGTTTGTAATGAATATTGAAAGCCTTCATAATTTTGTGATACAAGGGGGTTTTCATGTTCTTGGAAAATGATTTATTTCTATGTCTTGGTGGCATAAGGAACAAGTTAGTTGAATCGCCAGTTTTAAAAATTTCAGTTATTGTTTTTGCTTTTGTACTCCACAGAATGAAGAGCTCCTAAAAGCACTCAGTCCAATAAATTACCATATGATTCAACATACAGAAACTTTTTTATATTAAATTGAACGATTTATTAGAATGGAAGCAGAAAGTTGATAAAAAAAAACCCATTTTGCTTTTTTAATCAATATGTAAAATTTCGTAATACAAATCACTAATATAATATGGTTAAAAATTGTATTTTTTTTCCTTTAAAATTAATTGTTTTTACAGTACTAACACCATATAATCGTACTTAAAAAGTTTAATAAAATTTTTTGGAGATTAGTGACATCTAGGCTTAAGTAGTAGCATTAGAAGTAGTTTAATAGCAGTTTAGTGGCATTGCAGATTGTAGTAGCTTGATAGCAATTGTTCGCGGACAATCTAAAATATGCAGCGCGGTACTAGTGTGAAGAGCACAAGGGTCAGTTTTAACTTAGTCATATAAGAGATGTTCCAGTAGTGGTTTCCGAATGTTCCGGAAGTGTTGCAAAATACTAGAATTGTTGTTGCAATCGTCAAATTGTATAACGGTAATCACAATCCAGTGACAAGAACCGGATTTAACTGGGCAAATTCGTAACAATTGGTGACAGCGATGATATTGTGAATATCAGAAGATGGATGTAGTAGATTTCACGGAATTAAAAATCCAGTTAAAGCAGTGGGCTATAGAGAAGCCAAAGTTACATCCGGTAATTTATGAGTGCGTAGAGGTAGTAGAGGAAGCACTAAAACATAAACGAGAGATGGTGGAGACAGTTCCTGGACTACCAGGAACTTTCGATATGGTGCAATTATTGGCTGTTATAATGCAAGAGAGCTTTATTATACCTACTTTAAATTATACCAATCGAGAGGTAAAATATTTGGCAAAAGAAAACGATGGGAAGCAAACGTTGGAAATAACTGGGGTTATATGATATAAAATCATAACATTAATGAATACCAGCCAGAACCAATTGAGACTATTGGAGTGGCTCACTTAGGATCGGATCGGATTCCGTTTGCCTGTGCCATTGAAAATTAACTTGAGCTTAATCGGGCTATCAGGAAAGAATCTATAGTGCTTAAATTCTAGAGAGGCAGGTGACGGCGGCAAAGATCATTGATGAAAAGCAGTTCAAAAAGGGCATTGACAATGGGGGTGTTGGATGTTTTCGAAAATGTCAGTATGGATCGGGAGATGTGCGAACAGTTGATGCTGAGTACGGAATGCAATTAACCCTGGCTCATTTACGAGGGATATATCGGTTACAAAAATGTGATCGTTACTTTCACGCCCTTTTATACATACTGGCATAGACTTTGCAGGGCCTGTTCAATTTCAAGTTTCAAAGGGGAGAAGTACGAAATTCTAAAAAGGAAGTATTTGTATGATTTTCATGTAAAGTAATACATTTACAAATTATAAACGATTCGACTTCAATCGGCTTCGTTTCAGCCTTCAAAAGCATGTCTATTTTGACAATGGAGCAAACTTCACCTCAACTCAATATAAGAAAAGGAAAAACTTTAATCAACAAAACGTGGGATTCGGCAACTTCACGGCATGTTAGTTTATCTACGGAAGACATGACATTTTATTCCACCTTCAACCCCACATTTAGAGAGCTTTGGAAAGTAAGAGTTAAATCAATAGTTTATCATTTCAATCGGCCAATTGCAGAAAAAATATTGGGCGCTTTCGAGGAGAATTGAAAATTTCGTAGTGCTAAATATTTTCATAACGTTGGCCGCAATTTTACTCAACATGTTCCGTAATTTAAAATGATATGCTCACGCGCATGACTTTCGTTTTCTCTTTGTTTTATATTTCGTCATCGCGTGCACGATAGAGAATTAAATTTCTTTAAAGTTCTGTCAAATAAATTAATTTGTTGAATTAAATCCGATCCGATAAATTTGTACCAAAAAAATAGTGGAATTTGTAGTAAACACTTTAAGGCAGATGATTTTGAAAGAAATTTATTGAACGAATTGCTAAGAGACCAGAACTCTCCAAGAAAATTAGCCAAAACAGCAATTCCAATGGCGAATCTGTTTTATCGATTTCCAAAAAAGTTTAGTGAAGGCCTTTTTAGAACTTCGAACGTAACTGGATTTACCCCACAAGCTCATAGTGCACAGAACATTCTCGATGATACGGTGTCTGTCTTGCCCCATTCGGCAGTCTTGGACGTTCTGATGTAACTTATTTTAAAATTCATATTTAATTTTCAAATCTTTAATTAATTATATGTACCTGTTTATTTTAGTGATCATGGGAAAACGATTTTACTCAACGGAATTGAATCGCTGAAAATGGCGATTGAAAACATCCGCTAGGAGAGTAACATTGAAAATCCCAAATTAGAGGAATATAATGAAACGTTGCTTGGCCAAATTGAAGAAATGAAAACAAACGAAAAATCGTCAAATAAATTGCAGGAAAGTTCAGAAAATTTTCTCACCCAGCCAAATAAGAAGAATGCAAAATCCCGACGGTAAAAAACTCCATTGGAATGTAAAAGACATTGCACATGCGATAGCTTTACATGCAGCCGGACCCAGAGCATATAGGTGGATGCAAAAAAATCACTATCCTCTTCCAGGTGAGTCTACCCTACGTAGATGGGCCAATAAAATAGATATTTTCCCAGGAGTTTTGGGTTTTGTATTCACGCTAATGGAATCATATTCATTGACTGATCTCGATAAAGTGTGCATTATTTTGGCCGATGAGATGAAAGTTTTGGTAATGTTACGAGTATGATCGGAATTCTGACACACTCTTAAAACCCGCCAATTATGTTCAAGTTATAATAGCTCGTGGGGTGTTTTGTAACTGGAAACAACCACTGTTTTATGACTTCGATCGAACTTTAAACAAGTCACTTAGATTCCAAATAACTAGGAAGCTGGATAATATAGGATTCACGGTAGTGACAATTATCAATGATCTGGGGGGTGGAAACAAAGGACTCTGGAAATCGTTTGAGATTTCTGAAGAAACTCCATTCTTTTTGCATTTCGATAACAGCAACGAAAGGATTTATGCATTCGCTTGGAGTTTTCGAATTCGAATTTTTAATACGAGTGGCGACTGGCACGAATGTGCAAGTTTATTAAAAACCGTACGCCAATTAGAAAAAAAAACTTTTTAATATGTAATACCACAATTTTATTTCTTAGGTTAACGATTGGTTTGATATCTTCAATACTAGACTGGACTAAAGCATACGGTCTTGCTAAAAATACTCAGGATTAAATTATAGACGAGATGAAAAATGTAATTTCTAATCTTAAAGTAGGTAATTCAAAACCAAATCTGCCTTTCCAAAAAGGAATTTTGATCAGTTCAAATGCTCTACTGATGCTATTTAATGATCTCTTAAGAAAATACGATATAAATATCTGTTGACATACAGATTGAATCACGACCCTTTAGAAGGTTTTTTTGGAATTCGGCGAGCATCCCACGGTGCTGGAATTTAAATATAGATCGAGAAACTATTTACTTGGGTGGAATGAGACAATCATGTCGCAGTCAATGAATCGGACGATAGCAAAAAATAATACAAATGTTTTCAAAAATTTGCTGACTAATTTTGAACGTGCGAACCATTTTGGAACTGGAAATCCTAAAATTAGCCAGGGTGAGTTTGAAAGTAAGTTTTCAGAACTGGGGTGCGATGGTATTGAAAATGTTGCAGGATATTGAATTCAAACTACGTGCTAAAGGAAGCCTCGGAGTTTCAATCAGTCAACAATTGGTTTCCAGTAATTCCTGGTGCAATAATTTGTCGAAAGGTGGAATATATAAACCAAACGATGATTTTCTAAAGGACATTTATAAATTGGAGAAAATCTTTTTTAATCTCAACGGAACTGAATTAAAATGTGGGCCAAATATATTAAAACTAGTTGAAAACTCACAAAATGATAATTGTAGCCTTGACGTAAAAAATTTATACATTCGTTGCAAAATGTTTTTTAGGATTAGAATTTTTAATCGAAATATGATCGAATCTCAAAATGCAAAAAAAAAGAAAATTAAACAAAATCATTAATGATAAAAAAACTACGTTGAAATCATAATAAATATATTTTATGTACTATAATTCAATTCATTTGATATAATTCAAATATAAAAAATATTCTATATCAAATTTTTTTTGTCACGTGATGACGACATGCGCAATATAAAACCAGTTTTGTAAATAAATTGAGAATACCTTTAAATTCCTCTATCGTGGCGAAGAACTAGCAACAGTCGACAATGACAAATGATATGATACTAACACCAGTTCATTTTCGTCTTAAAAATTCTGAGCATCCTTGAAAAAATGTAACAAGCGTACGAATAATTAAGGACAGCGGTGACACTGAAATAAAAGTACCGATTACAAAGTAAGTCCTCTTTTAATCTATGTAACAGCCGCAAAACATGAACCAAAACGCCAAGTTCAGCACGTACGACCTCCGTCATAAGTTACTACTAAGGTTGGCAGTACTGTCAATTGCATATGTCAAAACAGCATCAAGTAGCAGTTCATATAACCTAACCAGTTTTCCCGCCAGATCGGGCTCTATTTTTCGAACACTGGAGGAAAATCATCGTCTGTTTCAATTTAAAAACATGCATGCAGAATTAAATTCATATGGCATTCATATGGCTTCACAAATTTGGTCAACTTTGTATATACAACAATATTAACGAAATCTATCGATCAACGGCCAAACTTGTCACATTTTGCCTGAAATCGATATAAAAAACACTAACTACAAAAAAAATGCAACAACATTATATGCAATAAAGCAAATAGAATTTTTTGCAACATGTTCAATCGTGAAGCAGGACATAATGAGGACGAGATAAAGAAAGAAAAAGTCAACCAAGAGTAGTATTTCTAAAATCCATAAAAACAGCATTCCTTTTCTGATGACATCCATTCTCAAAATTTAAAAAGAAATAAAGGCCGAGATCATCCAACACTGAAAAATATTCACCAAACAGGTTCATGAACAGTTGAACGGTCTCAATAATGGTAGCCAATTAATAGCCATTCTACAGTCAGCTCAATTGCAACGAAAAACCACCTAAAATAGCACAATACATGGCATTTGGTGTGATACTGGATTTGGCCCAAAACGGTAAATATATAAAAAGGTGTAGGTATCATTTACAAGAAAAATAACTATAAACTAAAAGATTTTAAATTAATTTTGCAATACTATCGGTTCAGATCAGTTTTGAAAAATATAAGCGGAAATTTAGATTTTAGACAAATAACTAATGCTCAGCATAAATTCAGGTCCTGCGCAGCTCTGGCAGATTGATTGGCATAAGAGTTTTGATAAAAAGAAATGATGCGGGATTATGTTGTGTTCTGCCCAACAACTGACTTTCTTTTTCCGCGAATGTACATAGATCTCGTATACATTTTTGAAAAAATTTTCTTGTATATTAAAAATTAATTATTCCTTTTTAAATTTCACAGAACCAACTAGATGAACCCTTGTTGAAACTTTAACCCAATATTTATTTGAATATTTTATTCTTTGTTGTTTTTGAAAATGTTATACTTTTAACGATTTAAAATGCTATTATAAACACTACCAATTCGTGCATATAAATGTCCACCAAGGATCTCCTAATTTTCCATATATGGACATACACACAGACTTTTTTTTAAAAATCACTGCTATTTGCTTCTTTGATAAAACGAATGGTAAATCTGCCAAAAACTCGAGGCCGAAATTTTTTGACTACTACACGATTTTTACTACTTAAAAAAAAGAAGGGGTGATATGTTATAGCCAACACGTAAATTTCTTTTAATACATTTCGTACGGTCCATTCCGCGTTTTCGTGTGTTTCGCGCTGCTCTTCTCTGAGTCCATTCACGCGTTTTCGCGTGTTTCGTTGTATGTATTTTGAAGGTACAAAAAAATATAATCGAGCTAATTTTTTTTTTGATATGGGTTATATACATAAAAATTTTAATAACTTAAAAACATATTTTTTTTATTGACAAAAAGAATGGTTCTGAACACAACTGAATGGCGTTTTTTTACAATAAAGTTCATATAAAAACAAAATTAATAATTTTTAAATAAATTTATTTCAATCTAAATGACAAGAGAAGTCTTTGTTGTTTTTTCAAGTGCTATACTTGTATTCAATAAAAGTGTAAAAAAGAACCTATGGAAGCTGCCGTTTCCAATACACAAATTTCCACAAAACGTAGCAATGATCGTCCAAATAATGAAAGAGTTTAAGTATGACGGTTTATTTACAAATAGTCAATCTGCCTGAATTGTAGAAACTCGTCATATTCGGTAAAAATTAAAAAATGATCGAGACTAATTTTGTCTGGAATTTAATTAACAACGTTTTTGTTTTTAATCATTTTTTTCACAAATGCTATAAAAATTAAAAATATTTGCAAACATCAAGAAAGCTTCTATGGGAGCAGCCACTTCTGGTGGAGGAATTCAACCAAAAATCACTGTCACCGCCCAATGCATGGAAAAAACTTAAATATGACGTTGCGTAAATGAAAGTTGAGTAAATAAAGAAAATGGATAAATATAACAAAATACTTACGAACGAAATAGCCCGTTATGTCCTTTAATTCCAAAACAATAAATGCCTTTTAAAAATTATACTTACCAATGTCGAATTAAAATCGCTAGATCTCCATTTCCAATCTGAGATGTGCAGATGTTCCCCATAATATATCAAAACTATCCAAGATGAAACTTTTTTTTTCAATTTTCCAAACAAGGAAATTTATTTTCTTTTAATTTTCTATATAGTTGTTTCGTTTTTTATGTTCAGTTTTTTTTGTTTTTTTTTATAATATTTTACAAAAATGAATGAAAAATAATTAATTATACAACAAAAGAATATATTTATAAATAAAAAACATTTTAATAATTTTTAATTTATTTATATATAAATTGTTTTGTTGTTGTATTTTAAATATAAGTTGTATATTTTAATTCTTATTTTTATTTAACTTTATACAGTTTTTTAATTGTTTAAAACGTGTCTTATAACCATTTTATAAATTTGTGTTAATTATTTAATTCATTTTAGTATGAAAGAAATTTCCGGCGATTTTCTGTTGTTTCTCGATTTACATATTACGGTTAATAAATGTCTCTATGTTTTATCTGAATATCTGACGTAAAATCCAACATGTATGTACATAAACTGGGACATGATAAATTATTATACACCGTATGAAATGCAAACATGGAAATTAAAACTGTAAAAGTAATATGAATGCAATTAAACAAAATGCAAATTAGGTTTGGACTGTGTTTCGCTTTTTGTGCTTTGAATTCCGTTAATTATAAATTACTGCAAGTTATGTAGCATCGAGCGGCCTTAAACAGAATTTTTTGAACAAATAATTAGTTAAATTAACTTACAAAAAGCTTTGTAATCACGTCATTCTATATAATTATAACAGTAAAACTTTCTTGGTTGATTCATGTGAATTTGAATTTTAATGCTAAATTATAATAAAATCTTTTAAGAAACAGTCCCGTTCAACGTAAAAATGGATTTGGTATAGTTTTTGATACATACACCATCATTTTGTATTATTAATGTAACATTATTGCTGATTAACATAAACATCGGTTCCGCAACATACCTGCAAATCAAATCCCCAACACATCAAATAATTTTTATTATCACCTTACCTGTACAATGTATACAAAACATTTTTAATTACCTATCGTGCAGCTGTGCCTTCATATTTCATGTGGCACATGCATTACATATATATATATGTACGTACGTACGTTATACATCATAATCCTGCTACAACAGCGTACGTGTGTATCCGGCACTTGAGCATACACAGCTCCGAAACAAATAAATTAATTAAACAAAAACAGGCAACATTTTGCTTTTTTTTTTGTAATTTACAACTTCTTTCACTTTTGAATTTTAATTGAAAATGGAAAATAAGTAAAATAATAATGTAATAGTAATAAAGATTTTTATTTAATCAATTTTTTTTTGTTTAGTTTTTGGAAAACTTAATATAATTTGATTTTCTACAAAAAAATAAAAAATATAAAATCAAATCGGAAATTGTTTAAGTTGGATGTAAGTATAAAAAAACTACTAAGTAGTATTTTTAACATTACGTTTTTCCGCATATCTTTAGAATTATATTTCATTTTTTTTTAAATTATATAGATATTTTCAGTTAATTAATTATTCATTTATTTCATTTTTTAAAAATATAAGTCTGTAATATATCACTTTTTTAAAAATTTTATTTTCAAAATATAAATTAATTAATTTTACATTTATTTCTATTTCTTTAATTATATTTGTTAATAAGTAAGTTTTGTGTATGTGTGTGATGTAATTAGTTGACAGTTGTATATTTTAATTTGGTAAAAATTAAAACTAAGTTTGGTAAAGAAAGTTTGTATTTTTACTTATTTCTTATTAATACGTATTTAATTTGAATTTCAATTTTTTAATTAAAAAAATCATAAATCACTGTTGCTTATTTTTTTTTTTGTTCAGATTTTGTGTGTCCTAAAGTGATTTTGATGTTCAAATACGAGATTGATTTTTTTTTTGTTGGTAGGTGTAATGACTGCTCTCATTAGTCATAAATTGACTACACACCTAGGTTTCGTTCCTACTAAAATCTGGTTTAGACAATTTATCGAAAAAGTCAGTTAAACGAAAATGGACGTTCACTGAAAACAACAATTTCCTCCTCAGGGTTTTTATTTTGTAGCATAGTTTTGTTTTAACGAATTTAATGAAAAAAAAAAAATTGTGACAAGAGATTTTTCTCGGTAGGGTCTAAGTATTTTGGTATTGTTGCTGTTGTATTATATTTGTTTTTTATTGCTTTGTACTGTTGGTGTTCTTTTTTTGAAGTATAAATCTTGAAATATCTAAAAGGAACCTTAAATTGATCTAACTAGAGACTGCCATGACCAAACTACAAAAAAGTGGAAATTAACTATGAATCCATTTTCATTCATTATTTTCTTTTTATTTTACTTTAGCCGGTCTGATAAAGTTGCTGTTCGGTTATTACGTTATTGTCTAGTTGTCCTAGTGGTGTATAAGAACCGATTCCTACTAACTTAAACGAAGTGGACCACCAGAGATGCTTTTTATTTGAAATGAAACATTAAAATACTTGCAAATTACAAAATTAATTAAGCATTTTTTAAATTAAAAATTTAAAATTAATTTAAAATCTCTTAATAACTAGAGACATCCATCGAAAAATATGGAATAGGAGAGAGTTTTAGAGAATTTTTGATTTTGTTCCTGTATCTGTCAACGATGATATTCAATTTTCAAATATGTATAATCTTTTCAAAATCTTGCCACTAGAATTTTAAATGTCCTGAATATCGTGTTAAACATGTGCAAACTGAGATTAAAAAAAGTGTTGTGAGTATAGACAGCCTTATTCGATAAGGTCACTTTTAACCTCGATGTAATGTTAAAATTGTTAGCAATTTAGGCTAGCATTCTCATGTTTAATTAGCTTACCATATTTAAAGAAGAAATTCATCAACTGCCATAGAAACGCCAACAGACAGGGCAACGGAACTGAATTGGCCACTGCCATCCACATTATTTGTCGTGAAAGTAATCATTCCCGTTCATCGATTGGATTTTTTGTACTTATCCTTGGGATGCTAATTATTCTTGAATGCTCATGGGCAACGATACAATGTCAGTTCGATGTTCCTAGGAGACCTCGACTGTGTGTGTGCCTCACACGCTGACCAGTAATAGTTCAGTTTAACATGATCACCAAGCAATTACGAATAAAATTATAAAATTCTAAGTTCAGATGTCGAAAGCAAAAAGGAAGAAATAAATTGGGTAACTAGTGGCATAATGACAATAAAAAATTGCAGACGGTTCGTCTATATTTTATTTACTGCTATAAAATGAAAAATTTTCTGGTTTGGTCTCGTACTCTAAAGGTATGTGGACAATCAATCTAAAGGTACAATGGCGAAGAAAAATGAGTATATAATAAAAAAATCATTTGTATTATTTGTTTTCTTTTTTATTGATAACGGTAATAAATTCAGTTTTATCAATTATAATTCATAATACATTAACTTCTTATAAACCAATGTAAAAAAAAGATCATGTCTAATTAAAAATAAAATATCACATTAAAATTCATTGAAACAACATTTACCCAGTTTTGCACTATTTCGGTTGCCTGCGTTTTATTGATTTTACTCCAGAAAATAAATGTTTTGTCCAAAGAAGTCCTTTATTTTTGGTGATTGCTTTCATTCGCCTAGGCATACTACTAGGTGGTTCTCTGTAAGCAGAGAGACGTCGTTTAACAATGGCCCATCAATTTTCTATTGGTTTGAGCAGACACTTGCGGTGTGGGAAAATGCTGCTCTCTTAACCATTTTGTCACAATTTTAGCGGCATGCTTCGGATCCCCATTGTGTTGGAAAATAATTTCTTCTATCGAATATGCACATTCTTCTACACAATTCGGTATATTTTCCTGCAAAATTTGAAGGTAGTCTTTTTTCTTCATTATCTCATTATTGACCAATGGTGGCTATTAATTTTAATTTCGTCGGACCAAATTATTCGTTTCCAACCTTCAACAGTCCAATCTTTGCGATCTTGACAACATTTTAAATGCCTTTTCGGATATTGTTGGCTTCTTTTTTTTTTATTGCTGATACTAATTCAATATTCTGTAGCGCTCTTCGTGAAGTTCACTCAGTTACACTTTTCTTCACTTGCCGCCTCCTTGGTTGTTTTAGTCTTCTCGTTTTTCATTAAACGGTACATCAAGAGAGCATCAATATCTGACAAAAGCCCAGGACGAACTCTTTTACTTTTTTCTGCAATCAAATTTTTTCTTTTCTGTTCTAAACATACATTTTTATGCGATACTTTCACTATTTCAACAATTTTTCTTGATGAATGCCTTGGTTTGGTCAAGGAAACTATGTCGTGTTCCAAGTCTACGCTTATTTTATTCTTCTCATTTCAAATTATTTTGCGGACAATTTATTAAACTTTTATTAAAAAACAAAACCAATGTTGTTTTCTTGCCTAACTATAAAAATAACTATACATATTTGATGCTGCGTCTAAATCACGAAAACGGATTTTTTTCTGCTTGGAATTTCATTAAAATAAAACACCTGAAACTTGCAAATCTGAGTAAGTGAAGCCTCAAATGATTGTTACATTACATTTTTTTTAATTTAAACGTGCTTTTTTTATTTTATTTTTTGTAAAGTAATTTGTTAATGTTTAATTAGTTACAATACAGAGAGACTGCATTTTTTACATCAATAAAAAAAGCAAATGCAGATAAACCGGAGGATATTCAAAAACACAGGATCCAATAACCTCTCCAGCCCTAATTGCATACCATACCGTCACTTTCAAGGATGTAGATGAATTATTTGGATTCTCTACTGGCAGTTTTGTTTGTGTACATGTCCACTTAAGTAAAAATCAGCTTCGCCACTCTTCAAAAAATCCGGATTGTCATTGTTATGTTAAGCAACAACATCTTATTTGCATGCAGTAGCAGCTCTTGTGAAATTCTATATATGGAATTAAATCCAAGCATTTATGCAAAATATTGGTTATTGATCTTCGGAGTCCAAGTTCCACCGCACGGTGTCTGATTAATGTCGTTGGATTATCTTATACACTTTCACGTACATCAGCAATATTTTCTGGTGTTCGGACTATACTTTGTTGCACACACTTTGGTTTATTTCGCCCAGTCGTTCTTTCTTCAAATTCTCCGATAATCCGGTAAATTGTATGCTTGGAAGGAGCAATTTTGGACGATTTTAATTCAACGGGGTTTATATATCAATGTAAAACATGGAACAACTACCAACATCATTTTAGACGTAGTATTTAACGATCTACAATTTTGTGTTTGGCAGACTCGCATTGTTCGTTCGGTAATTAAACTTTCTGATTGCTTCATGTTAAAGATCTGAATGAAATCTCAGTAATTATTATTTCTAATCCTGGAACTTAGGACTGGAAAGAGCTGCGTTAAATCAAACCTAAGTAATCGCTTTGAACACTCATTTTAACTGTAAGTAACGGGTGTTTTTTACAGGTTAACGATTTTAAATTAAAATAGAACAAAGAAAAACATTTTAATGCTTGAATGTGATTTCGGCCATGGCACAATCTGGATATCCAATTTTCACACACTTTTCGTAGCAATTACGGCCGTATCTCGCTAATAAGTCGCCGAATGTTGTGTTCCAAGTGTTGAATCGTCCCTGGTTTATCGGCGTAGGCAAGTGACTTAACATATTATAAACCAATGATTCCGCCAGCCCATAAAGTGCGTCAAACAGTGATTTTCTCTAGATGTAATGGCGTTTCGGCAAAGGCTTGTGGATTATCTTCACTCCAAATCCGAAAATTGTGTTTATCAACGTTTCCATACATCCAAAAGTGAACGACGTCGAATTGCTTGATTCGGGTCTTCCTCAATGCTACGCTGGTCTATCGTTTATTCGCTACGCACTGTTCGGCGTCTTACTAGATGCGTATTATCATTTAGAGTATATATGGTACGAAAACGATCCATAGTTAACCGAATTATCCGCTCTGACGGACCATTATTTTGTTTCAAAAAATTTTACAATTTGCAAGCGTTGCTCTGGCGTGAGTCTATTCATTATGAAATGGCAAATCAAACTAAAGACAAAGCAAATGTCAGCTGTGAAATCGGTTGTCAAACAAAACAGTGTTGCCAACTTAAATATGTGAACCTCTAAAAAACACCCTCTATGATCATTTTTTGGCTCTATCTGGGCGGTTTAGCTTAGAGTGATTAATATTACAAAAGAAATATTTATGAAGATAGGCCTACAAAGACGTCTTAAGATATTTAGAAACACATACATATAACATATGACACAAGGTAGCAACAGTATAGCAACGGTAGCAACGGTATAAACATGACATTTTTATAGCTCAGCCAGCTAAAATTTCGATTTTATATGAAAACGACATTTGTAGCATTGCCAATTTAGCTGTGCTATAAACACACCAATTGACTGTCAAAATCCGTAATTTAAAACAGCTGCACAAATTGTAGTTATTGCATTGGCCAATTATATTCTGTGTCTAAAAATTATGACTCGACTTTCGCACTGATTGTCATTGAAAATTGTCGCGTCTTGTAATCTTTTCATGTCGACGTTGTCTACATTGTCGACGTCAGGGACGTAAAAAATGGCTATGTAATTTACGTAAAAGATTACGTGTCGACAACCGCTTAAACTACATTGCGTAATCTACCTCGCCCATCACTTCTTTAATGTCAAATATCTTGACATTCTTAAAGTTCGGCAGCTAACGTCAGCGCTTCTTTTGCACAACCTAAAAAGAGCTCTAGCCACTCACAACTAATAAATTAAATTTTTTGTTTTCTTGTGTTTTACGCCTGACTAACAAAGTTGACTTCCATTGAACGTCTATCTACTTACAGACAGCTCCCCGCAAGTACTTTGGGAATGCCAATGTAATCCGGTTACTATTTGTTCTCAGTAAATTTTCCTACATAAAATCTACCGACTTAATTTCTCATTTTGGCTTGGATATACATATTTGGAAAATGGACATGGGAAGTGATTGTAATTCTTAGTAAAATGTATTAACCACAACAATTGTATTCAATTGTTTTCCAAAATCAATTAAGAAACATAAGATTTTTGCCATCGTACCCTAAATAAGAGTATTAGCATTGATTCATAAAAAAGAAAATTTAGTTTTAGCTCGAGGCGCTACAAATCAAAATACTTTGACAACAAAACCACCCTGTACACACATTAAGTATTCTATAGAGCATAATCTTTTAATTTTTATGTAGTTATTTTTGACTAAACCTATTTTATTCGTCGTTTAGATAATTATTTTTTGTCGTATTTTCTTGTAATTCAAAAAACTGTTAAAGTTTTTCTTCGAACTTGTTTGTTTCTTTTTAAATTAATTAATTAAATTTTAATTTTTTTTATTTCATCTACGTATACGAGTTATGTACAAAGTAAAAACAGTTTTCATTTAAATATATATTTTTATATAAATTAATTTAATTTTAAAAATTAAGATATGATTATTAGTTTTTTTTTAGTTGTTAGTTGTAAATTCCATTACATTTTTAATTAGTCTATGAAAAAGATTTATATAAAGTTACTTTAGGGGATTTAATCTTTCACATTTTTTTTTATTTTATTTTTACTTTTTGATTCGATTAGAATTTTTTAGTTTTTTTGTGCTTATTTAACGTTAATTTATTTATATCTTCACACAGCATCGGAAATTTCGTCAGCTGTGCTATACCTATGCTATACGGTCACCTCTTGGATTTGAACACGTTTCTTTAGGGTTGATGAATTGGAATTTGTTGTACTATTACTACTATTTATCACATTACCTGTGCTTGTTGATGTTTGTGGTCCACCTATTGTTGCTGCGTTTTGATGTTGGTCGGTGGTCGTTGATGTTGTTGTGGTAAGATTGCTTGATGTACGCTGAGGCGGTTGAGGTGCAGTGTTTAATCCACTTTCACTGTGCTGCTGTTGACTACCACCACCACCATTACTGTTATTTGTATGGTTGTTTTGACTACTATTATTACTCGATTTTAGTATCGTGTTTGTGGTCTTCGGATGCGGCAGTGTTGAAGACTGATGTTGGTGACTATGGGACTGATTTGTACACTTTTGATGGGTATGACTATGATGTGTATTCTGAGGAAACAAAATGAATACGTAACACTTGCGGGGATCGTTTAAAAACTATTTTATTTAAGTACCTGTTGTTTATATGCGTCCACTATACTGGATCCTTTGGGCAACGTATTATGATGATGATGATGATTATCTCTATGAATACAAGGATTTTTAAGTGTTGTTGTATAACTAGGTGGTGGCTCCAACTGTGATTGATTCTGTTTCACTTTCTGTTTTAGACTAGGTGAAATTGTAATAGAGGCGGTATCAGACCGCGTTGTCATTTCCACTATTTAAAATAAAATAAAATTTAAAAAATAATTAGTTCCAAACACAGTATTAACTAACCACTTCCACCAAGCCCAACCGGACTATCCGAATCTCCACCGTTTGTACAATATCGTTTTCTCGTTTTTCGTTTAGATCGATCTCTCTGATAATAGATTCCCGCGAATATTAACATATTTAAAACTAATAGTAAGCAGCCCACACCAACCGTGACGCCTAACGCAGCTGTATAACTGTAATAATGCTTATTTGCTAATTTAGCTAATAATTCCTCTTCAGTGGCCTCTGCATCATCGTCCTCGTCTTCCAGCGACGTTGGCTCTTCGGTGTCCTGCATTACATCACTAAATGACGGATCGGGCGTACATTCGGAATTATAATTTTCTAATTGCCTTGATTCTTGCACATCGTTTACAATATTATCGGAATAATGTAATTTAGGCCTAGTAAACGTTTCGGGTCGCACAGCACCCGCATAATAGTGTTGTTCCCGTTCGCGAAAATGATGATGTCGCATCGAAACCTCCGGATCTCCCGGCCTATGCAGCTGAGGTATTAAATTCAACCACAACGCCATTTTATGTCCTCGATAGTGACTTTTCATTTTTGGTTTGAGTGCTGTAAAATACAAAATAAACTGTTAAATTAATTTTCCTTAATTTATATTTCAATTTACAAAAAGTTTTCTAACTTTGAAATAAAAAAAAAAAATACGGAAAATTAATGGGAATCGTTTTTTTTTTGTGTTCATGCTTTATATTCAGTTTTATTTTTCATTTTCAGTTTTTTAGTATTTTAATTTTTGGAAGTTTTCCAATAAAATAAAGCATAAAAAACTAATTGGCTTAAAGAACAAAAGCGACGAGAAATTATTTTTATTTCTTTTAATCGCCTTCGTCGTCTGAAACATTTTCACTTAATTTTCATTTTATTATTATTCTTTTCGGTACTTGTTTTTTTATTGGCATAATTGAAAATTAACTACATATTTTCACTTATCTTTGTATCAGTTCGATATGTGCAAGGACAAACAGAACAGATACAAAGAAGAAACACATTTTCCAAATTTGGATATATTTTCCAACAGATTTTCCCGATTTCACTTTATTATTATAGTGACTTGGAATACATTTCCTTTTCAACTCTCTAGAAATAGTTTTACCCAAATCAAGGCGTTTAGTAATTGGCGATATAATTTATTGTTCTTATTGTTTTCTAAATTGGAAATAATTTTTTGGAATTTATTGAATTGGTCCAAAAACAAAAAGTTTGTATGGGCTAAACTTAAAACGGACAATGGTAATAAGTTTAGCCTTATATTAATTTATTGTTATTGTCTTTTGTTTATTGGATTTGAATTGCGATTAATTTTGATACTTTAAACCAATAAAGCCATGTCCTCTCCCGCTCCCGTCGAATAATATAAGAAAGTTAATATTTTTATCACAATTTGTTCTGTGGGTGGTTTCAAATTAGATTTGTTTGTTTGTGAGTTGAATTGATATATGGCTTCTCTTTGTGTGTGTACTGTGTATATAAATATATAAATTTTGTTCTAAGAAATCCAAACGGCCAATTTAAATGTCATAAATTATAATATAACTTCATATTTAGCATCCTACTGATTCAATTTGTACAAAAGTCGAGTTCAATTTTTTCTATTTTCCGAAAAAGCGACTAAATACAAAAAAAAGGAATGCAAATTTAATCTCAAATAAAATTAGTTAAGATATTTTTTTTAATTTTACTGGAAATCGTGAGTTTTGACAAAAAAATTTATTTCACTAAAATTCGGCATCTTTATTTTTCTTTGGAGATCCTTTCAAAATGTGGTGAAAGTCGCAGCTTCCGTTGGAGTTTTATAATGTTCGCAATTATGTTGAAAACTATATCATTTACAAAAACGACAAAGAATTAATAAATTATAGATCGGCAGAATAAAAAGTATTTTAAAATATTATAAATCATTCTGTGAAGCCACCGCGAGTATGTTTAAAATTAGTTAACAAGTGTCAAATAAATTTTCAACGCATCGTTTAACGAATCATCCCAGTTGTCTGTCAACTGTAAATAAATTTCATCCCTTAATACCTTAAGCTAAATCATATGGAATTGATACCTAAAGGTGAGATTTCGAGGCCCAATATTTAGATATGTTATTTACCGCATCAATCGGTTGTGAAAGATTCCTGTTCTATGACAAAAGTTCGTAAATTTTTTGATGCTCCAACCAAATCTAGCAATGATTATTCTTTAAATGACAATTTAATGGTCGACCGACTCTGGAAGACAACTTGGCCAACTTTTAATACGCTTCACCGTTACATTTTGTCTGCGGATTTCGAAAAAAATATTCCGGCAGATTTCCATCTACGATAAAGAGAAAGTGGAGAGAAAATTCAGATATATGCAATTGTCTCAATACCGATTAAAAACGGTAACCTGCGGTACTCAGATTCAAGAAAATTCTGCAAACCCGAAAAATAAACCGAAAATCTTGCAAGCACTTAACCGCAGAGACACCGTGTCTAACATGAGTGTTATAAAAGCGATATTAGTTCGTTATTAGACCATAAATTATTACCGAATAAATCTAGTATCTACTCCTGATGATGACCTACTTTTTAAAGAGTTTAATAAAATAAAAATTTGTTAACATAAAACTAAATATTTAGTGTTTTATATTCAATAATTTGTTTAGTGATACTGTGCCGGTTACGATCGAGTTAATTCAGTGCGGTAACGTGAAATTTCTAGTATTTTCTTAAATTTTCTGTTCAGTTTTAAATAAATTTTATTTGTATGGAGTTCTTATATGTATGGAGGTTTTTTATGTGGCGTTTGTGATCCTACCCCTAATTTAGGAAATTAGGCAGGGGGCTTATATTTTTGTTTAGGTTGTCCTCGGAGGTTTTAGTAAAAACAAAGAAATGATTCATGAGGCCTCACTAAAAACTGTTCGAATCTCAGTAGGCAGAAAATTCACATGATACTGGGCGCATTAGAGAAGATGTATACTGAAAAATACCTATCCCGAAATTATCTTGCCCTACATAAATTAATTTTTATTTATTTTTTCTGTGATTTCTTAGAATTTGTTAAAAATTTTCAGACGTGTAGGAGAATTTTGATTAGCAAATATTATTGATTTTTGGGAAGTTCAAAACTTAAGAAGATCCAATTTTTACAATTATTTTATTTAGATATTTGGGTTTTTGGAGTTATGTTTGTTAGTCAGAATTAATATGTTTACTCTTGCGAATTCCATGCTAGCTTTTCAGGCTTGATAATAAAAAAACATATTTACTGAAAGCTTTACATTTACCAGGGATTAATTTGTAGTGGTGTCATTGAATTATCTTGATGTTGAGAATGTTATTTCAGAAAATATGTGCATTATTGTTTTCATTATATTTTTAATGATCAATTTGTTTTGCATCATTTGTATTACGTAAACATGGCTGACATACTCGCATGGTTCTGCAAAGTATTTCCCACTGGACCATTATATTTTATCTACGGAATGATATACGTACGGATATTATTGACCTGGAGAATAATGAGTTTAAGCTGATGTGATAGGTATTGCTTACATTCGCTCATACTTTTGAGAGATCTTAACCTGCCTAAAGTAAAATGGCTTTTTGTTGAAGATGATCTTCTGTCATTCAAGGGTGATTTAACCTCAGACTTCGTGAAGGACTCAATCTGTTCACTCGGACTAGGACAGATAGCAACATTGAAAACCAGAGCAGTAATATCCTCGATCTGGTGTGGAATTATATGGTACAATCATTGTATGTGATGATCTTCGCGGTTCCTCGAACCTGGAGCCTAGCCACACGCCCTCAATTTGGCTAGCAGAACAGATTCCAAAGATTAAATCATAAAAAAATATATTAAAAAAGGAGACTATGATGCTTTAAATGAGTTACTGTATAAAATTAATTGGAACCGATATAAACGGGTAGTTTCGATGCTTATATTGATCAATTTTGTTAAATAATGAACTTGTCATTTGAACAATTTATTCCTTGTCTGCCTGTCGTATTCTCGGCATGCGAGTATTAGAAACAACCCTAAATAATTCTGGAGCTATACGTCGATTCGAAACGGAACTGTAGAGGTACACCCTCGCAAATGACTCTCAATTATTTCACTCTTAGTATAAAAAGCGCAAAGAATTCTTGCGAAATCTGGGAACAATCGTATACTGAAAGTGGTAGCGATTAAATTTTCAACAAGGGTTGTCGTGGACCTAGTTGGTTTTCTGAAATTTATGCAGGAATAATGATCTTTGATTATACCAGACAGTTTTACCAAAAGTCCGGTAAGTTTAATTTTTGGAGAAAGTCGAGTGTTGGCTACAAGCAATTCACTCCTCCATTTTTGAGAATTATGTTAATACATAAAATAGAAAAAAACAGAAAAAATGGAAATTAAATAGAAATTTTAATCAAAAAATTATGGAAAATAAAATTTTATGTTTTAATTTAAAATTAATTGATTGTGTTGTATTTAGTTTTTGTACAGTTACATTTATCAAAAATATTACATCATTGCACAACTAATATGCTATAAAATTGTCTTGCAAGGTCACTCGTTGTTGAACATTTAGTTGAAACATTTAATTCTTTGTTATTTTTTAGTAAATGCTAAACTTTTCTTTTCGGTTCTCCCAATTAATGGAAAAAGTTTAAGATAAAGTCTAATTCCGAATAGTAAATCCGCCAGGACTGTGGAAATGCCGAATTTTGGTGGAATACATTTTTTTAGACTCGTAATTTCCCGTAAAAATTAAAATATTGTTGAATTTTCTTGATTTTAATAGATTTTTCGTAAATGCTAAACACTTTCAAAATATTCACAGAAAACGAAAAAGCTCCTATGGAAAAGCCACCTCAGTCAGACCGAGTTAGTGAACTAACAAATATTTAGTCTGCGTGAAACCACACACACAGACTATTATACTACGTAACAGAAATTAAAAAGGATAATTTCAAAAAGGTGTCAAATTACGACGTAGTTGAAAATCTAAACTAAATTTATCATTTAATTATTTTTCTTTAATCAGAAGCATATGAAACCAGAATTTACCAATAAATGGCGCCACCTGTCAATGTTCCTTTCGACAAACCAGGTCATCGGCACCATTGTTTTCTTTTGACATCTGTAAATATCGAATGCTACCAACAACAAATTATAAGTGTTCGTCATGATAAAACCAAACCGGTCATTGGAACGTTGGGAGCAGGTAATTGGGAAATACTTTCTCATGCGGCTTACTCGCCAGACTTAGCTCAGTCCGATTATCACTTAATTGCATCGATGAGGAGCACTTCACTTAATTGCATCGATGAGGAGCACTTCCTACGAAAATGAACGAAAATGGCTCGGTAATTGGTTTGCCTCGAAAGAAGAACAGTTTTTTGGCGTGGCATTCACGCATTGCCAGAAAGATGGGAAAAATGTATATAGCTAATAATGGGCAATACTTTGAATAAAATACCCTTAATCATTAAGAAATTCCGGTTTCAAATTTACACACCTGGTAATTACAGCTTGCGTTCGCAAAAATATTTGCAATAAACAAATATTACAAATGTGTCCGTCGAATAAATAGCATTTCAATCGGAAAGATTTATTTTGAGATACAATATTTTACCTGAGTTTTTCTTCTCACATTTTGCATTTCCGATTTCCCCCGATTAATAAACAATACCGATATCACCCATCCCTAATTTAAATGTACTTAATAATTATTCTCGTACATTACCATTCAAAGGATTATTTTAATTTTCCATTTCTAAACGATTGCTTGATACTTTTGGCAACCTTTTGGGCAGATTGTTGTCTCTTTAGTTCTTAAACTTACATAATTGGGGCAGAGGAAAACAAGGGAAACGAAAAAAAAAGCTTTTGGTACACAATTATGTTACTGTTGTCTTGAGCAAAATGAAAAATAAACATCTCAAATTCTACTTCTTGTTTTACGATTTTTTTTATTTATTTGGAATATTTTCAGGTTAGTTAGTTTTTCTTGGGATATTTAATTGAAGACACAAAAAACGGAAAGTAAATAATAAGAAGACGTGAAAACGAAAAAAGGAAATGATATATTTTACTCTGATATTTTTATGTATATTTATTCTTTTACGAAATTACAAGTTAAGTGGAAATCTCAGTTAGAAGAAAAAACGAATGGAAAATTATATTTTGGAAAATAAAAAAAATGTGAAAGGCCATTTGGTTGAATCTTCCTTGATATATAAAAACGGAAAATTGTTATTTGGAATTACATAATTTAGTGACTTCTTATATTTTAAATTTTTCTCGTTTAAATCGTCTCCATCTGAATTTTGCTCATGAATGATGAACGATGTTTATTTCTTGTCGTTAATTTTAAAAATGCTGCGGAATTTGAATTAAACGGAAATACTTTTGTTCCGGTTATGCTGCTGCCTTCTTATCATAATTAAATGTCATGAACGGGAAAAAGAGGAAAAGAACACGTCCGATTTGTGTGATGGGCGGCTGTTTTCTGATTTATTTAAAAAAGGAAATTGAATTTAATGAAATTAATTTCAATTGTGAGTGAACAATTTTTTGCCTTATATCATTGTTGATTTATTTATTTGTTTTTCACATCCAAATCTTATATCTTTTTTTTTATTTTGACAAGGATATTTGTTACTTTTGCAATTAATTACATCGTTTTAGACAAGAAACTTAGAACATAACATGAACCTAACATTCGACAAAAATAAAATTCTATAATAAAAACTACTGAATTTTATTTTAGAATTGCAAATTTTTATATTACAAGTTCATATTACAAGTGAGCTAGCAAAATCGCCAACCAAATCATTTGAATCATCAATTTTTGTTTGGTTTGGATGGATAAATCACTTAAAATACAGACAATTGGATTAACTAATGATTAATTGTGACCCACGAAAGAAAAATAAATTGCTTAGTGGGGCTTGAGACAAACATGTGCTCACTACTGCTTTCCACAAAATACGATGTTCTATTTCAAACAATTTATTACTTGTTGGCAACATAATGAAATGTTGTACCATTGCCATTTCGACTTGCTTTATTAGCCCTGTTTACACACCGCCCAAAATTATACGAATTTTATATTGTGCTATCAGCTTGCTCGAGTAAACCATTGCTCTATATTCCAAATCAGAATTACTATATTAGATACGTTTATCGAAAGGTAGAAATGGGATAGAGCAACCATTTTTGCCAAATCGCATTATAAAATATAAAAACTGAGACATTTACAGTATGATAATTTTACAAAAATGCCGTTACGAACATTTATTTGTTTTGAATACAAAATAAAGTTTGCTTTTCAAATAGTACGCACGAATCAGGCTACTACAAAGATCGTTTCCATTACAATATTTCTAAGATAAATCTTCTTACAATGTAAACTCTAATTTCAGTGCTTTCTTGGACCCGAAATTTCTTTAATATTACTCAATCAGGTAACACGATTTGCTCGGAACTCTCATTCAAAACATTCAGTAGAATATTACTGGTATGTACCTTTAAAAACTGCTAAACCGTTTTAAACAAGCAAAAAAAAGGTAGATATGCTTCTTATTATTATTTAAGTTTTAGAAGCAAAATGATACCCAACCGAGCTACGTTGAGAATTTGTTAACTTAAAAAACAAATAGAAAGTTATTTCTTCATCATTTTCTTTAAGGCAGTCGTCACAATAGGCATCTGAGCAAAACTCTCATTTATTAAAACGTATTAGCCTTACAGCAGGTTTATAAATCTAACATTTTACCTTCCTTCCTCCAGGTTAGGTCGAAAAAAAAATTATCTATCAATATTGTGAAAACGGGACACGAATAATGATTTTCACCTTGTTTTTCAAAATTTAAAACTTCATTTTCAAATTTTTTTTCTATATATTAACAAATTACAGTAAGGTTAGAGAATGGCAAAATTCGCAGCTCAATACGTTCTGAGTGTGTTCATATGTATCCACACTAGCTCTAACAATAATTTCGGTGGTTCATTTTCGGTGGTTGTACGACCACGTTTAAATTCAGCATACCAGTCAATGATAGTTGATTTTCATGGTGCAGAGTTCCGATGACACTTATCAAGCCACTGCTTTGCTTGAACGGTTATTAAAACACTGCCCTCAAAAAAAGCATCCTGGCGTACTTGTGAGTTGAGTACACTTTTGGATTTTATTTGGATCCTCGAAAACCGAGTGTAAAAGTGATATCAAGAAAGCATCACGGACTCCATATAATTTCTATTGAAACTCTCGAGAAGACAGATTAGACTTTTGAGAGAACCAGTCAGGAAGTACAAATTCAAAGCACCAGATATAGATGGAATTCTTGACGTCCTTCTGCGAGATAGGCTGGAATTTATTTCAAACCTTCTCTTGATATATGCATGGCCTGTCCGGCTTTAGAATAAGTTCCACAATCATAGAGTCAAGTGAAGGTAGTTTTTGTTTCTAACAAGTTCCCTATTTTCCGGCCGATAGATTAACAGATAAAAAATAAATCTTTTTCGTTCTTTCCAATTCATCCTAGATAATATGCTTACCAAAGAATTAATTAGGAAAAAATATACTAAAATTTGTGCTGTTAATTAATTAATTCGTTGTTATTTTAATATCGAGTTCGTCCTCCTTTATATTTATTACCTCTTTCAAATTTAACACAGGCATATACAAACTAAAATGTAACGATTGCGAATGTATATGAAGTTGGCCCAAATTCTATTAAGACTCTATTTTCTATATACCAACCCAAAAATTATTCTGTCAACGAAAGAAAATCGGCCATGTTTTAATGTCAGCCCATAATAAATCTGTCGTGATACTATCATTACAGAAAAATTTTATTGTCAACCCAAAAAACTTAAATAAACCGAAATATGAAATTTAATTTAAATTCAGTATCTGATTAATATGTGTATAACCCATGAATATGAATAGCTTTAAAATTTAAGGATACACATCAGAGTATTAAACGACATAAACAGTTGTTGGGGAATCGGAGGTTTAAGAGCTCCCCATAGTAATCATTCCGGTGATGGTACCATTCAACGAAATATGCAATTGATTTAAATTCTTTATGGGATTAGCTTGAATATGGCCTGACACACACATTTAGGGGCCATACTAAAATTATTTCAACACAGAATTAAAATCAATTACATATTTCGTTGAATGGTACTATCGTCAGAATAATGAAAAGGGGGGCCCCTTAAACCTCCGATTCCCCAACAACTGTTTATGTCGTTTAATTGATGTGATGTATACTTTAGCATAAGTTATAATTATAGTCAAAAGTTATTTCTCAAAATTAACTGCTACTGAACTAAAATGTATTATTTATTTCGATAATTTTTCATTTTTGATTTGATAGAATTGACATAACTATCATGATGGTTTGATAGTTTCACGACATATATATTTTTGGGCTGACAATAAAATATGGCGGTTTTGCTGTGGTAACAGAATAAGTTGTGATTTAACATATCGGAAATATAAAATATTTGGCAGATACTTGATGCAGTAAATGTTTGAATATTTTATAGTACCTTAATAGTTTTGGGGTTAACATTTTTCGCCCAACTTCAAATACATAAGGAACCACAATAACATTTTAAAGATTTATCATTTTATATCTTAATTTTTTCTATCATGATAGTTTCATTTTTTCACGACACTTGCATTAGTGTTGCCAACTTTTAAATCCGCCATTTTTTGGGCTAGAATTTTGGGCCCACTTCATATAGGTCGATTGCGAAGCGTTCGGCTGGTTTTTGAAAGGAAACTACCAACGAAGAACGCCAAATAATAATTAATTTGAAACGTACTGGAAAATCTGTGCGCGAAATTAGAAAATTAGTTGACCAAAGTCATTCTACAGTGGCCCAAATAATAAATAGATTTAACGTCACACAATCGAACAGAGCTAAAAGCAACACTTTCCAATCGGGACGAGCGAAATATTTTCGATTTGGTGAGACAAAATCCAAAAACAAGCGCTCCAAAACTACCTCAAAAGTGGAGAAGATATTTAATAAGGCTAGCCACCTCCAAAATATTACAAGGAGTTTGTGGAAACATGAATATCATGGCCATTAATTTCGAATGTTAATTCTAAAAAAGAATTGAATTTTCGGAAAAATTAAAAACAAAAGACTTCAACTTCTGAACACGGTTGTTTTTTACGGATGAAAGTAAATTCAACATTTTCGGAGCCGATGGGAGAAGTAGAAGTAGCAGAAAACCTGCTACAACGCTGGTTTCAAAACACATCATCCCAACTATTAAATATGATGATGGTTCGGTTATGCTATGGGGTTCCATGTCTGCAAGTTGGGTAGCTAAACTTGTTTTTATAATTGGAAAGGACAATTTGAAAGCATCCGTGGAACAATTGAGGCCCGTGTCATCATGGATCTTCCAGCAAGACAACCATCCTAAACATACGGAACACATTGGGAAAGAATGGATTCTGAATAACGTCTAAGCCAGTTAAATTCACCACCCCAATCGTCTAACCTGAACCCCAATGAACGTTTATGAGATCACCTGGAACGCCAAATTAGAAATACAGAATTAGCAGCAACAAACATTGCAAGAAACTGGGATAAAATTTCACCGGAAGTTACCAAGAAGTTAGTAGAATCAATGCTCATATTGTTGAAAGAGGTTATAAAAAATAAAGGACGACCAACTCGATATTAAAATAATTATGAAACATAACTTATGAAAATGATTAAAAAACAAGGATCATACATACTATTATAAGTGTATGACCATTTTCGTTACTGACTGTAATTCAATTCAAATTTATTTAATTATTTTGAAGAAAGTCAAAACTGTATTTCCAAAAAATTTGTAAACTTCACAAATCCAATTTCGATTTTACTCGAGAAAGTTATGATTAAAACAAAACCTTATTTCTTAAATAATTATGAATTTCACACATGATGATGAAATAATTTATTTTTTTAAGTTTTATTTTTTTTTTTGTTTTGAGAATTGTCCGTTTTCGTGAGGTAATTCTAAAATAACAATCCACAGTTTGTAATGTCTCTAATAAAATCTTAAAGTTTTAAACCACTCTTGTAAACAATCAGTGTAAAATTGTGAACTATTTATGATCTCTTGAAATCCGCAATCCGAAACTTTTGAGTTCGATCAGTTAAGCGGGAATTTTAATAAATATATTAAGGATGGGGGGCGGTGAGCGAGAGGAGAGAGACTGATATAACGGGTTAACCCACCCTTTCTTTTTCTAAACTGAAGTATTTTGAATAACTTGTTATTGTAGAATTAGGATATATCTATAAGCTTTCAATTTGAGATCATTTCAATTTTTTCAGCTCACCCTTAAAATAATAAACAACCCCTTAAATTACTTTCATAACGAAATAATCGGACACATATTGTTTGCTTGTATGCAAAAACGTCAAATTCTTTTAAAATTGAAAAAATCAATTATTTCAATGTTGGATACAATGTACCTCACGAAATACGTGTTGTTTTATTTAAGGTACGAAAACCACCCCTAATTTGAGGAGGGGCGGGAAGGGATACTAGATCAACAGGATTATCAATTTCGAATCCCTGTTTTTGAGGAAGTAAAATTCAGAATATTTGAATACCATTTCTCTCCGTGTAAATTCTTTTAACATCTGAGAGGACGGTGATACGGAATTTGATTACATTAAAGTTGCTGAAGATCAATTTAAAATTCGTATGAATTTCAAAATAAACTAACTATGTTTGGAGATTGTTGTCGAATATTATTGGATAGATAAAATCTAACCGAATAGTAAAATAAGCCATGTGAAAAGAGCGGCGCGTGAGAGAATGATATAAAAGTACATATTTTAATTACATTCGCCCAAGCATCGAGGCTACGCTGATCGGGGTACGTTGAGCAAGCATAACATATTATAAAATAATGATTTGATGAAACAGATGTTGCAACAAAAATGTAAAGATCGTGGAGGAATGTATTATTTGCTTCTCTTGAGTAAAAATATTTACAAGGACCCTCAGCAGCTTATTTATAAAATACAAATGACGATGTTAATTTTACTTTATGAAATACAAATAATAAGAGCTGAGCTCAGTTATTCTATAGGTGGATACAATTCAGATTATATCTGTTTAGAATGGCTATCGCGATTGCGATGTCGAAAATCATTTAAATATATCTATATCATTAGCTTGAAATCAAACTACTAAATCTTTTGGTATATGTATAGTATCTTGAGATAAAGGTAATATGATATAAAAAAATATTTAAAATTGGGGCCTTTAAAAATTAAGGTACAAAAGCATATACATCAAGTGAGAAAAAGATTTATATCGATTTTGCTGTGCCAATGTAGGCATAACCCTATTAAGATACTTTATAATATATTCTTCACATAAACACAACCTTTAAAAGCCATATCTGTCTACCTGAATATAATCCACATTCCCATCACAAATAATTTAAACAACTTCACAAGTATATTAATAGACGTGAACTTTTAAAAGGTTTAGGTCCATAAATATTCATCTCTTCTTAGTGTAACACTATTTTCCGTGATACATATCACAATAAAAACTGTTTTTCTATCATTCTTACCCTTCGTTGTACTCGTATATACCCTTTTATTTATGTATATACAAAACATATTCAAAAAAATAAATTTATGCAAAATTCAACCATTCTAATTGAAATCCTTGGAATGCTATATATATAAATTACATTAAAATCGTAATGATATCATGTAAAGTACGACGAATCCCAAAATTATATTTATGTGTGTGTATGTATGGGAATGTACTAAAGAAAACCCTTGAACCGGGTATATAAGAATCAGAGCAAAATTTATCAATGGATTAACATGCAAAAGAAAATTTAGAATTGATAACAGACATACCGAAATTATCTTTAACATAAAATGATTTTATCTCGAAAGATTTTTGATCTAAATAAATTTAGGAAGGATACGTATTAACGGAGAAAAAATTCAAATATATCGCTCATTTGCTGCAACATTGACACAATCCAAAATTCACTCATTTCTAAGATATTCGAATCGAACGATTCCCAATAAATTGTAGTTATTTCGAGCAAATTAGGTAAAATTTTTAGAAAAAATATTAAAGAATTATAAAAATTTTGATCCGATTTTGGATGTAGGAATAGAAAAAATGTATTTTACTGTTTTTACAAACAATTGAGTGCTATTTTCAAATCGCTCTACTGAAAAAGTAAAAATATTGAATTGTGTCGCACTCTTGCAGCAAATGAGCGATATATGTATTGAATATTCGTAGGTACTCGTATGTAGTAAATAGGAAATAAAAAACAAAACGCCTGTTGTGTAATAAATAAATATTTCAAAGTGTCAAATGACCCTTTTCCGTCCGATTTTATTTATTTATTTGCACATTTTAATATCGTCCTTATCTTATATCTAGATTCCATTTCCTCTTAACAACATATACAAAAGGAAAAAATAACATGTCCTTGTTATCGAACATCATCAATTTCCTTAAAAAATAGTATCTCATAAAATACTTGTAAACATATAATTTTGACTTACATATACTCAAATATAATTGGGTGGTTGTCTCGTATGGTTCCCATGTAATACCACGATATCGTGTACGCTCCTTCGCCGTACCATAGTCCGGATGTAACATTGCTTGCGTATGTCCCGCTTCATTTGGATCACCTGTTTTACAAAAATTTGTTATGAAATTTAACACGGCCTCGGCAACACCCATATCTTGTCGCGAATAATTTTGTGGGAAATTAGGCATGCCCAATACTAATGGTAGTCCAAAAATATAAGGGATGTCTTCGCCACGCACCGATCCAAGTCGCTGCAACATAATAAAGAAAAACAAACGAAAACGTGTATTAAATCAATCAAAACAAAAATTGGGGTTTCGCTAAGTTCAAATGGGGGAGAACAAGGAAATGTACAGAAAAATGTCAGTTTCGTTTTCGTCGATGAGAAAATTTGTAAAGTTGTTGTTATGTTCGAGATTGATTGATTAAATTTTTTCACTGTCATTGTTTCCATTAATATGAATACAGTAAACGAAATATGTATGAGACACAAAATAAAAATATTTAGAATACAAAATTTCCCTTACTGTACGATAAAATCTCATCTATATTATTTACTTAAAGTTTTCAATTTAGTTTTTTTTTTGCTGTATTGTCTTGATTGTATATACGATACGAGTATGTTTCTGAAATAAAACCGATTAGAGAGCGCACAACAAATACATGTATAAATCTTCTTGTACAATAACTCGGGGATCATTTTTCAATTGATATATAAATAATAATCCAATATAATCCGAGACATTTGAAGGATAATTGGAATTTTAATTTTTTTTTTCAACCCAGCAGCGACGTTACATTTAATAGTAATTTATAGCAAAACGATGTATAATCTCCGAACACAAATCACGACGCCCAATTCTGTGTGTAAGGAAAACATTCAATATGCATATAAAATGGGTTAAGATAATTTGGAAATTCTCGTTGATCCTCTTCGTTACAGTATCATTCAATTTAAAATTGTTACAATCAAAAGTTTGGATCGTCGTTACACAAGACGAGAAAATATTTAAGAAACGGTGCTTTGGCAAAGCACACACATAAAAAATAATAATTTATATAGAGGATACGAATTCTTGAGCCAATAGAATACTGGACACAGAGAGGAAAACTATTAATAAATTATAAAGGAGTTTTCCTTTTATTTAAAAAATTCGCATGAATTTATTGAGTTTTCGTTTGATATGGGTATATGGGTATCCTTTTTTACTGTTCTTTGAATTCCTAATCAAATTTTCATATCAAATTAAATTTTTTATATTTAATTTTCCTAGAAGGATGCTTACCTGTGGATATTCACTATCTTTTGTTTGATATCCAAAATGAAATAAATAAGTTTTAGCACCACGGCGTGCATGCAGGTAACCAACTTTTATTAGTGGTGCCACAGTATGGCCGTCACTAAGAGCTTCCATTGTTGAATCCCTATGTTAAAAAATGTATTAAATATTAAATGAGAATGTGGTGAACAATATATTAGACATTACCTGATATTAATCGGGTGTTGTACAGGTTTATCCCAATCTGTATACTCGTTCCTTACCGCCGAAAAAATCTCATTCAAATGAAATGAAAATGCATTCCTTATATAAGTCCGCAACAATCGATTTCTTTGTTCCTCCTCCAACCCATACTGTAAACACAAAATACATACAAAGCAATATAGGAAATTCCTTAATTTTGTTCAAACACTAAAATCTAATAAAGTTTGGTTGCTACATGAGAACAAAACATAGCGAAATACAAATAGCAGATGGCAAAACATGACATCGTACAAATTTATTAAGACAAAACAGAGCAAATTTTTTAAGACAAAGGCACAGAAAACATATTTCGTGTGCGAGGGTGGATCATCATAATGATAAATTTATAAGAACGAACAAATAAGCCACCCTCTGAGTAGGAAGCTAAATAAAATATATGACACACAACATCAGAACGACAGTTTAAATGTGACAACAAAATCCCAGTATAAAAATATTTTGTCTTATATACTCACTTGAATATCGGAAGCACTAAAATCGTTGTAGCTTTCTGTTGTTGTAACGCCTATCATAAGTTCCGATGTTATGAAACCTTCACCAGCATGTTCCATGGCAAATTCAGGATCAGCTGAGTCCTCGAGCGGTAGAAATGGTCCCCATAAAGGCATAAAGCTTTTTAAATACAAAAAATTTTTAATAATTTTGTTTATCATGTGAATTTATATATGTATGTTTACCGTATTGAAGGCAGCCTTACTCCTAGTAGTGCCTCTAATGGTTTACCTAACAGACAATCCGTTATATCGTCGTTTATATTAATTTTTTTATTTTTACTATTATTATTATTATTATTATTACTATCTACTAAATGACATGCCATCTGATGTGAGACTACTTGTCGTACCTCATCCGGATCTGGTATTAAAGCCCACGGACTTAATGCCGAACCGCTTAGCAACACCGTACGATGTGCTAAACCTTTACCTAATTTCGATATAATTACTAAGTTTGCTAAAACAGCACCAGTATCATGTCCCACCAGTGTTATACGTGTGGGATCTCCACCAAACGCTTGGATATTATCACGGGTCCATTGGAGCGCTAGTATTATATCCATTAGAGCTAGATTACCACCTGATGTACCAGGTATGTGTGAGGCACGTGTTTTTATAAAACCTATGAAAACAAAGAAGAATTTTTTCATTAGATCGATTACACAGCAACAAACCAAAATCCCCACCGCACCTTCAGATGTATATACATACGCCACTATTAAATATATGTAGTATAAAATACAGGTCGCATCATTAATCAACATCAATCAAACTAAATAAACATACAAAACCACACATACTGTATATACACAGGGTGATTATTACGCACACATAAATGTGTGGAAATTTGGTAACCAAACCCTCAAAATCGACAGAAATATAAAAACATTTTTCAAAATCAATTCAACCATTACAGCAATAAAAATTCTCGCAAAACTTTTCGATTCTGTCCTATATAAATTTAAGCAGCTATACACATACGATGGTGTAGTCCATTCTGCTATTTAAAACTCAATGATATATGTATTTCTATCACCTATATTTTGAAAAACACTTCTATTTACAAACAAAATATCTGTATATTATGTGGACAGATGTGCTACAGTTATCAAGAAAATTTATTATTACGAAATAGAAGTAGCATTTGAATTAGATTACTCAAGATGAATGGCATACATTTTGGTTTTTCTCGTTTCTGATCTTAACGAAATGTTTCCGTTGAACATGACTTCATATAATGATTGTGATATTTTAACGAGTTGAAGCAACTGTAGCAACTAAAGACAAAAAACTATAGTCGGTCTGATATTTGTCATTTTGATTAAGTTTTTTCTACAAATAATACTTAGCAACTATGTATAACTTCTTAGTTTTTACTTTTAACGCTATTTGCCGTAGGCACTTGGCGAAACACACTTATACTTAATAAACACATTTTTATTAATCACTTGTTTTTTGTTCCGCAGAATATTTTGAATGTCTTTCAAAAAGTTTAAAAAAAAAACCACTCGATCGATTTCGACTTGTTAGGTCATCATCAGGAGTATCTACTGATTTGTATTAGTAAAAATTTTTGTTATATAATAGAAAAAAGCAAAATATAATAAAAGAAGGAGAGAAGAAAAAAAAAAAAATAAGCAATAAAAATTAATCTACGGATCGCGCAGGTAGGCGATGAGTCATATGTAGGTTGAGTAACAAAATTCAAGGTATATTATTGCGTACGTGAGAATAGAAAAGGGCGGGGTCTGTAATTGGTGAGAACCGGATTTCTCTTTGTTCGTTAAGGATATTTTGGTTAAGAAATATTGATTTTCGAATTTCGTAAGATTCTAAGGTATCTAAACGTCTGCCTTTGGGTTGTATATGTAATATGTCTAAATTGTTCAAGCTAGCTGTATGATTTTCTGAAGTTAAATGGTTATGGAAAGTTGATTGATTGCAACCAGATAAATGTTCCTTAGCTCTAACTCCAAAATTGCGCCCAGTCTGACCAATATAGGAGAAACTACAATCATTGCAATTGATCCTATAGACACCAGACTTGGAAAGGCGATCAACTCTAGGTTTATTGTTAAAAATCATTTTCTTTATTGTGTTATTATTATAAAAAGCAAAACTAATATTGGTATAATTGGACACGATGTTGCTAATCCGTTGGCTCGTTTTTCCTATATACTCTAAGCGACGCCAATTTTCCCGCGTTGGACTATCCGGTGGATAAATACTCGATAGAGTTTTACGCTTTAGCTTTTTATTTAATAACTTTAATATAGTCCTAGTTGCATATCCGTTATTCGTTGCTATTTGAAGAATTATGTTAAGCTCAGTGTTATAATTTGAATTTGACAGAGGGATGTTTATTAGTCTATCTATGAGTGAGTGGAAAGCTGACATTTTAATATTATGGGGATGGTTTGAAGAACTAGGGATAACAGCGTCTGTATACGTGGGTTTCCGATAAATTTTGAAGTCTAAAGTAGAATTAATCCTGGTTATTGTTATATCTAGAAAATTAATACATTTATTTTCTTCTTTTTCTAACGTAAAATCAATGGTGGGATACTGAGAATTTAACCAAGTAAGGAAAGAGTCTAACAGTCTATCAGTTCCATTCCATAGACATAGTATGTCATCAACATATCTATACCAAAAGATTATATGACGAAAATAAGGATTGTTATTTGATAAGATCATTTGTTCGAAGAAATTCATGAAAATTTCAGCCAACAAAGGTGACAGAGGGGAGCCCATGGGTAGACCATCAGCGAATTTGAAATATGTATTATCAAAACAGAAATAATTTTGTTTAATACAAGTCTCAAAAACTAACTTCAGTTCACGACGTAAGCTCTCATCTACAACATCCCTATCTAAGTAATTACAAACTATTTGGGACAAAGTATTAATTGGAATAGAAGTGAAAAGACTGGCAACGTCAAATGAAACTAGTTTTGAATGTAACGGAATATCGACGTCTTGAATTTTGTTAATCAATTCTACCGAGTTCTTAACCGAATAAGCCGAAAAGAAATTAGTATGACAATTGAAAAAATTTATGAAACCCTTACATAGCTTGTAGGCAGGAGCATTGCAATACGCTACTATTGGTCTAATCGGAATGCCTTCCTTATGGATTTTTGGTAAACCATAAAGGATCGGGGCAGATGGATTCATGACAGAGTACTTCCAACCAGTTCCATCAAATAACTTCTGGCATTGGTTGATACACTTACTAACCGAAGTCTTAAAAGACTTAGTTGGATCTCTGCCAAGCTCTATTGCTTTACTTTCTGTAATAAAATCAGAAATTTTATTGCAGTAATCGACTTTTGTGAGCACGGTAATTGTATTGCCTTTATCCGCTTTACACGCTATAAGGTCATGGTCACGTAGTTTTTTCTTTATCGCACCAATCACTTTGAAGTTAGTATTATTAGAAGCAGCAGAAGAAGAGAATGGTGGAGTAGAAGAGTTATCAATACCTTTCTTTATTTGTAACGCACACACTGATTTTATTTGGGTTATCTGGCCAGATAAGGCTGTTTCGGCATCTACAGCCAGATTTTCGAATGATCGAAGGTCGATTTTGTTTGGCGTAGGGGCAAAATTCACTCCGTTGCTAAGCATTTGCACCTCTGTATCACGGAAAACGACTGGCTGGACAGAAAAGTTCGTGCAGAGGTAGCTGAAATTTCACATATTCAATATGTGAAACAAAAAGCTAAACTGGATGTGTTGCGAGATAAGGCTTATCCATTTAACCGTAGAGGTAATAGTGGTTCGTCTGATTTCCAATTTCATCCACGTTTTAAGAACTTGTCCTCAGTCGTTTTCCGTGATACAGAGGTGCAAATGCTTAGCAACGGAGTGAATTTTGCCCCTACGCCAAACAAAATCGACCTTCGATCATTCGAAAATCTGGCTGTAGATGCCGAAACAGCCTTATCTGGCCAGATAACCCAAATAAAATCAGTGTGTGCGTTACAAATAAAGAAAGGTATTGATAACTCTTCTACTCCACCATTCTCTTCTTCTGCTGCTTCTAATAATACTAACTTCAAAGTGATTGGTGCGATAAAGAAAAAACTACGTGACCATGACCTTATAGCGTGTAAAGCGGATAAAGGCAATACAATTACCGTGCTCACAAAAGTCGATTACTGCAATAAAATTTCTGATTTTATTACAGAAAGTAAAGCAATAGAGCTTGGCAGAGATCCAACTAAGTCTTTTAAGACTTCGGTTAGTAAGTGTATCAACCAATGCCAGAAGTTATTTGATGGAACTGGTTGGAAGTACTCTGTCATGAATCCATCTGCCCCGATCCTTTATGGTTTACCAAAAATCCATAAGGAAGGCATTCCGATTAGACCAATAGTAGCGTATTGCAATGCTCCTGCCTACAAGCTATGTAAGGGTTTCATAAATTTTTTCAATTGTCATACTAATTTCTTTTCGGCTTATTCGGTTAAGAACTCGGTAGAATTGATTAACAAAATTCAAGACGTCGATATTCCGTTACATTCAAAACTAGTTTCATTTGACGTTGCCAGTCTTTTCACTTCTATTCCAATTAATACTTTGTCCCAAATAGTTTGTAATTACTTAGATAGGGATGTTGTAGATGAGAGCTTACGTCGTGAACTGAAGTTAGTTTTTGAGACTTGTATTAAACAAAATTATTTCTGTTTTGATAATACATATTTCAAATTCGCTGATGGTCTACCCATGGGCTCCCCTCTGTCACCTTTGTTGGCTGAAATTTTCATGAATTTCTTCGAACAAATGATCTTATCAAATAACAATCCTTATTTTCGTCATATAATCTTTTGGTATAGATATGTTGATGACATACTATGTCTATGGAATGGAACTGATAGACTGTTAGACTCTTTCCTTACTTGGTTAAATTCTCAGTATCCCACCATTGATTTTACGTTAGAAAAAGAAGAAAATAAATGTATTAATTTTCTAGATATAACAATAACCAGGATTAATTCTACTTTAGACTTCAAAATTTATCGGAAACCCACGTATACAGACGCTGTTATCCCCAGTTCTTCAAACCATCCCCATAATATTAAAATGTCAGCTTTCCACTCACTCATAGATAGACTAATAAACATCCCTCTGTCAAATTCAAATTATAACACTGAGCTTAACATAATTCTTCAAATAGCAACGAATAACGGATATGCAACTAGGACTATATTAAAGTTATTAAATAAAAAGCTAAAGCGTAAAACTCTATCGAGTATTTATCCACCGGATAGTCCAACGCGGGAAAATTGGCGTCGCTTAGAGTATATAGGAAAAACGAGCCAACGGATTAGCAACATCGTGTCCAATTATACCAATATTAGTTTTGCTTTTTATAATAATAACACAATAAAGAAAATGATTTTTAACAATAAACCTAGAGTTGATCGCCTTTCCAAGTCTGGTGTCTATAGGATCAATTGCAATGATTGTAGTTTCTCCTATATTGGTCAGACTGGGCGCAATTTTGGAGTTAGAGCTAAGGAACATTTATCTGGTTGCAATCAATCAACTTTCCATAACCATTTAACTTCAGAAAATCATACAGCTAGCTTGAACAATTTAGACATATTACATATACAACCCAAAGGCAGACGTTTAGATACCTTAGAATCTTACGAAATTCGAAAATCAATATTTCTTAACCAAAATATCCTTAACGAACAAAGAGAAATCCGGTTCTCACCAATTACAGACCCCGCCCTTTTCTATTCTCACGTACGCAATAATATACCTTGAATTTTGTTACTCAACCTACATATGACTCATCGCCTACCTGCGCGATCCGTAGATTAATTTTTATTGCTTATTTTTTTTTTCTTCTCTCCTTCTTTTATTATATTTTGCTTTTTTCTATTATATAACAAAAATTTTTACTAATACAAATCAGTAGATACTCCTGATGATGACCTAACAAGTCGAAATCGATCGAGTGATTTTTTAAACTTTTTGAAAGACATTCAAAATATTCTGCGGAACAAAAAACAAGTGATTAATAAAAATGTGTTTATTAAGTATTCTTAGTTTTTATAAAAAGTTTAATGGAGCTTCGATGTAATCCAAAAATGAGTATACATTGAAAAAGTTTGTCTACGCTTTTAATGATAAAAAGTATAGCTATAGTTTCTACTTTGTTTTCTGTTTACTTGCCAAGATCGTGTAACCAAATTGAATTTGTTGTTGTTTTCTAAATTTTTTAAAATTTTCATTTCCATTTAAGGAAAAACAATGAAGTTTCTACATACAGCCCTCATATGCAAGTAGGTAACTGCTTGATTTTACCATACTATGATATTCTTGATCATTCTTCTTGATCTTCTTCATCATAACAATGATGATCACTCAGAAAATTTTTTTTTTCGGTGATCATCATTGTTATGATGAAGTAGATCAAGAAGAATGATTAAGAATATCATAGTATGATAAAATCAATCATTTCAATAATTGTGTTTAACATACAATGATGATATTATGCTAAATGCAATCAAGTATTTATCATATTTTTTTTCTGAGTATATCAACAATTTTGTTCAACATGTTCATTCTAGTCAACACCAGATTATTGAAGTAAAGTTGGCAAAGAGTGAATGCTTGAAACCGGTCCTTCAGACATTAAAGAAATTACTATCACATTAATTGAAAGTACTTCGAAATATATTTTTTACTAGCTGAATTACCCGGCGTCGCACGGAACAAATTAGAATTACTTTAAATTACGTGTATGATATTGTGCAGGCAATCTCTCACGACAGGAATTCTTCAGGTACTGAATACAGTATCAGAAGCACCACCGGAAGCATTAAAAATTGAAATTTTAGAAAAACCTTTCCCTGATGCCTCTAGGCCCAGGTCCCAGCCCTAAATTTACCAACTCAGAAACATTTGCGAACATGCACGCAAACCATCATCAACGTTTCATCGCAATCAGATAAATGGTACAGGAACGCAAAATAATGGGTCCCTTGATTCAGAGGTTGCATCCCTCGGATTCGAACATGTCACTAATTTCATATAATCTCTTTCCAGGGATGCAATGCAATGAGTTTATTGCCGGGAAAAAAATAACTAAAAGTGAAATTTTATGAAATTTTTTTACAGAGTCCTTAAAGCTCGGGATCCAGCCCTGACTTTTCAAACACAGAAATCTTCGCGGGCGTGCACACATAGAAATTTTTCTGCAAATTTTATTATACATGATTTTGATTTGGGATTACCAAAGAGTTTTTCGTTTGCCAGATTATGTGTAATTTACTTTATTATTTTTTTAAATCAATAACTGTAATTTATCCGTAAAGCGTATATTGTTGCTGCATAATTCAATGACTTTAGATAACCCTTCTAAAAGGAATCGAGAGTTGTCCAATCTCACGACCTCGACAGCCAATTAATAATGCGTTCATCGTAACGATATTTTTTGCCTTTCTGTCCGGAGAGAAAACGAATAGCGCTGATGGTCTACCTACTCTCGAGCATGCTACGTAACGTACAAATGGCCATGGGAAAAAGACGGCAATTCATGGTTTATTCCACACACTTTCAACGATTGGCCTTGTGATTTATTAATCGTCATTGCGAATGCAAGACGAACCGGAAACTGAACACGCTTAAATTGAAACAGCAAGTCGGTTGGAAACGACTTTATTTGGATCCGTTATGGAATCGATCGACTTAAATGAATGCAATTGCAAAGGCCAGCTATTTAACTGTAAATTTTTATATTCAAATCGTCTACGTCCTTATTTCTCGCTGCCAAAATGGCTCGTTCGCTCGACCAAACATGGTTTTCGTGATTTGCACCAATATTCAGGGACACTTTCGTGATCAATTATTGTTTAGAGCTTGTGAATTGACAAAAATTAGGTGGTAACGAAATGAGGCCATCATCATTTTGTAATGCGACTCGCATATTCGTTGTTAATTTCAGGGTTTTCATGTATCTCCACAAATTCGATATCATCAAGCAAGCGTTCATTTCATCAGCAGCTATTGATCTTGGAATGCAGCGTTTGGCGAAATCGCCCGCCACAGGATCATCGTACTTTCAAAGAGGTCTGGATTATTGCACTAATCTTGCAACGTTCGATTAAGCGCCTCTAATGCTCGTTTGTGCGCCATCGTACACTCATCACAAATGATTATATTGCAAGTCTGTAGTACTTTCGCCATTGATGATGTTTTGGAAATGTTGCACGTCGGCACGTCGTGTTGCAATCTATCGTTTGCAAATTCAGTTGCAGTTTGAGTACAGAATGAGCTGTTCATCCTCCTTATAACAATGTGGCAGCAATCCCAGATGATGCTACTGACAGTGCTATTTGATGCGCTAGAAAAAAAATCAACTTTCTTCAAGTGTTTCCGGAAGTTTCCGAATTTTCCAATCCCGTACAAAACATCATTTTTCGATATTCCTAATTTTCCGACTTTTTCAGTAGATTTTCTTAAAATTTTCTTTCGTAATAAGCATCTCCTGAAAATTGGGAACACAGCAAAATAAAATTGAACCAAATCGAGCCGTTCTCAACTGATGCGCTAAAAAAATATCAATTTTCTTCGGTTTTCGAATTTTCCACTCAGATTTTTCAATTTTTCTCTTATAAAAAACCATCTGGATCGGGTACGTGCAAAATCCCGTATAATACATCATTTTTCGATTTTCCAAATTTTCCTACTTTTCCGGAGGATTTTCCGAAAAGTTTCTTTCATACAAACCTTATCCAGTCATACATGCGCGATCGATTTTTTTGTATACAAAATACGTTTTTAATTACTCAATTTGAGTTTTTGTTACCCAGGATTCAAGAATTATTAGGACACACACGAGGACTCGCACGATATTTGGTTTCAACAGGACACGCGCAACTTGCCACACAGCACACGCAACAATCGGTGTTTTGCACACTGTCTTCGGGGATCGAATAGTCAGCCGTAACGGAGATCTGAATTGGCCACCAGGCAGCTGCGATTTGACTCCGTTGGCATTTTTTGTGGGGAGCCGTTAAAGATAAGTGTTTCACTAACCATCAAGAGACTATCCAAGATTTGAAAGATCAAATCGAAGTTGACATTGATGAAATAGGAGCTCATACAATTAAAAATGTTCTGCTTGGGGTTGGGTTGGCAGAATGTGGAAGTCACTTGAATGAAATTGTGTTCCATACTTAATGGCAATGTAAACTCTATCTCTTTCCAAACCGCTTTGAAAAATATTCTTTCGTCTTTGAATAAAAGCCAAATTAATTGCGAACTTAAGATGGGTCACCCTTTATATATTCGTCCAAAAATCATTTTACAATCCTATGTCCATCAAGCCATAGCCCATAGCCAATTTCATATTAAAATGAGCAACCTCCGCTCAGTTAGCCACAGTTCTTGCAAAAATAAAATTAAGACATATCGCATTCGAAAACCAAATATATACCATAATCGAGTTGGAAGGAAATGAGACCAAGGTGGAATAAATAAATAAATAAAGGTCACAACATAAATTATGTAGATACCTAATGCTACACACGAATATTGTTGAGTAATAAATTCCGAAGTTTTTCAGAAGCCATACATTCTTGAAATGTATTTGTAGCACTCGAAAATCCTCCTCAACAAATTTGATCAAGATCGTTCTATCTAAAATATTGTTTTTAAATGGGCCTCCTCTCCAGAGGACCTCCAAAACCAATTTTCGAGAAATTAAGACTTGTCACAATCCAATCCTGGCATTAGAAAAACATTAAAATTGTTCGAGTCGCAAAATATTTAAAAAGAACCATCGCCTCCATCGGATGACTTCTCAAATAAATTTTCCCAAAATAATGGTTGGAACTATAATGGTTGAAATATATTTTTTAGCCTTACTGTTAACTTTTGTCACTTATAAAATTGAATTGAATTGCTTTAATGAAAAACACTTGTACAATTTTCTTAGAGTGACAATATTTATTTGTTTTTAGGAATATCGATTTCGACACGTTTTAAAGAACACACCAAAGACATAAACGCAACAGAACCAAAATTGAACTACCACAACACTATATCAAAACAGAAAAACATCAATTCACAGACTTCGCCCGCAACCTAACAATATTACATAAAGCCAGAAAAGGACACATACTCAAGTCTTGAAGAATTAACTCATGGGACAAAATCGATACCCTGGTATTAGAACACCCTTGTTACCGAAATTGTCATCAACATTGTTTAAGCCAATAAAAATTTTAAAAAGAGACCTCTTAATCCGCACCGGATGGTCCTCTTAACGAATTTTGTCGTAATCGGGACTAATCAGAATAAGTTTCTTATACACGAAAACGACAATCAAATATTATTTTTGCGTCATTATTTTGTTACTCAGTAAAAATGAAATCAATTATTATTTATTTGGAAATCAGTTTTCTTTCATTAAAATCGGAGGAATTCGGACGGAATTCGGGGATTTTAAATATATAAATTTAGTAATCCCGGGATGAGAACAGTAAATTCTGCGGTCTGCTTACTGAATTCATGCTTACTTAATTTTAGTAATTCCTCTTATCATTTCGTAGTAATTCCTCTTATCGTTTCAACCAAGTAAAAAAGAATACAGTGTCCGCAAAACAACTACATTCAATCTTAAGCGGGAGTTTTGTAGTGGTTAAAAATTCAAATAAATTAAAGAATTTCAAAGTTTTTGTAGTAAGCAGCAAATATATTTATGAACTAGCTGCTCCTCTCTCAAAGCTTTATTAACTGCAACACTTGTCCACATTTGGGTGTATATATGTAGATAGTTTGTGTTAATAGCACTTTACTTGGAAACCTCAAAAAGCTCAGGGACACATTAATTTTGATGCTTCAATAACATGAACTAAGAACAATGACAAAAATACGCCTAGCAGCCATTTTAGCATTTGAAAATGATTGAAAAATGTGAATCCCCGCATAACATACCACCATTTATTTTGTGCATAAAGCATTTAGCCTTTTACCTGACTGAATTTAAAAGCAATTAAAATATTGTAGACAAATCTGTATTACGGAATTTATACAGCGAAATCCGCATTTTTGCCATATACGAATGTATACACCAAAGAAATATAATAATTTGAAATATCGTATTTGGGTTTTACAAAAGATGCACAACTTTTTATCACAAATAAATAACAAGCAAAATAGTTATAAATCAATCTTGACCAACGTCCAAGAGAGCATAAAGATTAGATAAAGCTCCGCACAAAATACAATGTAAAAGTTACTTTGAAAGACAAACACCAACAAAAATATCTTCTTGTATATTTTCTGTTCCTTCCTGTGGCTATCATGTGCATGTGTGTGTGGGTAGTACATTCATATGTAGATCGTTCATATATTCATCCATATTCAATTCATTTTAAAAAAATTGTTTATATAAAATTTTATTCCTTCCGTTTTTTAGTTAGGTCAATTTATCTTATTTATATTTCTTACGAAAAACCACACATGAAATCGTATGTATACCACCGGATATATATCAAAGATGCAATATTAATTGAAAGAGGAATAACAACAACCTGAATGCTGCCGAGTTTTGTTTTTGTACCACTTCCGTTTTATTATTAAATACACATAACATGGAATTGGTAAGGATATGATGGAGAAAGCACACAGTGCTTAAATAATAATTTTTCCAATCAAGATTAATTTAACAAGACAAAATATATAAATTATTTTGGTTTCGCTTTTCCGTACAGAGGACGTCTGTCTATCGATATTAAATTATATATCAAATAACTCACGAGAGTTTTTTTTGTTGATGGTGGTTTTAAGTTTTCTATATATATATATCCATCCCTCGTCTCTAATCAAAGACCATTATCTCATTCCAATTTTTCATTCGTTGCTGTTAGTTTTTCTTTTTTTTTTATTTTTTATTAATACTGTAGTCCCTGTCCAATTTGATTTATGACGAAAAAATATAATAAAAGACACAAGAAGAGAAAAACTGGGGTAGGAAACTAGGAAATATATAACTTACAAAAAAAAAAAATGGAACGTATATATATGTGTGTGTGTGTGTGTGTGTTTTATGTTGATATAGATTTCCGTCATTTTTCAGAGGAAATAAAATATTAGCTTCGTACGATAAAAATTCTAGACAAATATTAAATTTCTGTGTGACCCAAATATTTCTCGTTCAATTTAAATTCATTCAAAATTTGGTGTTTTAAATATTTAATAATTTTATTTCTAATTTCCTAATTCTCCAATAAAAATCGGGATATATATGTACCTGCATACGTTTAAATAATAAAATACCGAAATGTATTTTGTAACAGTTTGCGAGGTTATTTTTTTCGTCGAAACTCGTACATTAAGAAATCGAAACACGTATAAGTGTTGTTCGTTTTTAGCAGTGGAGAAAATACACAAAATTTTATATGAATATGTGACTTGGTTGGATTCGCGATATTATTATGTACATTAAATCATGTGGCTTTAAACGATTATCCTTTCTGATTACATTTATGAGCTCGAGCCAGGTCAATTACGGAGAAAACAAGGTTGTTTCCTCAAATAAAAACGAGAGCAGTAATTTTTTGAAGATAATTTCAAAGAACTTATTAATTTGCTATTTAGCAATACTAAAAGTTATTAGACTCTCCCGAAATTTTTCGATGAAGTTTATTATTAAAGTATTGTTGACAGATATATTGGAGACCGCCACTTTTCGATCGTTCCACTCAGTAGCGCCCAGCATACTGACAGAGTTGAAATATCAGGAGAAAGTGCTCTACATTAAATTTTTAGAAGGATTGAAAGATCGCTTAAAATTAAGGGATTTCTCGTGATCAGTTTCCTACAGTTTTTCTTGTAGCTGGTGTGGCAGGTGTTTTTGTTAGTATACATCTTTCTATACCATCATGCAGGCCTGCACACATTTTGATATTGACCGAACCATCGTGGTTCTTTTTATGTTTATCAGTCCTTAGTAGACGTAGAAGTGTTATGAACTAACCTCACCTTCCCTTTTAAATTAAACGATCGCCAGATCTGACATCGTCAAACATTTTGAGTTGCCATGCGCAAGCAATCACCAGCTTATGTTATGGTTTGGGCTGCAGTGACTTCAGATGGATGCACTCCTCTGGTTTTCATCGAAGATGGAGTCAAGGTAAACCAAGAGGTGTACCGCCAAAAGATCCTAAACGATGCTTTGCTACCTTGGGCACGTAAACACTTTGGTACGAACCGTTGGACATTCCAACAAGACTCGGCACCGTCACACAAAGCTCGAGCGACACAGCAATTTCTACAAAATTGCGTTCCGCGGCTGATTTCGTCGAAGGAATGGCCACCATATTCACCAGACTTGAATCCCATGGATTTCTCCATATGGTCCATTTTGGAGAGTAAGGTGTCCACTAAAAAATACGAAAGTGTTGATGCATTGAAGTCAGCTCTTGTTCGAGAATGGAATAAAATTCCGCAAGCCCACGTTCGGTCAGCATGAAACGCTTTCTATGGAAGACTGAATCAAATAATCAGAGCCAATGGAGGTCATATCGCAGTAACATGTTTTTCATAAAATGTAATATGTTTTCCACATATTCCACGAAATTTCAATAAAAAATAATCAAAACTAAAAAAATTACAGCGTTTTCATTTGGTAACACTTGGTCTCAGCCATATATACAGGGTGGCTGTGGGTTCCAGTATACTTTAATAATAATAATAATGGTCCAGTGCGAACTAAATGTTTTCTACCTCTCTATTGCCAGGGTGAAAATTATTACTTAAGCTTCTTCCATAAATTCTGTAAATTTGGAGGTTCCAGCTGTTTTTGAGTAAAGTGGGTTTACGGGAAGTGGGAGCTGCAAAATCAGATTTTTGTTTTTAAATATATTTTGAAAATAATTGCACGCAAGAAATTTATTTGCAAGAAAAATAGTTTACATCAGATTTCTTATGCTAAGTGGAAACGACAGCTTTGAAAAAAAACGAGTAAAGCTGAGTGAAGCTCATTTATATTAGAAATCTTTTGCTAGCCAAGCTGCATTTTAAGCCTTTCGACATAAATGGGAAAAATTTTGACTTTACTTTCTTGTACTATAACCTGGAGACATAAAAGTCATTTTTACTAATCTTTATGTGTATGATTTGTGCAGATTAAAATTATGTGGCGTACCTCTTGCAGGCGAAGCGACTGATGTAGGCAAAACTTTTTTAGGAAATTCTGAGATCCCACGAGAGAAAATAATCTCCCTCTCTACAGCCCAGATAAATAAACTGATAGGAGTGAAATTTCAGACTAAAGCTTTTTCCATAATTTAAGAGGTTTCAGTGATTCCTAGACATCGGGAACAGCAGATTCCATAGAAGCAAATATTTTGAAAAGTATAGTATTTAGGAAGAATTCATATAAACATTGTAATTAAAATTTGTTCATGTCATTATGCTAAATTGTTACCGTTACCTAATTCTGTGGAAGAGCAGTATAACATAATAAAAATGGCGATAACAACTGCTTAACCGGCAAATCTTGGAAAATTCATAGAAACCTAGAAACACGTGGCTGAATGAGAATTTTCTAACTTCAATTCAAGAATCGACTGCGCAGAAAGATGAAACGTTAATGCCACAAACAACAAGTGCTTCAAATCGAAACTGTCTGTTTAAGAGTCAAATACCGTTCTATAAAAGAAACCGTTACTGGCCTGATAAACGCTGACGTTACTCTAAAGCGAACAACCAACATCATTACATCAACCTGATATCAATGCAGAAATGACTCGTCCAGTCACTCCATTCTACGTTGAAATGCGCAGATATAAATCCAAAATGAAAAATAATAAGACACCTGGTGAGGACTGATTCTTTAACGAAATACTGAAGAATGGCGGCGATTACCTCGTCTACCGGTTATTTTAGCTGATTTTTGGTTTTAGGCAACCATAGTTGCTCACAAGTTATTAATTTACAACGAGCACATTTTGGGGGGCTAACAATGCGGTTTTCGTTCAGGCTGGTCAAAAACCGATCAAGCTTTTTCTCTGACGATTGTTTTAGAAAAGTGCTACGAAAATGATGTCCTGGTACGTTTTCTATTTATAGATTTTCAACACGCGTATGATAGCATCCAGAAGAACATATGGCGTGTCTTGTCATGGGCTTTTCTTAATTATGAGTAACCATTTGCAAAATATTAATGGATGGCTCTAAAAGCAAGGTGGTAGTCGAAGGTAAATTCTCTAAGTAGCTCTAAAATTCTATTCAAACTTTGGTTAGAATGTCATTCGCTGGTTCAGTATAGCACGGCGCAGCTGTTTATATTATAAATCAAGCCAATTAGCTTACACGGATGACATATGCATCTTGGGTCTTCTTGTTGTCGACCAAGTTTTCTGAAAGAGCATTAATAAGCCAGCCGCCCAAATCCTTTGTTGGAATGTAGCACCAGCGAAGAAGAAGAGCAAAAATCGAGAATACGATTATTAATATTTTGTACAAAGTTAAATTGCCTAGGCCCAGTGATGTATTGTCATTTTAAGAGTTAAACCAATTAATAACCGGAATATTTTACAATTGTATATTTGTACCTCGAACATTTTCTTAAAATGAATAAAATAAATTGTTAGTTTCATGATGGTGATGAAAAATCAACAACGTTTATTGAACAATCGGCTGATTAAGGCTCGTCCTTTAACAGCTGCTCAACGATCTTCCACCGGTATCGCACTATGTGTTTCATAGTGTTATATTTCATCATGTCTCATAATATTTTGGAATAAAAAAATTAAATTTTGGTTTTCCCCATCTATTGGAATCAATCAATACACTTTAGTAAAAATATAATAAATGGTCGGTCCCTGGGTCCGATCATATGAATACCCAGCACTAATTGTAGCGCGAAACACCTGTATAAAGGGTTTTAAGTTGATGTTTCTTATTATTAGACCGAACATTTGGTATTTTTTTCATTAAATTCCATGTTAAGGTCAGTATACACAACCCTGTCTATATATAGGACTTTTGACTTCAGTAGAACTAAATATTTCATTGACGTTCATACAACATCGTTGCAGTTAATGAAAATTCATATTACTGAACAATATTTGCGTGAATATCACGATTTGTATATCAAGTGTGTTGAAACTTTTCGTGATTTGGTAGCAATTTTACTTCCGTAATTTTAAATAAGACACAGCTGACTAGTCTCAAACACTTTCATGCACAAAAAGATTAAATAACTGCCATTGGAAAACCACTAAAAACATTTGAAATAATCAGTGAAAACAAACATGACTTCCTAGGAGTGCTTTTTCTTTACAGTGGTATGTCGCCAAGTTAATATCATCGGCGAGTCAGTCGCCAAATAACCTTTCCCTAGTTCTGCATCGTTAAGATAAATTCGCCTAGTTGACGCTCACCGAATATTTCTATACGAGTGTAGTTTGAATTAATTCAGTTTTTTAACCTTGACAAAGCCATATTTTAGAACTAATCTACCCTAGAATATTATTATGTACAGAACAATAAAATATTTTCCTAAAAGCAGCACCAACTCAACATTCTATACAATTTTTTTTTTCTTCTGTATTCAGTTCCAATAGATTAGCCTCAAAAATTATCTACAATTTTTCAACAAGAAAAACCAATTCTTATCAATCACTTTATACGTTTACGAGTACAGTATATAAGACATAAAATTTCCAAACTTATTGTTTCGGTTTTTCGACGATGTATTGTATTTTATTATGCCGGAATCCGAAATTTTGGGCAATTCAACAAAAAAAAAAAAAAAACTTTGATTGATATAATTTGATTGATTGATTCAGTACCAAAAAAAAAGTAAACTAAAATAAGAGAAATTAAGCAAACAAAAAGGTGAACTTAATATGGCAAATCTAGAATGAGCGTTCGAAATAAAAATATATCATTTGTTTCCCGGATTTAATAAATTAAACAACATTTTTAATTAATTTTATTGACATTTTATCGTAAAATGTGTATACATTCTCTAGTTTTGTACAAACACATATAGCACTTGCAGAAAAAAAAAGAAAAAACACTTAAGTTCAATTTTATTCCCTTAATGATATCTATAATAAAAATAAGATTAATTTTCTTAAAAGCTTTTTGTGTACATTTTCTCCGTCATTATTTTTTTTATTATAGAATGAAGTACCTACAATCGCATATCGTCTTGTTGTTTATATGTACACTTTCGCTATACACTTACTATTTAAAATTTAAGTTTTCTGGAGATATGGAAAATCTCGAAACTCACAAAAAGCAATATAAAAAATTTATGATTTAAGCTTTTTTTTGCTCGGTGGCATAACCCTTGAAAAATTGATACTCCAAGTTTAAAAAAAGCATTTCAACTTTTTTACTCATCAAAGCATATACCATAAATATACACCACAATAAAAATTACTTGAGAAAGAGCTTTTTAAAGCTGTTACCAGTTTTTATTTCTGTAGTTTTCAATTTTCAAGCGCATACGCAATAATTTAATTTTTTTTAATATTTCGGTTTAAGTAGATGTCATCTTTCTCGATCCGAGACGACATGCTATTGATATCAGTTGAACTATGTTTTATTAATCTTAATAAGGTTTAAGTTTTTGAGGTTAGACATGTAAACAACAAAATATATGTCGTAGAACTTAGTTAATGTATATAAAAAATAAAAGCTTTTTAAGGTGATAGTTTTCAAACTTTTTTATAATATATGGAATATTAAAAACTGTCAATGCTTTTTTGGTATTCCGTTCGTTGCATGAACGATGTGTGTCATTTCTAGTATCACACACAAATTTTGAATAATAATTAAAAATGTCCATTAATACAGGTTAGAGGGCAATAAAAATGTATCATTGATTTTTATCCGTCACAATCTTCGCTGTAGGCGTAGGTATTCTATAATGTCAAGGGAGACGAAATGTAACCACACTCAATATAACGTACCTAGTCCCAATTCTTCTTTCAAGTTCCTAAAAAATGTAATAAGTTTTTTTAATTTTTTATATTTTTTGATGAGGGATATGTATTCTAAAAACACAACGGAAAGAAATCTGCCCAATTACACCTTAAACATCTAACGAACGTAGAAAAAAGAATGTTATTTTTTCCTTTTTTAAATTAATTTTCATCAAGGTGAAAGTTATAAATTATCCAGTTTTGATGTTGAGTTTTTTTTTTGTAAATCCGTTCAGTTAAAATTCGATTCTTCAGGTGATGAGGAAACATAGGAAATGATTCGTCGGAAATTAGTTAATTTGTTTTATGAAATAGGTAAACTGTTAAATTCTTTTTGTATTTTTAGAGGATGCAGGAATTTATTATTTGATATTAATTTGAAATATTGGGTTATTATTTTTAGAAAATTGTTTTAAATCAAGATGATAGTAATCTCCGAGCAAGAGTTTAGTAACTTTTTTGCTTAATAGTTTTTCAATTGAAACGCAAAAACTAATTTACCATATTTTGTTAGTTGATCTCCGATTCAAGAGCAACAAGAAATCAACCATACCACCTAACATGTCCGGAAATTTTAGAGAATATTGATTAAACATTTAAAATTATGTAACTCGTTTTGACGCAAGTAAATAGTCGTACTGGCTTCGTTTTGACACAAGTAAATAATCTTATATTTGTCATGTTGTTATTTGAGAGAGAACATCAGAAAATCTTCTTGCGATCCGTCGGTTGTACTAAATTAGATGAAACTAGTACATCGTTTACAGCAACTGAAAAGAAATTGTTTGAATGAAAGAATAAACGTACCAGGGTTTCTTACGGCACGCATCAACATCAATCCCCTAGACACCAGCGTAATATGCAAGCCATAAGGGTCACAAGTCTTTGGTTTATCCAACACAAGAAAATATTGAAGTGCATCCATTCAACCATTCTATTCAACCGCAACGGAAGCTGCAAGGAATGTGAGACATTGAATGTATATACTAGACGAGATATGTTCAGAATTCTTACTAAACGCGATGCTAGAAAATACGAAGCCCAATTTGAGATAAGATAAATTAGAATTATCTAATGAGAGCATTGGCAAAAATAAAAATCTGCTATCCATCATAACACGATAACTGCAGCAACCATCAAGTCATGAAATGATACAGCTTACTCGAGTACACGAGGAAAGGACTATTTGACCTGGACATAAACAAAAATTACAACCATCAATGTCCACTGCCGCCTCTCAGTGGGGTCAATATATTCCTGATATCTTTCATACGTATACCAAAGCATGAATATTCAAAGGAGAGTAACACGTGGACAACTAAAAATTTAAATGAATCATTTTAATAATACAAATTTGATTAGCCTTACAAAAACCACATACATGTAAATTTCTAGTACACTTTATGTATTTCTGTAAGTGCATCAAAATACTAGGCATTATCATTGCTTATCGATGTAACCACCGAATTGAATTAATATAAAGTAAATCTCATCATCGTATCGAACCTGATAGTGACAACATTTTATATTAAAATTGTTAAATTCTAAAATATCATTAAAGTTTAACGAACTTCATCCATTATCGTAAATTAAAATGTTTGACATTTTCACCTTGTATAACAAAATTTTTCTGTCTAAACTTGTTATTATGGTTCGTGTACTCGCATTAACAGAGTAATTAGAGAGTATTAAAATAATTCCCAACACAATAAAAACCCATCTCGTTTTCCTTTTGAAAAATAATATTAACTATTCATAAAGAAACAGAAAAGTACGAGATTTTCCTTTGATGTCGTAAAATAATAATTAAAACAAAAGTGTATTTATATCGAGAATACGAACGTTATTAATTTAAATTGAATCCTGGATGCTGTACAAAAAATATTCCATCCAACCAACACCAAAAAATATTGAAGACGATTTTCCAAAAAGATCATAACAATGGAAACCAAAAATAATGGTAAAACTCAAAAAAAAAAACCACCTGAAAAACTAAATGGAAATAACGAAAACAATTTATTGTTGTGCTTTCAAAAATAAAATAAAATTTAAGCTTTTTTTTTTGTTTTGAAAATTATTAAATAAATTTTCAATGATGAATTTTCCAACTTTGGTACTTTTCTTAAAGGAGTGTCTATATGGTATATTATGTACACAAAGAATACGCGAAATGAAGAAAACGTTACAGAAAACTTAAAGTAAACATTAAATCTCGCAAAAAACCAAAATAGAAAGAATAATAAGTAAAATAAAAGCTTTCCATTGTTTTTCATTTAAATTTTGTTTCCACTTTACGAATAGCTGCCGATTTTCTTCATATTTAATTTAACTATCGTTCGTACACATAAAATGTACATAGTTATTTTGTAATTATTTGTATATAAACATTTCTATTTTCTCGTACTAACTATTTCCATAAAGTATACATAGAAAGAAAAATATTATTATTTTTAATGTAACAAAATAAAATTTTCTTCGTTCATTTTCATTTACTGTGCTTTATACAAAATATGCGAAAAATTAAAATATAATTAAGCAAAATTGTAATTTTATTTCGCTTTTACTGTAATTAGTTTTTGAAATGAAAATTATTAGTTTTCCTGCTTGAATTTTTTTTTGTTTTGTGAGCGAGCGCGATCAAACTGATTATATCGTGTTTGTTAGCGCGCGTTTTGCTGTATACGAGTATATACAGTAATTTTGATGTGAATCAATACGAATTGTAATTAATGTGAAATGGGTAACAATTAGTGTGAAAATCTTTTTTTGTTCGATTTTATTTAATTGGGCGTAAAATTTAGAGAAACAAATTGGCGTGGATTTGATTAAATCGTTTTCAAAATTGTTTTTGTTTTACGTGAGGTGGAAATGACTTATTTGATATATCAGTAGGTTTTCGCTTTAGTTGTTGAGGTTCTCTGGTTTACATTTTGAACTTTTGAATATATTCATTTCAAATGTAAAGAAACAGTTTATTTTGTGACTTCATTCTATTTCGAAGAATTGAGAAGCTGGGACGGAATTACAAAGTTTTTGGTCTAGAAGAGAAAATATCAAGAAAATTCCTTATCGTATCCGATCGACTATGTCTGGAGATGAATTTTACACCCGATATGAACACAACAAACTGGGGAAAAAATCAAACTTCCGCTTAATATTAAAATTTGAAGAAGTACGTAATATTAAAATTTAATATTAAAAATTGAAATATTAAAATTTGAAGAAGTACGAAAAAATATCGAGTGATCGATACAGCAGTACGCTTAAAGGACTTAGCAAAAATTGATTTTTTGATTTTTTGTATTTTTTTCGCGATCTTATTTTTGCGAGGATGAAAAAGAAAAAAATTTGGGAGGGCAGTTAAGTTTTGGCGATTAATTATGAAGAATGAAAAAATTTAACAATATAAAAGTAGTATCGAAAAATAAAGATAATTTTTTTGATAAGTTAAGTTTGGCGTGAATTTTGGGCGTGAAGAAATATAAAAATACCAGTGAAAAAAACATTAAAGAAAACATTGTGAGAAATAATTTTACCATTTAACTTTATTTAATTTATTGGTACTAAGTTTATATCATAATTTTTTTTATATATTTAAGTAAAAAAAACTAAATTCTTTTTGTGAGTGATAATGGACGATTGATAAAACGAAAAGAGACTATGAGTGTAGTGACCATCATCAAGTGGCCCATTTTTTTAAAGTGAATGGACAATTTTTTTTTTGTGTTTTGATTGATGGTGTGATATGTATGAAAACAAGAAACGAAAAGTATTTTATAAAAAGTTGAATACGCGTGCCAGCCGAACTAAGCGAAAAACAAAATATCAATGTAAATATAACTATGTATGTGCATATTTGATAGTCGAAAAAAAGCTGAAGTGTGTTCAATGCGAAAATGCAAAACCTAAACTGCCGTTATATAAAATCATAAATCGTATAGTGATATAATCCGATTTATTACTAAATCTTTCTTACCATTATATGATCAGATAAAAAAATTATAGTTCAGATAATATAATTTTGAAAAATTATCGCGGCACTTAATAACTATATTAACCGGTATAATAACAATAAGAATAATTAAACATACTAAAATATACTGAAACAAAATTAAATGTTCATTCATCTTTAACATCAAGCACTACTTCATTCAACACGTCATCAATTTATTAAGTTTGGAAGCATCACGCAACAGCAACTAACAACACTTAAGAACTTTATTTATAATTAAATTTTCATTTTTTTTGTACACCTCATAGTTTCACAATTATATTTTTTTAGTTTTTACTTATTTTTTTATTTTATTGGTGCAATAAAATTCTTTTATTAATGATATTGCAAAAATTCAATTTTTATGGCGTTTTAATTTCATAAATATGAGAAAAAATTAAATCACAAATTGAGGGTGAACTAGAGTGAGTGTCAATCACGGTAATACATCGGTAATTAGTATTTCTTAGCATTTCCTAATTTATAGCGGGTAAACCTGGCCTACTCATACTCTAAACCCCACCCCATTCCCTGACGCTTAGCCGCGCAACTACTGTTTGAGTCCCTGAGTAGGTCAAATCTATGGTCGAGCATGGTGTGAACGGTATTTTTATTTTGGGTTTCTTGTCACTTTTTTTGCCTTTACGAGAATTTTCTATTATCTTTAATTTTTTTGTGTGGTTTCAATTAATTTTTTTTGTTCAATTCAAATACCCTTCAAATTATTTTATTGCGTTCCTCATCCGAGTCTTTTTTGTTCATTTTTAATTTGCGTTTATTTTTTTAAATTTCTGTAAACACGGTTTAGGCCAGAGTCATGCAAGCCTCCAAATCCGCACGACCCAATATCCTGAGTAGTAGCCGGCAAAATCACCGTGCGTGAGGCCGCTGCATGACTAAGTAGATAACTGCGGATTGGCTGCTAGCCGTCCGTACCACCGTATTTGATTCGCGATGAGATCTACTTCCATCAGGCTTATATAACCATTGTTAAGGTCGTTGGCCAATCAGCTGAATTCATTGTAAATCGAGTTGCTTGTTCTAGCTGTTCTTTATATTACTGATTTGGAATAAACCCTAGTTCATCACAATATTCGTAAATAAAACTTCCTTGGATGTACATAGTTGAGTAAGAGGATACGACTTGTATGCAATCCTATATGAAATTTATGTATACATTTGTGATAAAAGAAAGTCGGGTGCTGGCTACAAAATATTTACTGCTCCAATTGTTCTTAGTAGATTTGCGATGTCTCAATTTTCCCGTGATTTTTTCGAGTTGTAAACCATCTTTTTCAAGCTTTTTTAGCAATTGACCTTACAGCATAGATATTTTTCTTTAGCTTAATCAATTTGTATGGAGCCACGTGTGACACACATCTTACATTGGACCAAATTTAAATAAGTGTTTTTAATTCATTATGAGAATGAAATAAGAAAAGTTGATTAAATACGTGCACTTCTTAATTCATTTCAAAATATTTTAAGAAAAGGAAAAAACTGAAATAAAATGTTTTTTTTTTTAAATTTTTCAGGAAATGAGTTTAGAAAAGTATTCAAAAAATATGTAATTTTATATTTATTTTGAAAAATTAATACTACAAATTAAATACAAGAACACGGTATTCGAAGAACACAGATACCTTTCCTCGAATTACACGGTTTCAAACTACACGATTTTCGTTGATTCTCTTTTATTTTGTTTTTTGTTAATATAACTTTTTTTATTTTTACTCTCGTTTTTGTAGCCTCGAACAACACGGTTTCAGAGAACACGGACCAATTAATCGTGTCATTATAAAGGGTTTTCTGTAAAATTTTGAATTAAAAATGAAATGTAATATTTTTTTCAAATTTCTCTTTATAAAATTATCACATGTTACCCACATTAAATTGTCATATGTTAGCATTTTCAAAATTTCCAGTCATAGTATTTTCGGCGTTTGTCCCTAATACAAATAAAATAGTCACAGATAATTTTCTTCTTCATGAAACAATGAGAAAATAAAAATAATCATCTTCCACTCGTTTGAAAATGAATTAAGAAAAGTGGACAAAACATGTAATAAAATAAATGTATTTTAAATCAATTTGAAAATGAATTAAAATAATTTTACGAAAAAATGAAATAAAATGTGTTTTTTTTGTTGAAACTACTCTTATAAATTCAGGAAATTTGTTTAAAACACGAATTAAAACAAGTTCAATTTTTCATACAAATATCACTTTATAATTCATTTTTCTTAATTTAACTTTTCTTAATTCTGCTAGCCCTTACATTGTTTGCATACTTACTGTTCTTGATACACGCTTTAAAACAAATTAATCATTTTGTTACAAACCACCAAAGAGTCTTCTGAATTCATTCAATTTCAAAGCAAATTGTATTCGTTTCCACCTTTTCCACCCTCCACACACACATTCATCGATTTAGCTTTCAAATCTGGCACGAGAAACACAATAACTTTAAACGCAAGGATAATATTTTATCTTTCTATACAATCTCACACTTAAAATTGTAACATAAGATTAAGGAATCCCATTTTTCATTTTTCGTGTGTTATTTTAATGCCATTCGAAATAAAACTTAAAAATTCGGTAAAACGGAGAAAATTCGATAAATAATAAAAACTTTACTTCTTCTTTATACTTATTCTTATTAATTTACTTTACTTTAATTTTAAATCAGTTTCACGTATTAGAAACGAACATAAATTTAAGGTGATACCCTTCTTATAGAGATACTTAGGAAATAATAGTTCAATGGATTTTGTTCGATTTGAAAAAATTAAATCATTTCAAGTGGTGCTAAGTACATACACACATAATGAATGAAAAGGGTCAAGTGTTTTTTTCATTTATTTCAAAATAGTTAATTCGAGGATTTATCGATGAGTGTAGGCACTTATTTCGTCTATCGTATACGGGTACTCTCTAAAATAATGATGTATGACATCCACACAGGTAAATATACCGCGTAGTACGAGGGCTTGAAGTATTTGTTCTCAATTCTTTCCTACATAACCACAGAAAATATAAATCTAGTCATTTGTCACCTGTCAGTATTTTCGTCTTTTATGTCAGATAAAATAAATAATCTTTTTTGGAAAATCTTTAATAAAAACAACAAACACCGAAATGTGTATTACTTTTTTAGATTAAATATAACATAACGGTATTAAAATTCTAAACAAACGAAAACATTTATCATCTGAAGGTGAAAATGATATATGATTTAAATATTGAATACGCGATGCGATGTTTACGTTACTTACCAAGAACACCTAAACGAAAATTTATTGTGATCACAATAACATGACCATAACTCGCTAATACACTACCATCGTATGGATTTCCGGAACCCCATTCGTACGATTCACCGTGTATTAGAAAAAATACTGAATATGGTGCATCAATTCCGCGATTACCTGCAAGTAAAAAATTAAAAATAAATTAAATTTTCTTCAAGGTTATTTCAGTGTCATAAACATTTTTATGTAATATGCTATTTTTGGTATACATGCGACGAAAAGATGAAAATCGTAATAAAACTTTTTAATTACATGTATAAATTAATTTGAACTTCTTGAGTAACTTTCTTAAAATGATTTCTCCTGTTTACGAAATGCGCACGTTAAGAAACCACTGATGTATGGTTTAATGGTACATTCTTTTGAGAATGTATAACGCGTGTAACTCAAATTATGCGAAACTTTTACACCAAATTACGAAACCGTCAAAATTCATGTGTCTAATGAAAACCTTTAAGGCGTGCGAACTAGTTCATCCTGCAAATAACATGTACATCAATTATCATACTTTCTTAGGGTATACAATGGTATAATATACAAAGTAGTATTGTAAACCGTTATGTAAATAATTTTCCTTATTTCTACCGACCATATCTAGATAATATAACATTACATTCCCAATGGTATTGTTTTCCATTTAACTGTTATTTCGAATTCGAGATGGTGTATTGATATTGGATTAAATTTTACGATGGGAAATAACAGCCTATTAGAGAGTTCGTTGATGGTTTTTAAGTAAACGGATAATATACATAAAAATCTAATGTTGAATGGATTTTTATGCTTCTGTTAACATTAAAATGGGGAAAATTGAGATGTTTAAATCATTAAAAAATTTGTTCGGGGTTTTTATTTCGATTTTGGATTTCTCGTCATTATTTTTTATTTTACGAATAATTTTTTGTGGTTACATTGGGGAATGAATTGTATCCATGTGAGTTATTTATGTTTATGTAAGTAATATCCCTGAAGATGTTTAGATGGAATTGTTTATGAGTAATTGGGCATTTTGTTTATAATGAAGGATTCTTAACGCATCATAAAAAGAAGCGTATCCAAGTGAAGAAGATTAAAATAGAAGCACATGTTTTTATAAAATAAATTCTGTGAATTAAGAAAGAAATCAAAGCTGTTTCCAAAATGGAACCGGATGTTAATTTAACGTTTTTTTATTCATATTTATATTACAAATTAAATAAATTAGTATTTAAACATATTTATCCTGTATTTTATGGTAATTTGGTGGAAGTCTGATCTTTGTATTTTTCGAATTTTATATCGATGAACATCACCATATTAATATTAATTTTTTTTTTACTGCTTAGTAGCTGCTTTCTCTTATTGTACAAAAAAATACAAAACAAATATTTATCAAACTCATTGGGCTGGTGCCCAAACAGTGAATCACTTATAAAAGTTAAACTTTATCCACATTAGGGGCCTTTATTGAGTACAAGGAATTTATTTTAAATATTTAAATATCCACTAATCCTTAAATAATCTTGACCACAAATGTGTTGATCCAGGTAAAACATAAATGTGGTTTTGAATTTTGATACAAATAGAACAGGTTCGATTTTCTAGAGGCAATAGAAAACACGTTTTTTGTTGCTGGTGTCTGATCATTGGTTTGTTCGATTATGCCATTTATATATTTTTTGTTGATTTTTTTTTTGGAAAAAAGAGACGAGACGGAAAACAAGTCAGATCGTTTGAGTCAATTAGTGGAATATAATTGAAAATTTTTAAAGTAAAAATAATCAAAATTTTGCATTTTTTTGTGTTAAGCAACTTAGCAAGTTCCTTTTTTTTACAAGGTAACGTTAAAATAAAATCGAAATTATTAAAAACCATGTGCTTAGATTACTTTGAGGTGTCATATGAACGTCATTTAAAGTCGGATTGAAGGTACGTTTTGAATTAAAATTAAAAATTGTTTTTATATTTTTGGAAGTTCATTTCTTATTAAAAATTACGTTTACAAGCACATAGTTACAAAAAGTGGAATATGATAGAGGACTAATCTTAAGTTGTCCTACTATTTGGTGCATTAGACATAACTTTTTATTATTTATTTAATAAGTTTTTTAATAATATTCCTTTCATTTTTGTTTAGATATAGCCGTTCATTTCAAAATCGCATTTGCCGTCATGTCGTTTATTGGTCAGGTATAAGCTTAAAGTCATGATTTTTTTCTGGGTTAAATTTTACACTCAGGATCATAATATTATGTATAAACTTCAATTTGTTGCATTTTTTTTTCAATGAATAATTATATTTTTATTTCAAAATTAAATTTCATAATAGTAAATTAAATTTTCTTTAATTAAATAATAAATACGACAAAACATTTGTGTAAAATCTGAATTAATTGTTCAGGCTCTTATATCGCCTGGACAGACTGCGGATTAGTTAAATTGGTTTCCAATTAATTGTAACGACTTATTTGTGTTGTAATAACAAAAAACAAAACGCATTTCTATTATATGAAAGAAAAAAATTTCTTGACATATAAGTCATTTTTGGAGACTTGCGAAGTGACTTATTTGAATAATTATTTCTTTACAGAAATTTCTCCAAAATCGTGTCTTGGCTAAATGTAACCATCGAACAATAAATATATAAGAGAAATCAAGTAGTGCAAATTTTATAAGCCAATTTTTTCGAGGTTAATCTTATTTTATAGTTTAATATATTTATATCCACAAATTTAAATTTCTTCTATATTTTATAGTTCATTGTTCTTTTTAGGCTTATACAGATTGCCAAAAGTAAAATAGATTAACCTCGGAATCTCTACATGAGTCCTCTTATGTATATTTTGCTTTATGATGTAATACATGCAGTGTTTATTCTGAAATCTAGTGAGAACGACCAACATGTCAAAAAATTGTTTTTCTTCCATATAAGAAAAATCGCGTTTTGTTTCTGTTATTACGTCACAAATAAGTCGGTACAATGGATTCGGTGTCGGAAAACACCCTTGATTATTATTAAAATGTGCCGTTAATTTTTTTTTCTTTCGGGGAAGCTAGCAAAAGGATGGTAGACTGTAGTCATAGCAGCCGTTCATTACAATATTTTTTTTTCTGAAAACAGTTTTCTTTTTTTTATATTTTTAGAAATAGAGACGATCGTCACACTTTTTTGAGAAATCATTCCTATCGCAATAAAAATGGATTAAAACTGAACCCAAAATCAAATTAAGAAAATACAAAAATTTTCTCGATAGCTATTTCACTGAATTTACTCGATCGTAAACTGAGCGCAAAAATTAAATGATATGAAATCATAGTCGAATTGACAATGTCGTTGCTTTTGAGCAAGTACTTATTATTATAAACTTGCTCAAAAAGTTTAAACAATTACTCGATCGATTTCGATTTGTTAGGTCATCATCAGGACAGGACAACGTTCCCGCTAATTATTCCAAATCATGCGCGGCATAATTGCATTGTGGGCAAGTATTTTAAATTTAGCTAATTTTGAGCAAAACTTAACAAAATTACAATACAAACATTTTTTTAATATAACTTTATTTAAAAATAAATAAAAAAAACTTTCAAGTAATTTAATTTTCCGATTTTTCCCCTTTTATAAAAATCACTGCCAGCTTTTGCATATATTACAACAAGTGAAGTATTGTTTCAATTTGATAACAAAACATTTCACCTAATTTAACTTTTTGTTTAATTTGGTGATGACGGCATTTCTGTGTCAACGAGTTCATTTAATTAACCAGTCTTCTGTTAATTTTGAAGACGTCTTGTTTGTGGAGCTTGAGCTTACATCTAATTTTCCTTTTGTCATTACAGTAAAAAATTTTATAAATTGTTTAAAAAAATATCATAACTTATAAAAAATTTTGAACTGTGTCTGTTTACTAATATTTAAATTTTGTGCCTAAATCGAAAAAAAAGGTTAACAATATTGAAGATGGGCGCAATATTATGATGGGCAAAATACAATTGATATCTGGGCGGCCGCCCCTGTGCCCAGCTTATCGGTAACGTTGGACAGGAGTATCTCCTGATTTTTAAAAATAAAAATTTCGTTTTATATAGTAGTAAAAAGATAAAAAAAAGAAATAAAAGAAGGAGAGACAAATAATAGGCAATATAAATTAATCTACTAATCGTACGAGCCATCTGTTGTTTTACTGAAAAAATAATAAATAAAATGGGGAATTGCAGGTAAGCGATTAGTCATCGGCTGAGTAACAAATTTCAAGGTATATTGAAGTACATTTAATTTCCCGACGTATTAGTCATTTTATTGTGAACGTGAGAATAGCACAGGGCAGGATCCGTAATTGGTGAGAAACGGCTTTCTCTCTGTTCGTTAAGGATATTTTGGTTGAGGAATAAGGATTTACGAATTTCGTAAAATTCTAAGAATTCTAAAAGTCTGCTTTTAGGATGTACATGTACAAAATTGTTAGACATATTATGATTTTCTAAAGTTAAATGATTATGGAAAGTTGATTGATTGCAACCATATAAATGTTCTTTAGCTCTAACTCTAAAATTGCACCCTGTCTGTCCAATATAGAAGGAACTACAATCATTGCAATTAATCTTAAACACCAGACGTGGCCATGGAATAATTAAGGAACAATTAAAATTGAGAAATTAATTAATTAACTTTATACATACGCATAATATAAGTAAAACATAGAAGATATTTATCGAAAATTCAGGTACTCAAATTTGTTATGTAAATCGTTTTGGAATTTTTAATTTTAAGCACAAGTGTTTAGATTTTAGATTTTTAAATTTTAAAGTATATTTTTTATGATTTTTATTCAACATTTAATTATTATTCACAATATTTTGATACACTTCAAAACACATGTACATCAAAAACAACACTGACTTTGTTAGAAGTGTCAAAGATACATCCCTGACTGAAGAAGAGATTATGCTTTCCTTCGATGTGACTGCCGAATGTTCCAGTTGATGTCGAAATTAAATGTATGGTCGACCATGTGAAACAGTTTAACATTGACACCAACAAAATCGAGATATACCGAAAAGTAGCCGAAATATGCATGAAAAAAGAGCTTCTTCCAGTTTAGAGGAAGGTACTATGAACAGCCCTTCGGGGCGTGCATGGGAAGCAAACTAGCAACGTACCTCAGCAATTTATTGAGCAAATTCGAAGAAAATAACAGTTAAAGCAATTTCTTCCCTAGAATCTGGCTAAGATATGTCGATGCTGTGTTTGCAGGCGTCAAAAAATCTGAGCTCAACCAAACTCTAAATCTGCTAAATTCACAATACGAAACCATAAAATTCACACATGAAATTGAAGAAAACCTTTCATACCTTTCTTGGATGTCAAAGTAATTAGGAAGGACGGGAAATTAGAATTTGATATACACCGTAAGGCAACTAATACGAGAAGATGTATCACAATAGACTCACACCATAGCGGAGCTCACAAAAAAGCTGCCTTCCATTCAAGGATGGCCCACCGACTATATACTTTACCTTTATCCGCCGTTGAATTCAAACTAGAAGAAAAATTCATAAGAGAAACAGCCCACGTAAATGGTTTTGATATAAATTTTATTAATAAAATCTTGGACAAACACAAACGTAAACAACATATTACTGCACATACTACGCTGACGAGCAGGACTGAACCGAGTGGTTGCACAAAACGGATATGTATGCCATTCTTTCCATCTATCACCAACAAAATGCGGAATATGCTAAAAAAATTCAACATTGAATTAGTCACGAAAAGCACTAATCCTTGGATCATGTAACAGCACTTACAAAGATTTAACACCATCACCGTTAAGATCTGGAATCTATCAAATTTGTTACACGGAATGTAACAACAAATACATCGGCCAGACAACCAGGGCATTCCATAAACGTCTACAGGAACACACCAACGCTGTAACAAACTAAGCTCCAAGAAATAGTGTGGCCAAACATATGATGAATAATAATAATCACCGAATGGATATCATGAACTCCAAAATAATAAAAAAAAATTCAAAACAGCTGGCAACTGGATGCGTATGAACAATCGATACCATGAACCAAGAAAAGATTAAAATCGAGTCGAATTTATTCTGTTTGGTTAATTCACTAAACCAGCAATAGGACAGCAAGAAAATCATCAATAACCAGAAAGTCACGGCACTACACACTTTACTTCACATTCCATTTTCGGAAAATTTCAATTTTGACATTTAGTAAAATCTACATATTTGTATATAACACAGTTGATATTTTTTCCAACTTCTATTTACACCTTATACAATATCACATAAATTCTGTTATTTAAAATTTTTTATGTACTAATTCTATTTATACTTGTATAATTTTTTTATTTGTTTAATGACAAGTGTTTATGTACCTTATGTATTATATTACATAGTTAGTATATAACATTCTAAAAATTTTAAGCGGCAAATTAGTGTATTTAGTTGCAAAATTATTTCGAGGATGATCACTTCGTGATCGAAAACGTTCAATAAAATAAAATAAAAACTAATTTAAACTGTATTTTGAATTAGTTTAGTGGTTTTTTTAAGGAGTTTGCAACTGCAAAGTGTTTAACGACCGAAAAAATGACCGCCTTGCTGTCAACACCATAACTATGAAATAGTTTTATTTTCTTAAAACTAATTTTTTTTTGGTTTACATTGAAGCGTCTTCGGGCTACCCGAATTAAGAAAACTTGAATTAAGAAAAGTGAATTAAAAAAGTGGTATTTGTACGAACGTTGATTTTTTTTTACACGGTTGGCACGTATCACCGTGTAAAAAAAGGTTTGGGTCTATTTTATTTCACATGATGAACATAAAATTTACATTTGTTTTTAATAACAGAGAAATGCAGGCGAAATTTAATGTTTTTAAGAAAATGTTTCTTCTTACAGTTTTTTTGTTGTATTGTTGAGAAAGATAAAAAACATCCATTTCATAAATTTCATTTGTGAATTATTATTTGTGGATTAATTATGAATTAAAATATACATTTTTTAATTCATTTAGAAATTTGCGTTTTTGCACATTTTATTAATGAAAGGATTAATTGAAAATTTTGAATGGCTTTAATTTTAATATAACAGTAAAAGCCAGATTATCCGGCATACAATTAATCGGAACACTCAGTTAATCGGAGTTTTAATTTTAGGATTTTTTTTTGCTTTTCTCTCTTTCTTTTATCTTTCATATGAATTTTTTAATTCCTTTTCAAATTTGCAATTGTTTTTTGCTTTTTTTCATTAATGAAAGCATTAGTTGTAAATTTTGAATAGTTTTAATTTTCATATTACAGTGAAAATCCGATTATACGGCATCGAATTAACAGGAACACTCAGTTAACCGGAAATTTAACTTTTAGGATTTTTTTTGCAAGGGAAAATTCTCTTTCACAAGGGAAATAATTTTTTTTATTATTCGTGAATTCACAGAAAATATACTTTACTAAAAGCTCCGTCATCCGGAATGCTTGGTGATGAGAGCATTCCGGATAATTGAATGTTTCATTAAAACTAGAAATTTTACAAGAATTCCGCTTGATTTCATTATGTTTTAGGATTCTCGTTTATTTATTTTTAAGTTTTGTACCAGAAAACATTTTTTTATGCATCAGTTCATTGAATTTATTGCATATGACAAGTACATACATGAGCACACCCAAACGAGTACTGAAAATTTAATAATATATTCAATATTTCACTAACCTAACGACGTTAACCTAGCGACGTTAACTAACCTAATACGATGTAACAAATTCAATTTAAATAGAATAATGCACAAAACAAAAAAAAAGTAAAGGGAAGTATATTTTCTGTGAATCCCCGAATAATAAAAAAAAAATCAGTTGTGAAAGAGCAAAATGCAAAAAAAAATCCTAAAAATTTAAATTCCGGCTAACTGAGTGTTCCGGTTAATCGGACTTTTACTGTTTTAGCCATTTAAAATTTTCAACTAATGCTTTCATTAATGAAAATGCGTCAAAAGCAATTGCTAATTTCAAAATGAAAATATGCAGTTGTCTTGAAGTTAGGGAAAATAACTTTAGTAGGAACTGTTATAAACCATCCAGAGACGGGTAGATTTTTCTTTTTTATAGTGAACAATTTCGGATTTAATAGTGACACAACTGTAGGTTCCGATAATGAACACTGGACTAATGTTTGGAGCAGATACAGCTGATAACATGCTGCTAGTTATCAAAGACGATATAATTTTCAAAGTGAATAGAAAATCGGTATAAAGTTTAATTGTAGTGAAAACTATAAAGTTTTCACTACAATGAATCTTTAAAATAAAATTTTTCAATTAATTAATTTTTATTCTTTTATTTATAATTAATTAAACATATGATTATAATCATATGCGAAACCAGCAAAGCAGTCTTGAAAAAACTCACAATAAGTATTGTTTAACATATCATATCACATAGAAGAGGAAAAATCATACTTTTCTGAAGCCAATCCAGACCATCATAAGGCATTTGTTGATGTTCTGATTCATGGAAATAAAGAGCATGATTTGGATGTATGTGTGTTAGTTGAATGATATGACCGTCGCATTTGAACAGTTTCTATATTATCAATGAGTTTAAAATTGTTTATAAAATATATCCGAAAACGACAGATTGCTATCGATGATTAGGATATTGTTTTTGATCCTAATCTTTACTAAATACATAATTACACAAACATGTAGTTTGGTCTTACAAGTACGAAGATCGGAGATGTAACTTGATTCTTTGTGAATGTATGCGTTGTCGTGTATAAAATACGCTGTTTTATATAACATATGTTAACAAATATGTACAATTTGGTGCTAAAGCTAACAAAGCATTAAAACAATCACCGTTCAACAAAAATTGTTTATTTTACTATTCCAGAGTGCAAATTTCAAAATTTTGTTGATTTTTCATTTTGGTGAAATATACGAGTAGTAAAAACTACATGTCGTCATAAACCCGTGCTTCACTTTAGATTTGGATCTAACCCAAAATAAAACTTTAACGTCACAATAAAAAGTTCTATAAAGTCAAGATGACTAACAAGTGTTTATCTAATTTTTTGTCTTGATTCATTACTCTCCGAGTTTTAAGTGTAACATTTCGTGTAATATATTCATGGCAAATATACAAAGAATTTTAAGATTTAAATTATGTGTGTACCAAACCTTTTAAAAACGAACAATGTTTAAATTTGTTACCATCTCATCAGAATAACGATTAGATATACCTCGGTGGGAGGATGTTCCGTAAAACGTAAAAGTAAAATTATTTATATGAATTCATTTTAATGCTTTTCCTATGTTTATAAAGTTTATAGTAAAATTGAAATGTAAATATTAAAATAATATAGAATTATTAAAATTATGTAAACAACAACAGTGTTTTGCATAAAATATGTTAGTTCCCGACACCTCATATGTACGTACATAATTTATATAATAAAAAGGATTGGCCACGCTATTTATTACTTAACGACAATTCAACGTCGTTTAATATATTTTGTAGCGTGGTGACGTAGAATGATGGGTCAAACGACTACATGAGATACAAAATCAATCTGAATTCCATTCAATTTTCTATAAACAGCCGAAATTTAATTATATTCAGAAATTTGACGTAACGTAGCACACACTTTGTTTAGATGTGAAACTGTTTGGTGGAGAATTGAGAAAATACTTGGAAAATGTCGAAGTACATAAATTTAGAACCAATGTTACTCGTCGTTACAGAGAGTTGAAGTAGAGGAATGAAGACACAACATATGAAAAAAATACGAATAAGTACAAAAATTGAATTACGATGACAAGGAAAATTTGCAATTTGTGTTTTCTTCTTTCTATCCGTGCGCTTCTTTTCTCATGTATTTTTCATATATGTACATATTTCGAAGCAATTTATTCGTGTTGTCTGGAATATACACAATAATTTGTTGAATATGTGGAGATATTGTTACAAGTAAAAGAATGTCTTCTGTTTTGTGTAATTCCGAGAGTTGGAGGATTTACATGGTTTGGTTGATAAATTTCATCTCACATGAATACACGTTGGAATGTAAGTTACGAAACACATATGCACATACCACCTCAGTGTATAACTTATTGGAAAATATTTCGATTCATTATTTGATTAAAGTACTAGTAGATATGTGGTATAATACATTTGTATATAGGCAAAAAAAAATAAACAAAATTCCAATTTATGGTTGAAAGTTTGAACTCTCACAGATAGCTGTATATATGTATACTGTACACCGTAGGTGTTTCAGATGATTTTTCTACAATACATTTTCCATGGTAAATGTAAAAAAAAACAAAAAATGTTGGCAATTGTGGTAAATTAAATGTTTCATGAATTTTTGCTTAGTGAGTCGTGTAATGTAAAATACTAGACTGTATTTACAGAAAAGGTGAGGGATAAATTTGGTTTATAGTTATACGACTAAAATGTTTAGCTTTATTTCATTTGATTCGGTGTTGTGAATTGAAAATGACCTGAGTTGTTTTAATAAGGGTGCAATAAAGGGTGCACAGTATATTATATATGATATGTTAATTTCCGGTTTACTTAAGTTGCACAAATCACCAACAATCGAAGATATTGGCATCCGAAATTGGGTAATGCCATGGTCCAAGAAACGATGCCATTAAGAAAATTGGAAGCAATTAGACAAACCATTCATTTTAATAATGATTAGAGAATGCTTCCTAGAACTCACCCAGATCATGACTGATTGTACAAAATAACGTCACTGCTCAACAGGTTAATTCAAAATTTTTAAAAAGTGCCTTTGGAAGAATATGTTTATCGGTAGATGAACAAATGTGTTCAACAAAAATTCGATCATTCTGGAAGTAGTATACACCTGCCAAACCTCATAAATAGGGATTTAAAATTTTCGTTTTAAGTGGAAATTTCAGTTTTGCATATAATTCAGAATTATATACTGATCAAGTAAATGATCACGAAAAACGACCAAGGACCGAGTTAAATGTGGAAGAGGCTTCTAATGTTGTAATTCATCTTGCACGAATAATTCATTCAAACATGAATTATAAGCTATTTCCTGATAACTATTATTCGTCTATTCCATTATTAACCGAATTGCTAAAATGGAAAATATATTTCTTAGGAACAGCTCGAAAAAATCGTATACCGAATTTTAAAATGCCGGGTGATTCATATTGGAAAACGCAACAAAGAGGCTCTTCGTTTGAGATGGTGTCTAATATCGAGGGAAACAGTGAAAAGACACACAGATTGTCACTCTAATGTCTACATTTGTCGATAGAACAACACTGCATTTGTAGAAGAGACGGGAGAAAAATTCTGGAAATATCAATGTTGACTGTCCGTCAATATAATAAATATGGGAGTGTAAACCTACTGGACGCCAATTTAGGACGTTAAGATCAAAAAAATGATATATGAGTGTCTTCTACCTTATGCTTCATCTCATAGTAGCAAATGCTTGGATACTTTACAATCGAGAGGAAAGAAACGTGACACGCTCGAAAAGAAACTGTTACGTAAATTTCAAAGCAGAAATTTCGGAAACTTTAATGAAATATGCAGATCTAGTAAGAGTTGGAACACCACCTCATGATATTATGGACTAATAGACTTAAAAAGAAAGAAAGCTTCAATAGCTCAGCTAGCTCCAAAAGAAATTCGGTTAGATAATATAGGACACTTGCCCACTTGGAATGGTAGCAGATTATCATGTAAGCTGCCAAATTGCAATAAGGTTGGGTTTGTAAATTGTTCCAAATGCAACGTCGTACGCAATGCTCCATTCATAAAGAAAACACGATAAACTATGGACTGAAAAATTTTTAAATTTTAAAATATGAATTGCAGTGGAATTCAATTAACACGCAAACGGATAACGCGAAACATCGGATAACAAGAAATTTTCTTAGTACTTATCTTTTTCATATTATTTTAGTATGAAATTTTTCGCTTAAGACGAATCTTTGAACAAGAGTTTTTGTATAACGCAAACATATTTTTCAGTCCCTTTATATACAATTAGTATCAAAATATTCGCTTAACACGAATTTTAAAATTGAACACCTGAGGCCCGATTTTGTAACATCAAATTGTCGATACTTTATCGAAATTTATGTCTCTTTTTCTTAAACTGAAATTGGCATCTGTTTCGTATATAACTTATTTCTTTTCGGTTGCTATCACAACCTATTAGAATAAATGTGATAATTATCTCTTTCTCTAATTTCGTTGAAGTATCGTAAACAAATTATTTGGTGATATAAATCAAGTAGATATATCAAAATTTTTTAATCTAGCAGACTTGAAAATGATATAAAATATGAAATAGTATTCCATTTTATTCTAGAGAAGCGAGACATAAACTTCGATAAATTATCGAAAATTGTGATGTTACAAAATCCTGCCCTTGTGCTTTCTTAAACCAAAAAAATCGTTCGTTTTGGTGTTTGTTTTGGTAACCGTGTTAGTTTTGGTAAGTGAGATATAAAATTTTTCTTGTTGTCTAAATTATGTTCCCTAAAATTCTTTAAAATTGTTGTTGTCTTCTTCAATGACTAATAAACATAGGCATGGCTAGCGGAAATAAAACACAAAACGCGTTAACGATATAAAAAAAAAATCTGGAAAGTATTGAACGTCGATCGATCAACAGCAGAAACTTGTACAGAATTTGGGATTTCAAACTACTTTATCAATGATTATAACAAATCGTCTAAAAATTCAATCTTCATATGAAAAGGATGATTTCGAAGGAGGCCAGAAACGTTTGCGTTTACCAAAGAATAACGATTTTGATTTGGGATAGCTTTTTTAGTTTAAGCAAGCGCGATCTCGAAATACTCCTATTTCTGGACCTCTATTATTAGAATAGGCTGATAAAATAGCCATCGAAATGGGAATTACCTTTAAATCTAATCCTGGATGACTAAAACGTTTCAAAACAAGACACGGAATTGTCTTTAAGTGTATTAGTGGAGAGGCGAGACAAGTATCAGCTGATATGACTTCCGATTGCATATATTCATCTTTACCTATAATTCTGAAGGATTACGATGAAGTGATATTTTTAATGCGGATGAATTCGGCTTTTTTATTCGTGGCATGCCGGGCAAAACTTAAAAAATTTAAAGGAGAAACTTGTTCCGGTGGTAAAAAATGTAAGGAACGTCTTACAGTACTTGCTGGAAGTAATTCCGATAGAAAAGAAAAACTTCCTTTTATTGTAATCTGAAAGTCTCAAAATCCGAGATGTTTTAAAAAAGTTAAAAATCTAAACCTTCAATACACCGCAAATAAAAAAGCTGGATGACAGCGAACTTTTTTTCAAGTTAGTTGAAATCGTTAGATAAAAACTTTTTAAAGGAGAAGAGGAAGGTAGTTTTAATTAGTTTTAATTATAGATAATAGCACAGCACATCCGAAGATCCAGCTAGAAAGTGTCAAATTAATTGTTCTGCCTCCAAATACTACGATATGAAAATATGAAACAGGTATCAGTCTTAGATGCGTTTTACATGTACGCCACGCATGAAAACTTGTTACACCTGTAACAATAACAAATTGCTTTCGCCATTCTGGTTTTACAATTCCAAAATCTTCCGACGATGATCAGCCAGAGATAATATGTGAAACTACTGCAAAATGATGACGTGAATCATATATTTCATCGCATTTCTTTGGTTACAAATTTACCTCAAAATATCACGGCCGAAGATTACTTGAGTTTGGATAATAGTATTGATACCACGCCGCTTCTAAGTGATCGCGAAATTTGTGACATTACAAAATCCAAATCCGCCCAAGGAGATGAGGATAGCGACAAAGAAGATTAAGATGATGTTCCAGTTCCGGTACCTTCAGTTGAAACCGTACGTAAATGCTTACTGGATTTACGTCGATTTACCGAAGCCCAACCAGATGTGGAAAAAGTGTACAACATTCTAGGTGAATTGGAAAATTATTTAGAGGAAAACATAACTAATAAAATGTGGTACAAAAGAAAATTATAGACTTTTTAGAAACAACAGCGAATTGAATTAAAGCATCAGTATGTTTTTTTATAATGTAGATTAACGTTGTATTTTTGAAAAGTAGGTACATTTGTGCAATTTTTTAACAGTACCTTTATGAATTTTATTTTTCATTACCTACATGAAATTACATTTGTTCTTGTTTTTAAATTATTTCATTGACATTATCGCTTAAGACGAAATTCTCATACCACGAAATATTTTGTTATTCCCTTCGATTTCGTGTTATCCGATTACTACTGTATTTACTTGAACTGTTTTATTGAATTCTTTTGAAATAAATTGATTTATTTAGTGTTAGCTATTTTTATTTATTACTGCAACATAAATATTTTTTCTGTCCTTACAGCGTGAAATCATATATAATATAACATATATGAAAAACCATGATTTCCATGAAAAATAAATTGTTCCCTCATTTTTACAGGTGATTCTTGTTATTAGTGATTAAAAATAGGTACATATCAAAATAATTTTTGTACAGTAAAATGGGATATCGCGCAGGAAACAAGAATTATAATTTAAGAAAAGCATATTTATAAATTACACAACACTGAATGAGTTATTAGTAAATTCTAATTGTTTAAATTTAAATGGTGACATGACTTAATTTTTTTTGTGATTTCACCTCTTAACAATCGGGAGAAAAGATATTTATTTTGTTCCATTTTCATATTGACAGCAAAATTTTTCGAAAACTGGTGGAACGCAGTAATTTCCTTTATTAATTGTTGGAGGCAATTTCATTTTTGGGCTTAAATGTCGCTTAATAGTACAACCAGAGACAACCTAAAAGAGATATTTCATCCTATGTAAACGTAAAAATTAAAATTGCGATTTTATTTTCTCTAAATAGCCGCATACACTCAAAAATATTTGTATTTTTGCGTATTTGTATACACAGTTTAACGAAAGGCACAGATGCAACGATGACAATGGAATTATCAGAAATAAATTTTGGTTTAATTTTTTAGTTGAAATGAAAAATCTTATTTGATTGTCTGTGGTGCAACTAATCAGACATGGGTGTCGCAAAATCAATATATTTTTATTTGAATTAATATCAAACTTTGAAATCGGGTACGTGTCATGATGACTATTGTGTTGCTTCGTATTGATCAAAAACTTCACCTCTTTTGGCTCCACACCCAAACCTGTTTTTGCACTGTAATATGTTCCAACTGTGTAAAAAACACAAACGTGTGTAAAAAAAACTGCAAAAAATACATTGAATACATAGAAGATTTCAAAATTTCAAAAACGTTTATCGTTCAGGTTTTCGAAATAGAACTTATAATGAAAATTTCATGTTAATTAATTAAACTTGGATTTTTAATTATTTCTCCATAGTTATTATGCTTTTATTATAATAACTTAGCATAAACATTCTATGTAATAACACACAATATATAATATAAATACATTTCTTCCCCCTTATACAGTCCAAACACTTATGATCTTTTTATAGTAGATAGAAACATCAAACTCGAGCATACATTATGTACTCGTACATATTCAACATAAAAACAATTAAAAATAGCTCACCACCAACAGTTTAATGAAAGTTTTTCGTAACTACTTTACTCGTTTATATCAAAAACTGGCAGAATACTGAAAAAGCACAAAAAATTTCCTGGTTTAAGTTTTTGTAATATTTTAGGCTTTTTTGTGTGCTGTTGTGCTTCCCTTAAGTAAAAGTCCAATAAATTGTATGCATACCAACCGAACACAAAAAAATTGAGGGAGTCTCTCGTTTTTATTTATATGAATATTGTTTTTAGTACGAAAAACTTTGGTTTTTATGCTTCAGACTATTTAAGATTTAATATAATACAAAAAGCTCTCTGTGTATGCTTTATGTCTGTGGCACATTCTTATACAATATAGACATGTAATTTTTTGTTTTGTTTAAAGCATTAAAATTAACATTTATACGTAAATTCATACAATCAAGAAAGATGAGTAAGTACATATATGGGTACCTTCTTGTACCCGTATGAATTTACGAATATGTATAAGAAACTCAGATATTAGATTAAAATATTGATTTTATGAATTCAAGATAAATATGTAAAGAATAAATCTGGATATCGAGAAGGATTATGAATAATGTGAAATATTTTAAATGGAATTGATTGTTTGAATACACATCAATTCGAATCAATTCTTAAGATTAATCAAATTATGGGATTCGTGAATTATTACTTTTCTATGTAAAAACATTATACAAATATGTTCAGTTTTCTTCTGTTTGTTATATATAACAATAATAAACATTGAAAATTTTTGTTGAATTAAATTAAACGAGTGCGTGAATCAGTTTTTTTATTGAGAATATTGCATCATGAAAATACTACACTCAAGTGGTTGTTTATGCACAATTTTGTACAACACTTTTGTCGGTGTGGTTTTTTAAAACCCTATAATACCATAAACATATGTAAATTTTCGCACTGAGAAATGAAAATATAAGAGTGCCATATAGTGCATAAATCATAACTCTGTATTAGGTAGGAGCTTCAAGAATCCTATAGGAACATTAATTTTCACCAAAGTAGAATCATTGCATTCAAAATTAAATTAATAATTAAGTTTAAGTATGCTTGGGCAAATAGACGAAAATACATTTCTGATCATGTAAGAACATCTAAACTGATCAAGTGGCGCATTGGTTAAAGCTTCGGTACTTGATTGAGAAGTGATTGGTTCTAATCACACCAGAGGCAAAATGTGAAATGAATTTTCTTTTTAATTACGATCGATGACTTAATTAACATAACTATGACGTTCTTATTGGAGTTCAGATCTTGACGCCGACCCATCGTCCATGATGCATGTGCTGGCCGAATGATTTCTACAATATATTTAAAGTATCAGCACAAACAATTGTATTTCGCGATATTTTAAAAGAACTCGGTATAGTTTCTCAAACTCAAAGTCGGCCCAAAATTTACATTTATAAAAGTTAAAACTGTCCCACCAGTAATACCTAATACACTCAACCCAAAAATGTGTTATGAAATGTTAAAAAACAAATACCACAAAATAACAAAATTTAATTAAAATTAAAATTGAAGAGGTGAGTTCAAACTACAGACAGAGATAAGGATTCCTTATTTCTGCTAATACCAAAACTTAGAAGTTGCAGAATAAATTTGTCGAGTATTTATTGAAGTAGAGTTGTGCCGTGTGCGGAACTTAACCAAAATTTATAAATTACAAAGTAAAAATTTACGAGTATTTACTGAGCTATAATTGGGCCACATATAGCTATGAGAACCGTGTTAAAGGTTTAGATTAGAACGAAAACTAATCGAATGGCATCTTGGGCTAATACTAAAATTTATGTTGTAATTGTAATTTTATTTTTAAATTATTGAGTATACAAGTAAGTTTAAGCCGTTTGTACTGTGTTTACACAGTACAAACGGCTTAAACTTATTTGTATACTCAATAACTTAAAAATAAAATTACAATTACAACTTAAATTTTAGTATTAGCCCAAGATGCCATTCGATTAGTTTTCGAAAGCCACTACTTTTTTCTATCTTTCTGGCAGCATACAAATATCACGTCGAAAGAATGCTTCATCTTTTGCGGATATTCATAAATCAGCCCAATTTTTCATTTCTTCGAAGTAAAACACATATGATATGAAGTGCGGGCAGGCTAGAGCATCTACCCTGCCCGCACTTCATATCATATGTGTTTTATTTCACTTCATATCATATGTATTGCAAACAGTTTTTCGGTAAAAACGGGAGGAAAATGAAAACCGGATTGAGCGGTTTTCTAATTTTAAAATCCGGTTTTTCACAATTTATTTTCAAGCTACAAATATTAATTCAAAAGTTATCAGTAGCTGCAAATTTTTGTGTTTTTCATATACACCTTGTTTATATAGAAATTGTATATGATAATTATTTATAAGATTTATAATCGCCTGCTGCATTCACTCACATCTCTCAGTAAGTAAATGATACCCTTTTCTCTGCGTTTACGTTTGAAGGACCGTATCGCAAAATACCCAACTATTTCCAAAGCAAATCAGATAATACTTCACCGGCAGTATTAGGGCGCTCAACTGCATGCCACCCAATATCCTTTAAAGCGATCTGTCAACCTATACATAGACTGAGGTTAACTGCTCGTGGGTTTTCAAATAGTCCGTCATCGGTAACTGGTGTGTCGGACATTGTTGTGAAATTTGCAGACGAGTTGAAAATTCAATTGAAAAATAAATTTCCAAATTTAAAACGTGACGATCAAAAATTTATTTTAACATTCGATGAATGGACGTCTGTTAGAAACAGAAGGCGCCTTAATATAAATGTTCATGCAAAAGATTCATTCTGGAATCTCGGAGTATGGCACATGGTATTCATCTAGCAGTAGTACAAGTAATTTATAAGATACAAACCCATGAAAAAGCCCAAACCGCTGCAGACGAGTTGATGTCCCAGTGAATTTGGAGTTTAATGATGACAACAAAGATTCGTATTTCCAACTAGAATCAATTAACGCTGAAATCTTAAACTTTTTAAACGAGAAAGTAGGTAGGCTAGTTCAAAAAATTAGGAAAGTCATAAACACTTTTAAAAAATCGCCAACAAAAAATAAAGTATACCTGCAAAAACATGAAAAAGCGGTGTTCGTGAAAGAAATATCACGTTTGCTTGATTGCAGTATTTTTAATGTTGGAACGATTTCTTCAATTAAAAAGTAGCACACCAAAAATCACTAATTGATATTAAAAGCGATGTTTCTTTCTCTAAGGAAGAAATTACTACCACTTCAACTTTAATAGAGAGTCTTACATCTATTAAAGTAACAGTCGAGGGCTTGTGTGGCTAAACTCAGGATTTGTATCGTTTTGATATTGTCTTACAATTTATGTTAGATGAACTATCTAAGCTATCTAACTATCTAATAATCCATTTGTTGCATACCTCAAAGAGGTAGAACGAATATCAAAAAGAAGATTCAAATATACTGAGCTTTACGGATTTCTAAATTTTTCTCGGCTTTCTAATACTACTGTCGACGATTTCGGCATTTTTAACAAAATTTCGAAGACAAATTTAATACAACAAATGGTATTAATTATCGAGCAGTGTTGCAGCACAGGAGGCGATCAGATGCAGCAGATAGCGAAAACGACGATGATTCATTTGTTGTTTCTGACGAAGGCGATCGTTTGAATGATCTGTTCGTTAAAGAAAAATTAGATCAGATTTCAGTAAAACAAACAAGTTCCTTTTAATGAATTTCAATCACATTCGGGGAAAAAATCTAAAAAATATTTATTGAGTTTACACGAGTATTTATACGAGCTGAGGTAATAATTTAGTTCAGATTTAGGATCTCATATTACACGATACTAATCTGGTCCCAAAAAATACGCCAGATGGTCCCCATGATTTTTTTCATTTTTGAGTTATCGTAGTGGAGCCATTTTTCATCACTAACGACTATGCGATGTAAAAAAAATCGCATCGTTTATGCCTGGCAAGCAGCATTTCGCATGAAAAAAAAATGGAGTTCAACTTCTCTCAGCAATGATTTTAAACGATGTGAAGTCAGTCCTAACGATGTGAAGTCCGTCCGTAAGCTCAAGTAATTTTTGCTTTGACACAAATCAACAAACGTTCTTTGTTTTCGATATCAAATTCACCGTACTTAAACTTTTGGAACCTCTCTAGATAACTTCTCTCACCTAATGCTCACTATACGTATCTAACCCCGACATTTTCACAAGAAAAAAATATATGATGCTGACACAAACCGTTAATATTTTAAGGCTATGTTGTCGAACACTTTTGTACCATAATTTACTTGTGGCACCATCTTTTGACGAACGGCGGGGACTTATTTATATACCCAATATATTTTTTGTGGTGCAGTGCGTATTAATTATACATATTAGAAATGTGATTTTTGGCAGAAACTTCTAATTTGAAATGGGTAATTAGATTGTACTCATTTTCTACAACCAAGTGTGTATTCCATTTACATAGTAAATTAAACTTAAATAGTATAATGACAAGTGTTACTTAATAATTAATTCTATATTCTCTAAACGTACGATGCTTCTTGGTTTATACATTTCATAAATAAATTGTCTACATTCAAATCCTTTCCGGGTCACGATGTATTATACAAAGTCTGTCGCAATGCTTTATTTTATGTCGTAACAGTTTGCTCGAGTTGAAAAATAATTTTTTTGGGATAAAATTTTGAACCCACTTCATATAGCTTCCGTCCATGTCAGATTACAAATTGATATGACAATTGCTGACTAAGAATAGAATAATATATAACTACTGTAAATGGTGTGAGTAGGTAAATATAGTATGTAGAGTACAATGGCTTACAGATGTATTCTTCTAGCAGTGTCGCATGGCCAAAAACAAAAATTCCAACAGCATCCATATTTTGCAGAGTTGCATTTTAATTATGAAATCACAAACAATCTATCTAATAATGTTTCGTGTTAAACATGAAAATATATGGGTAGCGAAGTGAAGAGTGAATTATTTCTCACAATGGAACAAAAATTATACCTGAAATTGCTACCATGCCAGCAAAATGAATGCCGAAATAAATAAGTGGCAAAGATCTTCCTTATTTTCCAGATATTGTTCGTTGTACTGATAGTACTCACATCAACATCGTATGCCCCACAGAAAATTAAAATCAATATTTTAGTGAAAACAAGGATTCACAGCTTAAATACAATGGTAGAGAAATTGATTTGTACCAATGTCCAATGTGATTTTATGGATAAAATATGTGCGATACTATTTTTCTGCTATCGTACATTTTTATTAATGCAAAATTTTCAAAATATATAATATTTTTATCAAGAAGGGTCATTAATATGGATAACAAAACACTGTTAAGAAAATGGAACATTTTTAAAAAGTTGTATATGGTGAAAAAATTTACACCCTTCTGGCAGCGGAACAAATTTAAACTTATGAAATGAAAAAGATTTAACGGTATCTTAATGTTATAAAAAAACTTATCTAAATGTTATTTAAATTCAACATGAGATTCCTATTCATATTTCGAATAAAAAGAATAAATCGATATTCCAACCAGCACATTAAAATCAATTGAAAATTTTATTTATTTCAAATCCTTAGAAAGAAACAAGAGAAAATTTTATGTTATCTGTACTTAAAAATACATAATATTAATTTTTAATATACATAAAATCAATAAAATATTCTTCATAAGACCAATAAATTTAAATATAGAGTAAATATCACCCAGTACATAAATATTATATAAACAGATAAACATAAACGCTTTTATGTATTTTTAACATTCTATAAGCAACTTTCTTTGTATATTTTTGTACAAAAAGGTGAAATAAAAATTTACATTTTGTAGAATCAAAAGCAGCGGGACTTTAACAATATCCAGATAAAATTGCATAAATTATTATTTTGCGCCTGCAGTATCTGCAAAGTTCACGCTGATATTATTGTTTTATTTTAAGGCATTCACCAAACTGCTTTCTTCCCCAACAAAATTTTATTTATTTAACTTAAAAATATTGATATCAATAATAAAATATTTTAAAAACAAACATGATAAGTTTAAATAATATATTTGTTTTTAGTTTTTCATATATTTTATGTGTAGCATTCTATGTACATAAAATTTTTAACAAATATATGTAATATTTTTCGAAAAAAGTAAATATTGGAAAGAAAATTAATTAATTTTGAGTTTTAAAAAATTATACATACATTACTTGTTTTTATTCTTTTTAAATTTTTAAAATCGTTTTAAAACCAAAATTCGTTTTTGCAATTTGTTTTGCAATATTTTTGAAAAATATTCATGAATCCACGTTATACATAATATCATAAACTCGTCCGAATGTTTCCCGCCTTATATAAAAATAACCAATAAGGCAGATTTTAGCTTCACAGACTGTTTACAACAATCCGTGGTGAATGGACGATATTCGGATGCCCAGATAATGCGTTGGCAAATGTACGACAAAAAACCAACACGTTTTAATTTTAACTTTAATTACTTGTTTCGTTTAGATGTCGATATGCTGAAGGTTTTGATATTAATTAATTGGTAATTTTGATATTTATGTTACAGTGACATCTACCGTGTGATATTCAAAATGATTAGTAAAAGGTTTTTTTTGTGTTATTATCATGAATCTATCAAAGATTTCTCTTTTTAGCAATATCAACGTATTAAGGTTTTAAATGTAAGTTATACAATATAATTAATTATTTAATGATAATAAATTTAAATATGATTAAAAATTTTAGATAAAAAATTGTCTACTAACAAAGTTTGACATAATTTTTGGCAGATGAACAAACTTTACACACCACCACATATTGTGAATTGACCTTTGTGAAACGTCAACAACAAACAATGGGCTAAATACAAAATTGTTCTAATAAATTTTAATTGATAATTGTCTATTCGTTTTCCAAGTGTTTCAGCATACCGAAAACACTGGCTGTTCTCATGAACACAGACAAAAATGAAATAACGTAATTTTGCGAGAACAACTTTGTAGATGAGATTATTTAAGATTTTTAATATAGTAAATCTACAAATTAACCCTTTGCCAGTATCATGCATCACATATTGGTTAACCGAGATGCTTCTGTGTCATATTCGTCGATACATAATCTAAATTAGATTATGTATCAAATATGATACAGAAGCGTCTCGGTTAACCGCCTATGTATCATATGTGATACATGAGACCGCACCTACTGGATGGCAACTTTTTCTTCGTTTTAAGAATGTGTAACCGCTGGTCTTTCCTGGGGGATTTGCAAGCCCTGAGTATATTTTTTCCAATTGTCCTTTGATTTAATTTTAGTTCAACGAACATCTTAGTGCCTAATTCTACACAAGGTTTTTGGTATCTGGTATTTTTTTCAAGGCCAACTAGTCGTAATAGATAATGTATATGTATGTGTAACAAAATTTACAAAAAAAAAAATATTGAAATCTCTTTGCATCTTTTCGCAATATCTCTTTGCATCTCATCCGTGTATTTACTTAATTCCAAATTGTTTTTATTTTGTTTTATTATGCTCTCTCGAAAATAAAATTTAAACTAAAATGTTTAAGTCAGCGGTTCCCAAACTTATTTTGCCACGGAACCCTTTTCCGATTCTTCAAATTTCATGGAACCCTTATTCATGGAAAATCCTGTTTCGCATAAATGTGTTGTTTAAGAACGACACTATAACTCTAATACCCTTTTTGGCTAAATTTTTATATTCATCAAATATATTACAGCAGAAAATTGCTAATGGCATCTCGTCTACTGCTAGTAGTCCCGTTGGCTTTTCATTGCTTGTCAATTCATTGTTTAATTTTGGTATGTATGTATGAAATGTAGTGTGTATGTGGCATAGCACGGATGGATTATGGCACGGATTTTATCTGGTAGTAGCTCGTGGAACCCCTAAAAATTACGACGGAACCCCGGGGTTCTGTGGAACCCACTTTGGGAAACGCTGGAATAAGTTAAAAATGGCCTTGAAATATTTTCATTTGTTTGTGTTAGTGTGGTTGCACCCAAAAATTTATTTAAGTCGCAATTAAAACCTGTATCATAGGTAAACGATGAAAGAAAATAAGAAAAATACGGTTCCAGTGTTTCCCGTGTGGCATCAGCCAATTACCGGAATGAAATACACACACACAACGTACAGAGCATGACAAAGAAAATGAAACAAAAATATAATAGTAAAAATCGGGTGATAATTTTGATTAACGGGTGTTCGAAATAGTATAAAAGCGAATTTCACGATCATGCGGGGATCAGTCGTTTTTGGTTAATTGTGAATTTTGATACTAATCAGTCGATCACTCAGTTTGATATTTTTATAAGTCAGTAAGGTTGTGTATTTTGCCGTTAGATTTTGGTGTGTCGTGCTAAAAGTTAAAGCACATAAAAATTTATACAGAAAAAATATATATTGTATATATGTATACATAACTAAATTCATACGAGTGATAGTAAATAAAAAGTTAATGCTTGAAAAACATTATCATAATAAAATCTAAACTAAATAAAAATAAACCTTAAATAAAACCTAATTCATAATCATAATTATTACGGTGTCATAAATTATGTGACGCAAGCCACCTAAAATGTACAGTGCACTATAAAACAACAGTGATACCACATAAACCGCGTTGATTAGGTTTGCATGCATGAATCCCGTTGAACTCGTAAATACTTCGAACAATGAAACGGATCCGAAACGCTACGTGGTTGTATTGGGGTAAATTAATTAAGCATTTTTTTTATTTTATATAATTAAATCTTTATAAATTATAATTTTTTGATAATGTTCGTTCTTGAACTTAAAATTTCGTGTAGTATATTTTATTAATTCAAAACTAAATTTCTATAAAATTTGTCGATCGAAAAATTTACTATCGGTATTTATGAAAATTTAAGTTTAGTTTGGCCAATTTATGTTCTAAGTTTACAATTTTTTTTTTATTTTGGATAAATTTAAGATGAAGAGAAATACTTAATAAACACATTTTTATTAATCACTTGTTTTTTGTTCCGCAGAATATTTTGAATGTCTTTCAAAAAGTTTAAAAAATCACTCGATCGATTTCGACTTGTTAGGTCATCATCAGGAGTATCTACTGATTTGTATTAGTAAAAATTTTTGTTATATAATAGAAAAAAGCAAAATATAATAAAAGAAGGAGAGAAGAAAAAATAAGCAATAAAAATTAATCTACGGATCGCGCAGGTAGGCGATGAGTCATATGTAGGTTGAGTAACAAAATTCAAGGTATATTATTGCGTACGTGAGAATAGAAAAGGGCGGGGTCTGTAATTGGTGAGAACCGGATTTCTCTTTGTTCGTTAAGGATATTTTGGTTAAGAAATATTGATTTTCGAATTTCGTAAGATTCTAAGGTATCTAAACGTCTGCCTTTGGGTTGTATATGTAATATGTCTAAATTGTTCAAGCTAGCTGTATGATTTTCTGAAGTTAAATGGTTATGGAAAGTTGATTGATTGCAACCAGATAAATGTTCTTTAGCTCTAACTCCAAAATTGCGCCCAGTCTGACCAATATAGGAGAAACTACAATCATTGCAATTGATCCTATAGACACCAGATTTGGAAAGGCGATCAACTCTAGGTTTATTGTTAAAAATCATTTTCTTTATTGTGTTATTATTATAAAAAGCAAAACTAATATTGGTATAATTGGACACGATGTTGCTAATCCGTTGGCTCGTTTTTCCTATATACTCTAAGCGACGCCAATTTTCCCGCGTTGGACTATCCGGTGGATAAATACCCGTTAGAGTTTTACGCTTTAGCTTTTTATTTAATAACTTTAATATAGTCCTAGTTGCATATCCGTTATTCGTTGCTATTTGAAGAATTATGTTAAGCTCAGTGTTATAATTTGAATTTGACAGAGGGATGTTTATTAGTCTATCTATGAGTGAGTGGAAAGCTGACATTTTAATATTATGGGGATGGTTTGAAGAACTAGGGATAACAGCGTCTGTATACGTGGGTTTCCGATAAATTTTGAAGTCTAAAGTAGAATTAATCCTGGTTATTGTTATATCTAGAAAATTAATACATTTATTTTCTTCTTTTTCTAACGTAAAATCAATGGTGGGATACTGAGAATTTAACCAAGTAAGGAAAGAGTCTAACAGTCTATCAGTTCCATTCCATAGACATAATATGTCATCAACATATCTATACCAAAAGATTATATGACGAAAATAAGGATTGTTATTTGATAAGATCATTTGCTCGAAGAAATTCATGAAAATTTCAGCCAACAAAGGTGACAGAGGGGAGCCCATGGGTAGACCATCAGCGAATTTGAAATATGTATTATCAAAACAGAAATAATTTTGTTTAATACAAGTGTCAAAAACTAACTTCAGTTCACGACGTAAGCTCTCATCTACAACATCCCTATCTAAGTAATTACAAACTATTTGGGACAAAGTATTAATTGGAATAGAAGTGAAAAGACTGGCAACGTCAAATGAAACTAGTTTTGAATGTAACGGAATATCAACGTCTTGAATTTTGTTAATCAATTCTACCGAGTTCTTAACCGAATAAGCCGAACAGAAATTAGTATGACAATTGAAAAAATTTATGAAACCCTTACATAGCTTGTAGGCAGGAGCATTGCAATACGCTACTATTGGTCTAATCGGAATGCCTTCCTTATGGATTTTTGGTAAACCATAAAGGATCGGGGCAGATGGATTCATGACAGAGTACTTCCAACCAGTTCCATCAAATAACTTCTGGCATTGGTTGATACACTTACTAACCGAAGTCTTAAAAGACTTAGTTGGATCTCTGCCAAGCTCTATTGCTTTACTTTCTGTAATAAAATCAGAAATTTTATTGCAGTAATCGACTTTTGTGAGCACGGTAATTGTATTGCCTTTATCCGCTTTACACGCTATAAGGTCATGGTCACGTAGTTTTTTCTTTATCGCACCAATCACTTTGAGGTTAGTATTAGAAGCAGCAGAAGAAGAAGAGTTTATCGGAGAAGAAGAGTTATCAATACCTTTCTTTATTTGTAACGCACACACTGATTTTATTTGGGTTATCTGGCCAGATAAGGCTGTTTCGGCATCTACAGCCAGATTTTCGAATGATCGAAGGTCGATTTTGTTTGGCGTAGGGGCATAATTCACTCCGTTGCTAAGCATTTGCACCTCTGTATCACGGAAAACGACTGAGGAATCCTTATTTTCGTCATATAATCTTTTGGTATAGATATGTTGATGACATATTATGTCTATGGAATGGAACTGATAGACTGTTAGACTCTTTCCTTACTTGGTTAAATTCTCAGTATCCCACCATTGATTTTACGTTAGAAAAAGAAGAAAATAAATGTATTAATTTTCTAGATATAACAATAACCAGGATTAATTCTACTTTAGACTTCAAAATTTATCGGAAACCCACGTATACAGACGCTGTTATCCCTAGTTCTTCAAACCATCCCCATAATATTAAAATGTCAGCTTTCCACTCACTCATAGATAGACTAATAAACATCCCTCTGTCAAATTCAAATTATAACACTGAGCTTAACATAATTCTTCAAATAGCAACGAATAACGGATATGCAACTAGGACTATATTAAAGTTATTAAATAAAAAGCTAAAGCGTAAAACTCTAACGGGTATTTATCCACCGGATAGTCCAACGCGGGAAAATTGGCGTCGCTTAGAGTATATAGGAAAAACGAGCCAACGGATTAGCAACATCGTGTCCAATTATACCAATATTAGTTTTGCTTTTTATAATAATAACACAATAAAGAAAATGATTTTTAACAATAAACCTAGAGTTGATCGCCTTTCCAAATCTGGTGTCTATAGGATCAATTGCAATGATTGTAGTTTCTCCTATATTGGTCAGACTGGGCGCAATTTTGGAGTTAGAGCTAAAGAACATTTATCTGGTTGCAATCAATCAACTTTCCATAACCATTTAACTTCAGAAAATCATACAGCTAGCTTGAACAATTTAGACATATTACATATACAACCCAAAGGCAGACGTTTAGATACCTTAGAATCTTACGAAATTCGAAAATCAATATTTCTTAACCAAAATATCCTTAACGAACAAAGAGAAATCCGGTTCTCACCAATTACAGACCCCGCCCTTTTCTATTCTCACGTACGCAATAATATACCTTGAATTTTGTTACTCAACCTACATATGACTCATCGCCTACCTGCGCGATCCGTAGATTAATTTTTATTGCTTATTTTTTCTTCTCTCCTTCTTTTATTATATTTTGCTTTTTTCTATTATATAACATAAATTTTTACTAATACAAATCAGTAGATACTCCTGATGATGACCTAACAAGTCGAAATCGATCGAGTGATTTTTTAAACTTTTTGAAAGACATTCAAAATATTCTGCGGAACAAAAAACAAGTGATTAATAAAAATGTGTTTATTAAGTATAAGTGTGTTTCGCCAAGTGCCTACGGCAAATAGCGTTAAAAGTATGAAGAGAAATTACGAAATAATTCAATAATTTATAAATTACTTAATTCTTTTGAATATTTAATAAATGTTAAAAAAATACAGTTCTGAACATATCATATTTTTATTCTTTTTAATGTATACATTTGTTTTCAGATGATAGTTGTTGCACAAAATGAATTGCTAAACACATATATAGTTCTGTTGGTCTTGAGCGTGGTTCATGAATATACAGTGTCCCAATTATGTATTTTCTTTTAATATCCTCGGAGTATTTTAAAATTTAATTTTTTTTATTTTTTAACAGGAAATTCAAGCTCGCTTGTGATCCCAATATCAAAATTTATGATCGCAATATTATGTCTTTGATTTTTAATTCGCTACACACCAAATTTAATTCGTCTAGCAAGATTGAAATCATACCTTCGAAAGCCCACCCCACATCTCCTGAGCTAAGCCGCGCAAGAATATGACCGCCTTAGTGTATGATTCAATATTTCTGATTCTGATAACGATCTTGGCTATCCATGAGATCAAAAAATGATTTCATTATTTTTTGTGCCTTCGCCTAACCTAATTTAGAGTGGGAGATCGTTACAAATGTATATTAAATAAAAATGCAAAAAATATTTTCATTTTTTTTTATTGCTTATTTTGACTAATCGCACACCTGCGCGATCAATAGATTAATTTTTATTGCTTTTTATTGCTTATTTTTTGTCCTTTCTTTTATTCATTTTTTGCTTTTTTCTGCTATGTATCACAAATTTTGACTTTTACCAATCAGTAGATACTCCTGATGATGACCTAACAAGTCGAAATCGATCGAGTGATTTTTTAAACTTTTTTAACGAATTTTTTAATTAAAATATTCAAAAATCTAATCCTGCGAAATAAAAAACAGGTGTTTAATAAAATGTGTATATTAAGTATAAGTGTGTTTCGCCTACGGCAAATAGCGTAAAAAATATTTTCAAATGATTAGCGAATTATTTTCGAGAGTACCGATTAATAATAGAATACTGTTTCATTCAAATCACTGCCTCACTAGTCACTTTAGTTGCGTCTTTCAGAGCCTTAGTTGTGTCTAGTTGATTAGTATAACATTTGTCCTTGACGTTTATCCCCAAATAATAGTCCAAATATTGATTGATACCAAACATCGGTCAAGTCTTCCTCTTCAATCGTATAGGGAATAAAAAGGCAGTTAACATGGCACGATAACGGTCGCCATTAACTGTTAGTGCGACTTCTTGCTGGATAGTCAACTGCCTTCAATCTTTGAACAAACTGGACTTTGTAAGCCTTCATATCTAGCAATATTTTCCATCGAACGACTTGAACGGCGATGGGGAGCATGTGTCTATATGTCACAAATTTCCTCACACTGTTCTCAGTTTGCGCTCCATTTCTACCGAATTTATTGCGCAATTTTCAGCAAATTTTGACAACTGACTCACTACTTTGGAAATATGTTTGCAATATTTCCCAACGTTGATCAAGCGTATATCGACTTTTTTCGTTCATCAGGAATATAATACTGAATTTTTTTCATTTGAGATATGAAATTAGAGCTATGAGCGGCGAAATAACCACTAGTCCAAAAACGAACCAAAAGATGCCGCGCTCTGTAATTTCAAATTGATATTCATAGGGTTATTCGTATCATTTTTGCGCAATTTTTTCTGGGTTATTAAGTTAAATGGTAAACGTCGGTCGCTAAAATTGTTCATAGGGAAAATTAATTTCAAATTTTACTTTGTTTTGAAAATGTTTACACCAAACAGGTGTCTATATACTGATGAATGTAGAAATTAAAATTATACAACTGTTATTTAAAATAAACCAACAACAGTCGACCAAACGAAAAGCCTGTATATAACTATAATTAAAAAACTGCCGATGAAGATTGATAGAAAATATCAACATTTTAAAATTTTGCAGGATAATTTTTTTTATTTATTTTGAGTTAACCTATATTAGCTCAGCGATTTATCTTGATCAATACAAAAAATCTCTTAAAAAGAGAGAGAATTGGAGAAATTATAACGGAATATATTTACTGCAATGTTCTGTTTAAATAAAAATCCTTTCGAAAAAATATTTAGTTTGGTTTTGCAATCGCAGCGGTGCACAAGTGAATTATTTAAATTATCATAATTTTACAGAACACATTTACAATTATATTTTGTTACATAATTTCAAGGACTTTCAATGTCAGTTACCTAACGGTTGTTTTTTATTTTTCCAACAATTTTTTGTTTTCCAAATTCATTATTCGAAATATTTACTAAGCAGTTTATATTCTTTACATAGAAAATTAATTTGGGCTAATATGGGTTAAATCTGATGAGATTATAGAGTGGATTGTTGGGTTTTCGTTAGTATACCGAAAAAAAAACGATTAACATTTTTCGAGAGTGTATATGCTATTAGGTAGAAGTTTATGGACCCTGATCCAGGACTGGATTAAGACTGGTAATTCGTTTCGAGAAATTAAAATTAGAAAACTTGTAACGAAGGATGTGGAATTACGTGGAAGTGGAAACGTGCTAGCGCTTCAATAGGTCGAAATATGAGAAAGGAAAACCTAAATTTCACCGCCATAACCGCATCAAACGCCAAACCTATAACAAAATTCTACTTGATCGAATGATAAACTTAGATCGATGTCCATATATATATATGCTTTTTAGTTTTATAAATTTATTTCGAAAAGCACATCATTTATGAGAAAAAAGAGTGCAAACAAAAAGCGTGAAAATAAATTTTGCAACAACGATTTTGTCTAGATTAGTTTTCCAAAATTTAAGCGGAACACTTTGACAAAAAACTGTTTTGCTTTAAAAATCCGGTCTTTGTCGAGTGCAGACGGATGGATTGATTGAAACCCAAAACACCTAAGTCCACCCTCTTCCACCTCCCGTACCACCACTCCTACCACCCCATAACCACACAAAGCCACATTCATACGAGATATATTTTTATTCCACATTCAAATGCTCTATGAAACCAAAAATAAAAAAACAAATCTACCAATTTTAAGGAGGGGGCTAACAAAACCCTGCATAGATCTGAACTTTAGGGTGTTCAGAAATGTCCAAATCAATAGGGCTCTATCCCGTTGATACCTCCATCCGTTTTCTAGTTATCGTGGACTCAGACGGACAAATCGAAAACCGAAACCATATAGCATTTTTTTTTTAACAAAAATGATTAAAATAACTTAAGGGTAACAGCAAAAATTCTTGCAGTGATTAGACCGCAACAGACTTTTACAGCCAAATTTTAAGATTCTCCTTTCCAGTTTATGTTCACAAACATTTACGATAACCGACGCAGCCGGATCGGTTTTCCCATTATGAAAATTTAATAAAACTCAGTTTTCTTTACCGGAAAAATCAATAAACAATTTTATTTTATTTAACATTTGTGTCAACGCGACACTACCGGCAGTATATTTTGGATTTCAAATGCAAAATTGACCCTGATGGAACAAAAATAGGAAATAAATAGTTAGTTAAAAATTCAAAAAATAGAAACTTATGAATATTGAAACTTTTAGAACTCCAACATCTTATAATCAACTCGAACACATCAGGATGTGTATGGCCGCATTTCTTGCAATTAACTTGAAATTTCCGTTGTATTTCCACAGTTGAGTTGTATATATAAATTATTTTTGGAATGTCTCCTTTTCTAGGATAATTGAATATTTTTATTTTGTATGCAAATTATAACGGTAACTTTTTCAATACCATTTTCCTTGGTAAATTTTACTATTGAAAAAATATTTAGTGAGAATTTATGTGGTTTTTATTTTATGCTATGCAATGCAGCATTTATATACACAATTCTCTTTTAATAAAAAGTATTTATCGTAGCGAATTTTCGTCATCGATTACAATCTGTGATGTTAATAAACACAACTAAACCCTCTATTGGAGTGCAGAATTCAGCGTCGACCCACGGTCCATGTCAGTGTACAGGCTTACATGAACCTTGCAATGTGCACGTGGTATACTGTAATTGTGTGAATGGGGGTCTGTGCGTGAATGAAGGGAGGGGGGGGGGGGTATTAATTGGTCTTCAAAGGACATTAAATCTACTGCTGGACAATTAATGCTTCCTTAAAAAAAAGTTATTGTACAACTTGGGTAAATTGAGTTTTTTTTTATAACTCTCTCTCTCTCCCTCTCTCTCTCTCTCTGGAACTATGTCCCATCAAGGGATTTGGCCGCCTCAAATTAGGTTTCATAATCATATTTTCATTTCCGATAATGAGTGATTAATTAAAAATTATTTAAAAATTTCCAAAAATGTTTGAGTAGACTTACTGAATAAGTTTGATAAGTTTACTGCTTGGAAGGAACTACTTTAACAAAAGTAGATGCCAGACGACGAATTGTAAGCCTTCAAATAAGGTAAAACACAAATGAAGTTATAAAATGGAAAATCGACTTGGTAGAGAATAAAAGTAAACAAAAATAATTAAAAACAATAACTCACATAAAGACAAAGTTCCAAAATTGTTCAACTGATGGTTAGTTGATGGTTGAATTTGCAAGTTCAATTCCCAGCCCAAAAGCTTATAAAAATGAAATCAGTGCAATAGGTAAGGGGGGGGATTTCAATCGCTATTAACTCTCTGCTCCTCTAGCATTTATCGTAAAAATAATATTTATTTGTTATCAGAGGCGCCATTTATGGGATAGACTTTTGACCAATGAATTAATAAAAATTTTGGTGAGGAACACAAGGAAGAATGTATAAAAATAAAACTAAATGAAAAGTTACTTCTCGACTTGTATGCCATAGCCAGCAGACCTGGAAGCTGACTAATATTCAAAAGGCTGAGTGATTTGCCAAAATACATTTACATATTATATTTAATTATCAATAATTTTACGGAAAATCGAAATTGCTAATTGGCACACAAGATTTCTAAAATGATTTCAGTTTCGCCAAACTTATGCAATATTTCGTTTTCATTGTCTTTATTTCTATCATAATCCTTATGGAAAATTTTCCCAAAAACGAGCAAACCATGAACCTAATTTGCCTAATTTAATAATTATTCTACCCCTACATAGCTTTCCCATTTTCAAATTATGATTATATTTAAAATTTTTGATTTTAAAAATCTACTTGTAACATTTTGAGTGTATCTTCATGGGTATACGTCTATCCTGACAGTTTCAGCTCGATGTAAACTGCAATAATGCTTTAGAATTGAATTACAAAATTCTTCACATATAATGAAGATAATAATAATACCACATTGAATTTTGATTGTCGCTTCTAAAGTTTAGTAGCTCATTCGGTTGTTTGTATTTGCAAACTTTAAACGTAACACTTAAATACCATCAAAAATTAAAAAAGCGACTAATATGCGGACACGGTCAGTCAGCAACAGTAAAATCGTGTTAAAAAAATAATATATGTATATAAAATAAATTTACATAAAATTGGATAATGATATATCTGTAGCCAAACTGTTTTTGTCATATACTAAAAATATTTTATAATTAATAAATTCAATTATAATTAAAATGTGCAGTTTTCCATAATAAATTGGTTTCCCTATCATACTTTTAACAATGTTAACCAAAATTTACATATCCAATTTTATTTTAGTTTTCATCTTTCCACTAACATCAGACAATAGTAAAATCAATTATTACTTACCACTTCCAGGAACATAAATATTTAGTGTCAGACAATCTTCACTTTGATTTACCAGCAGTGGCACAATTTTTTTCAAATATTGATATCGACCTTTTGGCATCGACATAAGTGCTAACGTCCGATTTGTTATTTCGGGAAAATTCTGCAACGAATAAAAATTTATGATTTTAATATTCCAATATTTCTCGCCTCGATTTTCACATAATTCATGCATGTTTCGCAATAAAAAAAATAATAATAATATTTAAATTCCGACATTTTTATTTTATTTTATAAAATTTTTAATTAAAATTTATATTTTTTATTATTATTATTTTTTTTTCGGGAGCTCTGGAAATATTTGTTGTGCAATTTTTTGTTGTATCCTGAATTTGGTTTTTCCCATTTTTTGCCTTTGCACACATTTTTCTCAATTTTTCACAAAATCCGTGTCACTGTGAAGCTAACAATATTTTTTTTTTGTGTTCGTATTAGTGGAAAACCGAAAAAATATTTTTTATGTGAAAAGAGAAAACATTGTACGTACGAGTATATGTACGACATAAAACACCAAACACAAGAGTGCGGTTATGTATCAAGAAGGATAACAAAACAAATATAAATTGCTATCTCTTATGCACGATTATTATACGAGACTTTTTTGGATTCGGGTACTCATCTAAACCGAACGAAAGGATACACTCAGACGTATACATTTTAAACTGTGTAGGTAAAAAAAGATTCTTCGTGTTTTATTTGCTTTTGATATTTATCCTTCTACGTACTTGGTGCGGCGAGGTAAAGCAACGATAAAGTTGTACCAATTTTTAAATATAAATATTTTGGAGCACATACATAACAAGGAACACAAAAAATGTCTGTATATAGATAGATATATAAAAACGGATTAAATTGTCATCCTTGTCTTCATATTCATTTGGAAATTGTGTGCCATGTTTGGAAATGAAAATTAAAAAAATATATACATATATATATTTTTGGTTGTGTATTTCGTTTCTGAAATGAGAATGAGATTAATGAGGATGAAAATGAATGGAAATTTTATTTTTTGGATGAACAAAAATATTTTCCATATACCCGGCGAGATTGCGAGAGGCAAAAAGTGGGATAAAATTGGTTCGGTTTTCGTTTTTTAATTACATTTTTTGTTATTGTTGGTGTATTTTCAGATTTAATTTAATGGCTTTTAGTTTTTTTGTGAGATTTTCCTTTATTGTATTGTAGTGCATATTTGATGTTTCTATTCAGTGACCATAACGTTTCAACATATGTTGAAGAGTAAGTTGAACAGTTATATTATCATGACACAGGTGTATAGAGTTTGTAAAATTTTACATGATAATGATGAACTATGCGTTTCAGGCAAAAACATTTCAGAAATTGTGACAGATTTCAAAAAATAAAATTCAAACCAAAACTCTCGGGATTGTCTTTCGAATGTCTCTCACAACGAATGATATAATGTGATTATCTCAAATTTTTTGCACCGTAATTTCCTAACTTTTAAATCCCTTTTCGCACCCTTTTTTGACGTCCATATGATGTAAAATTGAAATTAAAGAAATCGTTTTCGGATTTAGTTACTAGTTATATGAAGTTACAGATTGACCTTCGTTATATTTGTCAAAAAAAGATACTCGTACATATTAAAAAGACCTTGTAACATAATAGGTGAAAATCAAATGATTGTAAATAATAAAATATTATCACAATTTAATTTTAAACTTACCTGTGGACAAACGGCTGCAAAAGTATCTGCTAATTTAGTGCCCTTCCAAGGTATTAATTTTTTTGGTGGTTGAAAACGTAACGTTCCAAGTGGAGGTTGTGCATATGGTACGGCTTTAAACACTTCAACCGGTTCTAAATGTTTTGAATTCAATTCTAGTATGACGCCACGGATTGCACCCGTTTTCGTTTCAACGATACGCGAACTATACCGGGGGCCCGATTCACACGCGTTTATAAATATTACGATAATCATAAAGATAATTAAAAAATTTGGTTTTAACAGAAAAATATTATTTAAATAATTATTGATGATAAATTTAAAATTTTTTAACAATATTTTTAAATAAAATAATAATTTTTTGTTCCGCATATTTTATTTTAAGCACGCGGACAACAACTTGGCTCGCAGAAGGGGTTTCTTTTGTAAGGAGTCAATATTATTATTACCCCCTGCATTTGTTTTTGATTATTCCCATTTGTTTATATTAAAATTTGTAATTTTATAGCATACATATATCTATTTATAAACATTTATTTTTATTGTATGTAAATATTTTATTTAAAAAATAATAAAATTAAAATAAATTAAAAAATAAAATTAAAAACTACCGTCACAAATTAACTAATAAATTTTTCATAGTACTGTATAGATGAGTTTCAATATTTTTTTAATTTTATTTTGGTTGGCTGATTGAGCAATGGATTTTATAATCTGAAAATAAATAAAAACAAATTGTTAATAATTTAATATTTATTTTTATAGAAATATATATGCAAAATAGTTAATAAATATTTATTGGCTTTTATAGAATTAAATAGTTTTCTAGCTATATGTCTAAATTTGATCAAATGTGCAAATATAATACGAATATAAATGGGATCATAAAATTTTTATGAGATTTTAGCATAAAAAGTATAAATCGAACGTATATGCATAAGCAAATTAACTAATTTTTGTTCATTTATAAAAATACAAATTTAATTATAGTTATTTTGATTTTATAATATAAAACATATTTTTTGCATTGCAATATTATCAGAATTAGGGGTAAAACATTCTCTACAACAACAAAAAAAAATTAAAACTTCTTTTTCCGGGTTTGAATGAAGGCACTCGCATTTTAATAATTACCTCTGGCATAATTTACCATAGAGGCAAACAGGGATTTATCTAGAGCCTAGATAATGTTTCTAACCTTGTGATAATTGATTTTAAAAACAATAACTGTATAATTTCATTACGTTTAAAATACTTTGAAATATATTGGGACTTTGGGGTTCTACCAAATCATTTAAAATCCAATTACTAAATAAACATCCATCGTTTACAGGCAATCATTTACAGAGTAAATCTTATCAAAAAATCGCAGGAACTTCAGCCAAATCAAAAACGGAAAACGATGGAAATGTTACAGTGCTTTGGACCCATATTCCTCACCTACTGCCTTATGACACCTACTTTTGAGGTGGCGAGATTTGTTCCAAATTAGCTAATCAAAAATCCAATTTATGGATTATATATTTCTGAATCTGCAGTTAGATATCTTTCATCCAAATCCTGCTTAGTCGAAATAAAAATGGTCCATTTGGTTCAGCATTAAGTGATTGTAGATATGATTTGTTTCTGTTTGGATCTCTGAAAGGCATTTCACACTCCAGTGTTGTACGTTTAAGCGTATTTCAGAATTGTCTTCATGTTGGTGTCGAAGACATTAAATTGTAGCTTATGACATGTTGACAATTAGTAGATTATGTGACAATTGATAGAAAATTCTCATTGCTTTTTATGTATTACATATTTTTTTCAGTATTTTTGTGTTAAGAGGAATTACGAGGAATTTTGTAGCCGCTAATCATCGAAACCGTCATATATTCCATATGAGCACGTATCCAAGTATAAGGTTTATTCAAGAATAAAGTAAAAGACAAAGCGGTTTCGAACTATTTTGTTTATTTTATATTACTCGTACTCGAGAAAAGTATTGAACAAATATTAGGGTTTTGAATTTCTGCTAACTAAATCACAACAATTAAATTTACTGAAGGCTTAAAAGTCAATACAATACCCATATTATATTATCGATCTGAGGCATGAGGTAGTGTTCAATGGCTAAAATATGACAGTGGAATTGGCTCCAGATTGCTGTAGTCAAAATATTCAATCATTGCATGTATTCAGGATTTAATGCTGACTTATGAATGATCAAAAACTTCCGACGATGGGGACACCTTTTAATTTACGAGTATGTAAACTATCTTCGTCGTATCCCTCGTCATCGTTCGTATCCGAGTCAAACAACACATCATGGTTTTTAATCAACATATCTACGAGAATTGATTTCATTTTATGCTGCCTAATTTATTGTAGAAAAATAAAATAAATTTCACAAAGAAATATACGCTGGCGTATACAAACTTCAAACTAGTTTTGCAGGTTTTATGTCAAAACCATTGCCAGTATACTAGGTGATCGTGCTCTGAGCAACCTGTGCTTATGTGCTTAGTGTAAATTAAATAATATTTAAAGGTTCGAGCATACTAGGTAAGACTACACGCTCCGGTTAAGTAAAAAGTCACAAGCCTGATTTCCACAAACTCTTCCAGTAGCTCTAATATGTTCTAACTGCGAGTTCATACGACGGATAAAAATCTCGGGTTTTTCTATCCCAGATTTTTTTTTTTCAATAGTTTCAACTTTTTTATATGAAAAGAGGCGTGCCCGTTGTAAAATTTACGTGATGTAATTGGTCAAAACGATGGGATAGTAAAATCCGAGATTTTTATCCGTCGTATGAACTCGCAGTAAGAGTTGCTTTTTTCTGGTGAAGATTTACCCCCCCCCCCCCCCCCCCATATGCCCATACTACTGAGTTTTACACAAAAATCTAAATCGTGTCATGCAAATAGTTTTCATTAAAACACTGCCATGACAAATCATTAAAGTTAAGAATACTTTTGTTTAAATATAGGCGAGATGACGGGTATCGACCACATGCCACAAATTTATTCAATTTTTAATATTTTTGTAATTTCATTCTGTCGAAATCCCTTCTTGATCGCAAAAATAAACGTTTTTAATTGAGATTAATGAATCTTAGCTTACAAACTCTCATTTTTGAAGCAGTTCAAGTACTAAAATAAAGTTTGTTTTATGTGAAAGATCAAATGTAGGATAGAATAAAGAAAATAAATAAATTAGAAGTTGGTTTAGGTTGAGTACCTTTTTCCAAAGAATATAAAAAGAAATTAGAACCTAGATGAAAAAATTAATTCTATGAATTGTCTCCCAAACATCAAAACTGTGTTTAATAAGCTATCATATAGCTTCTGATAAATGCAGATATAAAACACAGCAAAATCCAACTGAAAACTTTTCATTTCCCATGTTATGATTAAATTAGTTTAGGTAGCTAACCTAACAGTGAAAAATTATTTTGCATAAATATAAAAAAAAACTGTTTGGTATATATGTAGTTAAGCACAAAAATATTAACTTTGGAAGTAAGCTTTACTATGTTAAATCTTTTCTATTTACGGAATCTGATATTTTTTTTTAGTTTTGAAAAATTATCATAATAGTTACGGGTGCTCTACCTTTCAGTCATAATATGGGTATTCAGAAAACGTAACAAATAGTTTTTCAGTAGTAGTTCTTAACATAAACAGTTTTGATTTTTAGATAAAAAGTTAAAATAATTTTTTCATATATTCAGATAATACTTTCTGTTTTAACATTTTCCTTCGTACTCATAAAATTATTAAAATAGATATGATTTTAGGAACTTCTATTTAGGTGTAATCCTAATTATATTATGTTCTTCTAACTCTATGTCATAGAATTATAGAAAAATATTTAATATTATACCTTGAAAGGTTTTATGATTTCATGTATCCTCAACCAATTTGGAAAAGTGTATTTGTAAGGGCAAAACGTCTTCAAAAGTGAAAAATGTATTTACAAATTTCCACTTTAATTTAATAAACTAAATCATTAAATTTAAAAATACACTCCTCAAATTTTAATATTTTTGTAGTTTAAAAATGAGAAACTTTAAAACGGAAGTTTTCATAATAAAAATTTAATAAATCAATCACAAATGTGTTCAACCGTTTTTGTGTATACTTTTGTTTATTGAAAAATGGGTTGTATTTAAATCATTCGAATGAATGAAACTTTTCCGTTCATGTTTGAGAAAAATGTAAACTTTATGAACTTTCTTGATTCTTGGAAATTTAAGTTTTGTTTTTCTTTTAAGCATAAAAACTCTTATTTATTTAAAAAAATATATTTTTATTATTGATTGAGATAATTTGTATTTTTTGTGTGTTCGTAGAATTTTTGATCCAGTTATGTTAGTATCCTAGGGCAAAATTAAACTATACTCGTATACTTTGCAATTTTATATGTGCATTTCGTTATACGGTTTCTTGGTAGTGTCATATTATTTTGTATGCACAGCAGTATCTCGTTAACAGAGACGATGGTAAATGAGAACGACTATATAGGCACACGATTTATTAAAATTTTTCGGCAATAGTCATTGGTAAACAACCGGCAAAACTTAACTTCTCTGTGTTTATTCATAGGAGATACAATTATAATAGTTTTGAATTATTGAGTTTCTAAAAAAGGCTATAACTAAAAATATTTTTTTCTCAGTTCGGCCAGTTTTAATTATCTGAACCGTCCAATGGGACACTTGGTAACACCCGAAGCGTTGAGAGTTAAATGCCAAATTTTTCTCAAAATGATTTTGTTGCAAAATCCTGCAATTTCCCGTTACCGCCAAAATCGTCGTTTTCACACTGACAGTATTTTCATGAAATTTGGCTCGATGGTGGAAATATTGATAGTGAAATGTAATACTGTCAGTAAAAATTTGAAGGATAAAAGAGCAATCTATCAACTTCTCTCTCACTATTGGAAGAGTTCTACCAACATCTAGTAAACTGGATAAAATAGAAAGCATTTGCTGAAAGTGGCATTATCTTGCAGTATCATGTTTTTATTCGTTGTCATGGATCAATTACACACTATCATTATAAAAACATCCCAATGAATTAATTTATCCAAAAATACAACAACAGCAGACTGATTGTTAAAGCATTGGTAAAAAGGAGAATAACTATATTGACTAACTATAATTATTAGGTATGCAAGTTGCAATAAAATCTGGGGCAACAAAGCAAAACGTAATAACTCGAGTTATTGCGAAAATGAGTTAACATCAGAAACAGTTTCGTTAGGTAAAGAGGTATATTTCAGTTTTTACAGTTATTTTCTACAATATTTAGTAACGAAGTTATTTGACATTGAAAAACGGAATATTTCATTTTGACTCTAATTTGCTTTTGGAATAACGAAATAACTGTAATACGTTTAGCGAATCAAATCTAAAATTTAAGAAGCCAAAGACAGATACATACAAATACCTGCGAAGCACCTTTTACAAGCGTCCCTTAAATCAAATATAATTTGACAGTATACATGATTGTATTTCCAATGAACACTTCTGTTATATGTGGCATGAAGGAACGGCTAAACGTGGTGGAACTGAGCTTCCTGCTTGTTCGGACATTTAAAGTCACTTCCATCGTGTGTAAAGATAGTAATATACTACAGTGACTCACGCCCCGGTCAAAACAAGAACAGTTTTCTTGGAACTATGTTCTTTTGTTTTCTTCAGTGGCCAAAAGATGTGGATGTCATCGACCATACATTTTTAACAGTGTGCCACACACACATAGAGTGTGATACAGACCATTGAGAAACAAAAAAAAACAACCGCGGCATTCAAATTCACCATCCGTGGGAATGGATTATGTTTTTTCAGTACGTGCGATCTAAAAAAAAGTTCACTGTTAATGAAATGACCCAGGAGGATTTTTTACATTTTTCTCAGCTGGCAAAATCCAAATTCACTTGGCGGCCAAAATCTATAGGTCAAATCATTTTAATCTTTTTGTGGTTTTTTCTAATGTTTTACTAATTTTTAGTTTTCAGAAGGAGACGCATTTTCATGGCATAGAGTTAGATGACTATTTGACCTACTGTCTTTACGGTCGCTAATAAGCTCGTTATTTCATAGTTTTTATGAAAGTTTAACAAGCGAAGATGCACCTGATATACATCCAGATTTATTAGATGAAGATGGCGAGGAATAATATTCAATGTTCCTGGTTATACTTTTATCCAACATAAGTAATAATTAATTTTAGTTTTTGTAATTTTAATGATAATTTTTTATTCTTTTGAATGAACTTTTCAACATTTAATTTATTTTGTATTTTTTTTTCTTGTGTAGCAATTAAACTATATTTCTGAAAATAAACTACAACATCTCAAATATGCCTGTTGTTTTGTTTGTTTGCTTGCCGATGCACTATTTTCTAGGATAGATACTAGCACACCTAACTCTTTCGCAGCTTACTTTTAACGTCCTTATTTACGCCATAGCTAAAACAAAGGTGTGTGGGCTATGGATACGTTTTACATAACTTGCATGATGATGAAAAATCCTTCTTACATCCCTCTCCCATCGGGATTTGAACCAAATACTTCCAGTTCCAAACTTGGCAGCTTTACTTATTGCACCGTCGAATAAGCCTATCGCAAGAAAATGCATTATGTCATATATGGATTTTCTAAAACGAGATAAATAGAGTTAATTATCTTCATCCATTAAATCGTAAATTGATAAAATGTATTAAATATACATATTTTGTAATTTATTCCAGTTTTTCATTTAGTAAAACAGCACAATTTAAATAATCTTGTTATATTTTCAATTTCAATTTTGGTAAACCGTTATGATTGGGTTATTTGCCTTTTCTTGGTAGATTTCCAATATAGGTAAAATCTGAATATACTGGAGCAGAGCTAACAATATGAAACATTTATTTCTAGCATAAATCCACTTTAATAGTTAATCAAGTTTTATTGTATAATTTAACGTTAAAAACGTTGTACTGAAAAAGTCAGAAAAACGAGTTACCTATTACGTTTTGCCTTATTGCCACAAAAATATACTTCAACGCATCCAAATCGCGCGCGGTCGATAAGTAACATTTATGTGCATTCAACTTGAATTAATCAATTTCATAGCGTGAGTAGTATTTTTTGCTACTCACGCTATGAAATTGATTAATTTAACTTTAGTCAATAGTAAAAAGTGGTTTGCAAAATTTCGTGATTGCAATTTTAGTCTTGAGTAGCTACTTGTTGCTAGCTTAAGTCTACAGTAGCTTATATGACGTAGGTACCGGGTATCCTAGTCTAAGAACTGAACCAGAAAGTGTTAGGGGCACGGTAGTATCCTGAAGCCAGTCCAGTTATTACGGTCTGAAGCATTTAACATTTAAAAAAAAAAATTTAATTGATCCAAAAATAAAAAATAAAAAATAAAAATGAAAACTTTAGCAAAGGAAACCCGAAAAAATACCGTTCACAGTATGCTCGCAATAGATTTTGACCTACACAAGGACTTAATGCGGTTGTTGCGCGGCTATGCGTCAGGGAGTGAGGTGTTCTTTAAAGTATGTGTAGACCAGGTTTAACCGCTATAAATTAAATAATGCTAATTACCTCATTCCGGTCAATGTCCGGTAATTCATCCTCAATTCAGTTATAAATTTATCTCATTTCAAATTTTCAAATGAGCAGGCATAAAATTTTTAATTTTTGTCATAAAAATGACAAATCATTTATCTATCTAACTATATATATAAAGAAGAAAAGTATGTATGTTTGTTCCACAAAAACTTTAGATCCACTAGGGCGGTTGCTCCAAAATTTTGCAAGAATATTTTTTAGAAGGCGAGAAAAACATAGGGGGTTTAGTGATCAAAAAATGTTCCCCCTCCCCATGCTCACCTGTAAGCAAATTCCTCCACAATATATATTCAAACTTTTGATCCGCTATAGCGAGTGCTTACAAATTTAACACGAATACATTTTGGCAGCCGAGAAAAACCGTGGGAGTGTTAACAAATATTTTATATGTATCAATATTTGTTGTATATCGACCGTAACTATTATACGCTGGAATGCATTCTCATATCTTGAAATTGAAGAAAGGATCATCAATAATGCTTCTGTGGAATCTGAGTCCGCCAAAACTATGCAACGGAACACGGCTCTGCGTCAAAAATCGCTTGCCAAATGTCATCGAAGCCACTGTATTTACGTGGATTGCAAAAAGAGAGGTCGTATTCATAACTCGCATACCGTTGATACCAATCGATCAGCCTTTCAGCTTCAAACGAGTCTATAGTTCCCAGTTACACTTTCATTTGCCATAAGCAACAACAACACGGACAACCCCTTAAGTTTGCAGGCGTGAATTTGGAAAGTCATTGCTTCTCTCATGGCCAGTTGTATGTGGCATGGTCTAGGGACTTCAAAAAAAATTTGTTTGTTTTAGCTCCGAGAGGAAAATCAACAAATGTGGTTTACAAGCAAGCATTGCGGTAAACCCAACAAATTATTTTTGTATTGATTTTATTCAATTCCCTTAAGTACTTCTAATTAAAATGAAAAAAACACCTGTGGAAGTTCAGCAGTTCAAATTTAACCCGGGCAAAGCCGGATCCTTCAGCTAGTTTAAAATAAAAACAAACAATAATCCAATAATATTGAGTAATAAAAATTGAAATTTAACCCTCATGTGAGTGAAGAAAAAATATCTTAATTTGAGTAATTAAATTTTTTTTACACGTTCATCCAAGTTGTAACATTTCTCATTTTTAAGTATGATCGTAATCTATACCAATTGAACTAGAAATTTAAAGTTTTTATTGGGAGTAAAATATACAAAAATTGACGTCTAAAAGTGCAAAGGGTACCCGGGTACCCACGTCACTCACATTAGGATTAAACCTAACTAGCTAATCTTAAATCCCTACCCGACTTAAATAAATTTAAACGACACCAGATTGAGAAACTAACAATTTTCACTAAACTATACTAGGTACATAATTTATATATAAAAAAACATAACTATAATTAAATTAAATTTGCATCTCAAATAATTTAAGTAAAAATTTGAATTTTAAAAACCCGATGATAATATAAATTCCTTACGGTTTTGTTGAATGTTGTAGAGTAGATGTTGCGTGATGACGATGAGTTGACCCAAGATTGAAGAAAATATTGAATGATGAATTTATATATGAGATGTCTTATTTATTGGATTAATAGTTGATTAAAAAAGTATTTTATTATCGCTTTTTAAATCGCTTCAGGTAATAGTTAATTAATTTCTTTTGACTGTCTTAATGGGGAATACGTTGCACACAATCTCATTGAACGCATTTCCGTTTTTTCCAGTATATTTTCCTAGCCAGAATTAAACTCATATTTACCATAATTGGTCGTAATGAAACTAGTTTTTCTTTATTTATATAGTTTTTTTCACAAAAAAAAAATAAGACACAGAATTTTCATCAATCAAAAAAAAAAATTGCCTGTCTTTGTAAATTGTCCAAAATTATTCTCACTATATCACAAAATTCAAAACTGTTTATCTTAACAAATTACGTTTCTGTGAATTTTTAATTCATTTTTCAATTTTATTTTTGTTTTCTAAATGAAAATAATTTATTAAGATTTAGTAAGATCATACCGATTTGCTAGATTATATGTTTTTTGATTTTATTAAAGTATTCACTAATTAATTTTACTAGTAACACTCAATTTTCTAGTATTTTTTCACCATGTTTTATCAATTTTAAGAAAAAAAAGATTTCTGAAGTCTTCACATTTCGAAATCAAACCAAAAACTGACAAAACATCCTACAATTCTTTCATCTTGCTAAAAAAAAATCCAGCAAAAAAACTTGTCTCAATTTTGCTAAGTCACTTTTTATTCTCTGCAGTATCGGCCACTCGATATTTTTTCTAAAATTGATCAAACTGCCTTATCGATCAATCGATATTATTAATTTTAATGATCGCCTTCAATCATTTTCGACTAATACGAATTTCATAACTTCAAAAAAAAACATGGAACGAGGCCATTTGGAATCGTTACAGGACGAAAGATCAAATGGTATGAGAATGTTTGAAAGTTTGGAGGTAATGATCAAAAGAAACTAAAATCACAAGGATCTAGTTTTTTTAATGAAACCCTAAACGATAAATAATTATATATTTAATTTTTCAAAACCGTAGATTTTATGTTAGGTTTAAAATATCTGAAGGTTTACTCGCTTATGTATATATCTCTCTCTCTCTCTCTCTGGCATTATATCCCATCAAGGGATTTGGCCGCCTCAAATGAGGTTTCATAATCATATTTTCATTTCGGATAATGAGTGATTAATTCATTGATCCTAAATCAGCCGTGAAATTTTTTCCTTGTCACCACCGGGAATCGAACCCGGGACCTCCGGTTGCTGGAGCAAGCATGCTAACCACTTTGCCACCGGGGCGGTATATGGATATCGCTTTGAATTAATAAATTAATTCGTTTGTAAATTGTGAACACTCCCAATTTGAATAAATCTAAGGTATTGTCAACCAACTTGAATCAAGGATTTTAATATGAATAGCAGTAAGCCATTTTAAATTTTCATCGGTATTTAGGATTATGGAAAATTTAAATTTACGACTTTAATAATTACGCAGAAACTTGAATCTGAGGCTGACAAAATTGCGGTTTTTTTAGTTGTTGAACTTTGTTTTTTTAGCGAAGTGAGCTACGTTTTACGCTTACCGTTGTCCTTTACAAAGCAAAAATAAGTGAAACTGATCTTGTGGAACTTAAAGGCTCATTCCACTCGTACGCACTGATTTATGTAAATACTTAATTTGGAAACATAACTCACATTTCCAAGGCGAAACTTAACACGTTCACGGACGTGAATGCTATAGCATTCGTACACCTTTTTAATTTTTTAACAGTTTTACGCAAAACAGTCATTAAATTATTTCCTTTTTTAAGAAATAAGACGACATATTTGTTAATTCTCAACAATACATTCCTTTCCGCGACGACATATCATTGCAATTATAAAATTTATTAAATTTGTGTTAAACACATGAGGTGGTCCTGAGATGTATCTACAATGTTTTTCTTATTTGGGTTTTAGAAGCCAAAACGGGAAGCTGTTTAATGAAAACATAGCTCGCACTAGTAAAAAACATAGCTGAAGTATGCAACGGGCCATTCACTATACCGTTCGCATGCAATATTTGCTGTTCAATAATTTTTTCTGATATGTCTGTCTCGTGAATTTCCAAAAAATACTTTCAATGAAGCAAGTTCTGATGACGTTTGCTTGTACTATCGATAATCGTTTTTAATTAAATATTTGAACAAAATTTCACTATAAGAACTATAAGAAAAGTTGCTTACTATTTAAAAATTTAATATGTTTATTTTAAATTATTGTGTTGTTACAGTTGTCATCAAAACATTCTTTCCATCTACTTACTCGTAGTTTTGATTTTATGTGCTTGGAACTATTCCGACGTATTGTCTCAATTCTGCAATTATTTTTAAAATTTTTGTTATATTAAACCAAGTGTTTCACTTTAAGGCGTTATTTAATGTTCTTCGCAAAGAGATGACGGCAGCAAGAGCAAATAATACGTTCCGAACATTAACAACTGTGCGAACAATTGCTTATTTACGTTAACTTTAAGCACTTATAGATCTATTGACATAAACAGGTGAAGAAATATTTGTCTAATATTCAACAGTAGAGAAAGAAGAATGGGTCTTTAACAAGTTGAAGAATGTCTTAACGGAATACTTGTAGCAGGTCACTATCAAAACGCTGTCAGATGAAATGTAAAATGAATTAAATGTTGACGTTGTTGAATTAAAACGGCGATATCCTATTTGTCGGCATGATCGCTAATATGTTCCTTCAACTCCTGTTGTAAGCCAGGGGGGAATGGGCAGCTTTTGCTTACCAATTAGTAACAGTTTGTAAGTACCATAATGGATAACGAGTCAATTTTTTTTATTAAATCAAAGACTATTATTGCCAACATCACCTTGAACCATTTTAATCCCAAAAACGAAATATTATGAACAATTTTTAGCCAGATACAGAGTTTTGCATGCGTAATAGAAAGCACTCGCAAGCACATTGCGACTTTGAGAAAAAAAAAAAATTTTTAGGGTTTTAGAGCAATCTTAAAGAAATCTTTCGAATGCACATTATTGGAAGACGAAATCTGTATTTTGCAACTCTAAAATTAATGAAAATCAATGTTTGATCCTCCATTTATCTTGATATTGATATATTTTGTGCACAAAGAAGCGACCAATTTAATTCTTTGTTAAGGACCTATTTTATTTCCTCGAAATTTTATGAATTGGTGAAATAAGTGATGGCAAATACCAAATTGTGGAGCACAGCTGCGTAGTAATTGTTCCGTTGTTTTTTTGCATAATGCATGGAGCCAGGTGGTATTGTATTGGATTCGCATCAAGGCAAACCGTTACTTGAAATTGGCCGTAGACATGATGCCCTAATCAAATCAGGAGGAATCCGTGTTTCAGGTGAACACGCTCATGGTTCAGATGAACTAATAATTAAAACCAATAATTCATGCCTAAAATGGATTCGCCATGCAGATATGAGCCTATTGTGCCGATCTCAACATACGGATGGTCTTGGGGATTTGTGTGCAGCTAGTCGTCATCATTATGTATCAAAATAAGAAGAGATCGTTGACGACATTCCGTTTCCTAGGAGCCATTAATTTAAATCCAAATGTTTTTCATAAAAATTATTTGGCTACCTACACATATGATCCTATAGCGCCAATCCTAAGTTACGAATAGTAAGAGAGATGGGATCTGTTACAACAGTCTAAGGATGCAGTAGCACCTTTCTCAATAAACAAATGGTTATGTGCATTTTATTTTGACTAGCGAACATGATGTCTTGTTGAAATCAGAAGTGGTTGTTCACACCACACCTTGTTCTTGGGAACCATTAATTTAAATCAATACTTCATCCACAAACTGGAAGGTACATACAAATATGGACTATTGCGTTATCCTCAACATACAGTTGATTTGTGATTTTTTTTTGTAGTTATAGTGCTCATAATGTTGTATCGAAATAATATAAGATCGATGATATTTTAGGTTCCTATCAGATTCAACCATTTACACACATGCTCCCATAGAGTCAGTCCATATCAGTCAGTCAGACCCATACTAATCGTCTCAGTATTCGTTAATAGTAGACGACACTTGAGGTTCATGAGAACCATTCGTTTAAATCCAAAATGTGTAGTTTATATAATCCCATGATCATTCTATAGCGCCAATCTCAACAAATATCGGTCATGTGAATCTTATTTTGGATTCGGGACACGATGGCGGGATGCATTCGGAAAAGAATGTTTACGGGAGTCGTGTTCCGTGGGAACCATTAATTTATTTAAACTAATAATTCAGACAGACGTTTAATGGACCATACATATGACTATATATGAACCCGCATCATCAATTATCATGGACATTTGAACAAATAAATACGTTTTTTTTAAATAGTTTTTGATATTTTTAAGCCATACTCAATTTCCAAACAAATGATTCTTCGGTTTAAGGATAATCAATCACAGAAAACATTCTTCGTGAAACAGTAACATTTCTTTCAACCCTTTAGAGTGCTTTTTACTAACAAGTAGACTATAGTAAAGGTTATAACGCTGTATACAATTTTCTTCTTTAGGAACAAAACACAAATTTACATAAAATATTGAATATGTAAAATTATACTCCAAGTACCTGTTTTTAATTGCTTTTTAAGAATTGTCTTAAATAAAATTCATTTTGTTTTCAACGTTATTTTGCGTTATACACGACTATGTTAACCGCAAATTCCCATGTAGATAAGTATAATCCATCTGTATGTTACATTCCCGGTTTATACACGTGTAGATAACATTATCTCATACGTCAACCATCAAAGGCTATCTTGTGATTTAAATTGAGTAAATATTGACATCAATTTTGTCGAATCAGAAATAATTAGCTTCAGCATAAAAATAAACAACCAAGTAGAGCAGTTAAATGTAAAGGATATAGGAGCATAGCCAATATAATGCTTGCACGGCTAAAATTTGGCTCTCTGCCATAAAATAAAAACGTTCTCGACAATATTTTTAGTTTGGTCAAACGACCTAAATTTATGTTTGTACATTGTGCTAAAATCTAACTTAGGTATGTCCGTATGCCTGTATATAGAAGAAAACAATCAATATTTTATATTTGATGTGTTGTCAAACATAACGTCCTGTCAACATTTTTTGACATTTTATTTACCTTGAAAATTAGATCGTGCTTTTCTGTATGTTTTACCATACTTAACAACATAAACATTTTCAAATTCATAACATGTATAATCTCTTCAAATATTTCAAAACACAAATAATGTTGTGTACATGTAAATAATGATTTGTTGGTACTGTGCCCTATTTAATACCATTAGCATTCTAATCACTCTCAAAAACAGCTGACAACAACACAAAATTTAAATTTCCAAACAAAACATTTATGTAATTCAATTTAGTTGAACTCGTCGTACATCATGTTTTGGCTGTGTGCTTTGTTTGTTTGGCTTTTATGTGAATAATCAATGGAGTATGATGGTAAAAAGCTCTGCGTTTTTAGTTTTTCGGTTTTTAATTAAATTTCAAAAATTCACACATTGATGATTACCATTTCTAAATATAGCTTCTATAAAAAAAAAGGCAAATGGTATACAGCGAGCTTTTTTGTTTTGTAACAAAAAAGTACGATTTTTTTTATGTATGTTTAGAAGAGGTTGGGCTCAATTATAACCTGTCATGCTATTGATAATAAATATAAAAAATAACAACGAAACAAAAAAATATTCAATTTTGCGTAGAGCTTTTTTTTATATACCTTTTTATGCTCTCCGGGTATACACAGAATTCTTTCGGTTTTTATGTTTTTAAATATGAATTATTCATACGTAAGGAATTAATGTGTATATGGAGCAGAATATTAAACTTATGTGTGTTTTATGTTATACGGGTAATTTTTATTTCCATTCTCGATATACTGAAATTCATGAAAATTGGTTTTTAGAAACTTGAATGTTAATATTCTTCCAGTATATATTGTTGACCAAATACGATAATTTATTACTGAGCTTTATTAGTACATGCGACGTAATGATAAAGTGGTGCCTGAATAAATCAAATTATATCGTAATAAAGGGAAATTAACAGGGATTACATAACCTAAACGTGTTGTCTACTCGGTAAAACTTCAGTTTATAAAAATCACAATTTTATAACTGGTTAGCATGTTATGAAAGCGAACGTTGTCTTGAAGAATATCTTGCTATTTAATTGTGCTTTTCAAAGGCTTCTAGAAACCAAAAACCCCAAAGTAAAGTTATTAAACAATTTGAATAAAAGAAGCAATTATACGTTGTTCTCATAAACTCATGCATAATTATAAATTATATCAACCCACTCGCAAATTTAATATTTTTGTAAAGAGCTTATAATAACCGTTTGGTATTCGGTATGCATACAAACACACAAAATGCGATTCAACCGCACAGATTTTTATTTTCATTCCTCATTAAAATGTACACGAAATAATTTGAATATAAAAATACAATTCGAGTATATAGAGAGGGGGTTATACACCATGAACACATTGAACAACAAGAAAGGAAGATAAAAAATTCAGAAATCACGAAAATAATAAAAAAATTCTTATCCTTATTGTATTTTTGGACCATCCAAACAGAAAAGAAACGTAAAGCATTGTGTTGTGATGAAAATAAAATTTGTATTTTCTTTAATTAAATTCTTATGCTTTAAAGAAACATGAACAGGCAAATACAAATCGTAAGATGTACAGGCTTTGTTGAGAATATACGAGATAAGATTAAGAATTAATCGAAATTTAATTATTATTTATAAGGTACGACGTGTAGTCTCTGTGGGTGTTTAGCCTTTGCGGAATATGAATCTTCGTTTAATTGAGAATGGTGAAAATGCATATCCTTTTATGATATATATCATATTCACTGTGAATTAATAAAAATAATAAAATATTTACAATAAAAAAGTAAAAGATTTTCCTTGTTAAAAATTACGGACCTAATGCTGTATGCCTCAGGTTGATTTTTTCGGCTAAATTATGAATTAAACTAAATTGATCAGTAATTCACAATAAACATTCATAAGTGACAGTGACATCAACAAAACAAGCTGTGCCTGACTATTTAAAATACTAATTTGTCGACTTTTCGTGGACAAAGGAAATATTAAATTAAATTTAAATAATTGAAGATGATATGAAAGTTGCATTATTTGAAAATTTTATTAAAACTACGAAAAAATAAAATATAAAAAAAAGTGTCATGTAAAAATTTGTACACAATAACACATTTGCATTAAATACCAAATAATGACAGTTAACAACTAAATTGAAAAGTTACATCGCGAGGAGAATTCGATTTGATTATACCATTATACCATTACCCTCTGAAAATCATTAAAGTTTTCTATTCAAGTTATGTTTTCTGTTGCTTTACCGCTACAATAAACTTGTAAATCAATAGCAGAAAAATGAAATTTATAGAAAACGTAAAATAAGAATCTATGTCATTTATGGACAAAGAAAAACAAGAATAGATCGCTCATTTGCTGCAACATTGACACAACTCAAAATTCACTCATTTTTTTATTTATTTATTACATGTCACTCATTTGCTGCAAGAGTGACTTAATCCAAAAATTTTAATTTTTCATTTTGAAGGCCTTTTGAAGGAGTGAGCTTTAGGGGTCGTAAGTATATTTTTTCTAATCTTCAGGATAATTATCATTTCCTTAATGGCTTAATAATTTTCTGGTACTTATAATATAGTGGAATTTATTCGAGACTGATCAAAGAAAAGACCGTCCCTCAGACAAGCATACCCGTTACAAATAGTACCATGTGATCGGTCGGTCAGTAAAAAACTACTGGCGCAAGAAAACACACAACCATTTTTGGTGATAAAACATATTCATTGGAATTGAGTTTAGATTTGCATGGATATATAATATACGAGTATCAGTATACATTAAATAGCCAAGATGAAAATATTTACAAAATTTAAAATTTATGAAGTTACATATTATTTGGAAATTTTCAATAAAGATTTAATTTAATTCTTTAAACCATATTACCATTGATAGACCACAATACTTGTTCACAAAACAATGTTTTGTTCTCTTATTATATCACTGTGTTCAACGAAGATTTTTCCTGCTTCATTTTTTATTATACATAGATAGAATTTTTTTTTATCAATTTTACTAAAGATAAAGTTAGGAAAATAGATGAAAAAGAAACATAAATTTTTAAAGGATTCTACTTTTCGATTTTTTTTTTTTTTGCTTTTATACTTTAAACTGTATTTAGTCTTAATAGAGCAGCACATATTAAAGCTTTCTTTTGTTATATAGAAAACACTGTACAAAAGAACTTCGTTTTCACCAGTAATTTCAAAACTACAAAAGTAGTGGAAATATAAAAGTTTAGGCCTATCTAACTCCTCAGACGACACTTTTTCCATATATCTACATATAGTTTTAATAATTTAAGATATGAATTATGTATGTTCCTTTCACTTTACGCGTTCTCAATATAATGTTTTATCTTTGACAGTGCTCATTAGAGTTTTTAACTTTCGCAATTTTCAGGTATTCAAAAATATTTCAAGACAAATGAAAAAAACAGAAAGCTTCAGCTTATTTGATATATCGCAATAGATATAAGGCAATAGATAAAAATACTTTACATTCGTTTTTTAAAACTAACGTAATTAAAGTTAGGCATTCAGCAAGCATTGCCCATCAGGCAAATTTCTAACGATCGGAATACTTATCCCACTAGACTTGATCTGTAGGAGCAGTAAAGTGTAGTGTGCAATCCAAGTGCTACATCCAACTATATATATGTGAACTGATTGGAATAACTAAATAAATAAAAAAAATAAAATACATTACACTATAACTTGGAAAATGGAATACGATACAACAAAATAGTTTTCATTTTGTCTAAGAACAAAAACAGAATTTATTACGGCGATAAATTCAATAAGTAACTAAAATACTGTATCTACTGGAATAGTGCTATACAAATTCTATCGAACTGTAAAATTTATATAACCAACATAAATTTAATAGCCGTACAAGCGGCAGTTACTTATTACCAAAAAGTCGTTAATTGAGTTCATTTGGCTTAAGTTACAAATACGTTCTGTTTACCGGACGATTGTCTAGACGTAAACTATATATTGAGTATAGAAATTTGCTTTTTAGAACGATAAATGTACAACAATATTATACAACAGTATTTTATGAAATGACAATTTTTCAATTTTAGATTTAGGAGTAATCAAATTTGGTGGTAAACCATATAAAATCCTAGAATTAATTTTTTAATTTTTGTAAAGCAATTACAGCTTACGTAGTCATAAAATTTATGTACTATTCCATGTTATGTAGGTTATCATTAAAACGACTATTTATTAAGTTAGGTTGGTGCGTTTATATCAAAAATTTGTGCTGTAAGATTTAAAGATATTATATTTTTTTTCTGTTTTAATATTCAAAAACACTCAAGATCCTTATACTGCATCACTAATAGAAAAAAATTTATTAGTAGATCTAAACCACTTACATTAAATAGTATAGAAATTTGAATAAAAATCGATAAATATAATCTGCTAGGCATGCCGTTTGAGTAAAATGAATATGAGGAGAGGTTGATAAGTTTGGTAAATCTATATGAAATAACGGACACATTTAATTCAAAAATATTTTTATTTTTAGCATAATCTCCACCTAGGCTAATTTCACCTGTCAATCAATGATTGTTTTATGATTTCTCATGTTATTCAAAATACTCTTCTACAGCGATAATTACTTTACTGTCATTTGAAAATCTTGGCCAATTTCTTTTTAATTTGTAAAAAGGATATACTCACTTGAGACCTGATCTGGCCATTGCGTAGCATTTGCCTTATGCACTGAGTAAAAGCAATATTTTTTTATTTCATTTGAAATTCTTTGTGATTCTTATAATGGTTGAATGGACAACACATACCGCAAAACAAGTATCTTGAATCTGAAATCATTTTGGTAAACGCTGACTATGAATTAATAATCTTGGTGTTAATAATTAGTATTACAGGGAAAATCTTCTATTTATCTTTTCTTCAATTCTGCCGTTTCTACTATGAAAATCCGGTGCATAATACACGAGCAAATTATATATTCTGGTTCAAAATTTGAATTGAACATCAAGTTGCTTAGCAAATTTTAGAAGAATAGACGGTAAGAAAAATCGAACTTGCACACGGATCGACACCAATAATTCTGTATTATTTTGCTTATTGAAATTTATCTCTAGCGATTTTCCAATTTTCTTGTAAAAGCTCTAGTGGGATAAATAACAAATTCAACCCTGTCATAAATTGTTTATCTAGTTCTACACTTTTTGTTAAATTGTGTATCTACATTTTTGTTTTTGACAAAAAAAAAAAATCGAGCGGAAATTTAATATCATAATCTGTGGCCTTAGCATGGAAGGGTATAAAATCACATACTCAGATAAGCCGAGATATATTAAATAAAGCATTCTTGGGCAAATTAATTTATTTTTAATCCCACAGTAAAGCAATGACAATTTAACTGTGGCTAGCTTAGAGAAATCAGTGATACTATAGCGAGACTGTGAAACGCAGCCTTCACCAAACAAACGTGGGGAGCTAATTTAAGACAGAAGCCAAATCCGATGCTCCAATATGGTGTGATACGAATCATTGATAGGGATACGTAAGTGCAGTTATCCCTGAATTCCATCCCCAAAATTAAAAAAAAATAATCAGGCAACACTAACATAATTATATCCCTCTAACTCTTGTATGAAGTTAGTCCCGCCCCGTTTTATATTATATTTTATTCCAAATACACTTCAAAAAAGGTTATCAAAATTATTTTAATTCGGAAAACACACAAAATAAATGTAATAATTTAAAAAATGAAGAAAACAAATTTTTAAATTGGCTCATAAATTTGTCTGATTATGATATATAATAAGACGGAAAACACATATCTTACATTTAGGAAAACATGGAAAAAATCGTACCGTTGCGAAATTAGGCTCCAAATAAAATATTTACATCTAATACGTTCTGGACCAAAAATAATATTAAATAGGTAATTAAATATAATATTAAAATGACTTCAAGAATGGTTGGATCGCTATTGACGCCAGTTATGATTCTTCTGTTGCTAGATTATGATCTCAGCTACCATAAACACATATACCCAGGGTAGTTACAAGGGGATTTTTCTAACATTTTTGTTAAAAAACTGAAAATATTTCACGTTAAAATGACTTCAAAAATTGATGGAATGCTACCAACGTAGGCGATTTTTTTTTCATTTTGCCCTGTATTTGCATTATGATGATTATGATCATTTTCGTATATTTTGAGAGCCTTTCTGTATACGCAAATCTTTTTTTTAAGAAAAACTCACTCTCTTCGTTTCAAAACAATTAAATTTTTTCTCTTCTGTTTCATAAATTCTTGAATTTTTAATAAAACTTTCTGTTGAAAATTATTGATTTGCTTAAAAATTTCATAAAATTTCTGCTGGTTTCAAAAAATATTAGTAAAAAAAGTTCTTTTTTGTGGTAGTGATGCCTCTAGCGGTGATTAGCAAAAACACATTTTTCTGTTGAAATTTCTCTGCATCTTATACAGCATCTTGTATAATATAGCGGAACGATTTTGTTCATATTTTGCGAAAAGTGACCTACGGCTCTGGCCATTCTATAGTAATACAGCTCTGATCCGACAAATTAATACTTTTTACATGTCAAATTAAAACAATGTAAATATTTTGCTCGGAGCCTAATTTCGCTAGGTCGCAATTTTTTCGATTTTTTCGTGTTTTCCTAAATGTTATGTGTTTTCCATCTTACTATCATAATCTGACAAATTTATGAGCCCATATAAAAATTATTTTACTTCATTTTTTAAATTAATACATTTATATTTATTTTTCAAATGATAAAATTCAAGGATAACTTCACAGATGAAGTGTATTTGGAATAAAATATAATATAAAACGGAGCAGGACTAACTTCACAAAAGAGTTAGAGGGATATAATTATGTTAGTGTTGCCTGATAAATTTTTTTTAAATTTCGGGCATAGAATCCGGGGATAACTTCACTTACGTGATACGTGTCAACCATTTTTAGAATACTATATTAAATTAGTGGCCCGTGCGGAATTTATGATTTGATTAGAAATGAAAGATGAATTAAAATAAAAATAAAAAAAATAATAATAAATGAAAAAAAATTAAATGTATATTTAATATTTATAATATAATATAGAAAAATTACAATATTGGAAAAAAATTGGTCACCCTGTGCGTTCTCGAGTGTCACCTAGCCATTTATGACTGATGCCACAAGAGGTAACCTTGTAACTTGGTAACTGTTTCAAGGCCAACTAGTCGTAATAGATAATGTTTATGTATGTGTAACAAAATGGACAAAAAAATCATTTTTGAGATCTCTTCGCATAGTAAAAATGGCCTTGAAATATTTTTTATTTCATTTATGTTTGTGTAGTGAGGCAAACGGCGGAAGAAACGAAGAAAGAATCGGTTTCTGTAATACCTCGTGTGAAATGGAGCTATAATATAGAAAAAAATACATATATAAAATATGTCACACGGACGATTTTTTTTTGGTCACCCTGTGCGTTCTGGAATGAGTATGTGAGTGAGTGACATAGATGTTATAATATAGAAAAAAAAATTTTGGTCCCCCTGTTTGTTTTCGAGTGAGCCAGTCAGTGACATAGAAGTCTATATTATGGCTTTCCAATTTTCCAGTTTTTTAATTTTCAAATTTTCAAATTTTCCAATTTTCCAATTTTCCAATTTTTCAATTTACCAACTTACCAAATTTCCTATTTTCATATTTTTTAATTTTCCAATTTTCCTATTTCCAATTTTCCAATTTTCCAATTTTTCAATTTTCCAATTTACCAGTTTTCCAATTTACTAATTTACTAATTTTCCAATTTTCCTATTTCCAATTTTCCATTTACCTATTTTCCAATTTTCTAATTTTCCAATTTTATAATTTTCCAATTTAAAAATTTTCAAATTTTCCAATTTTGTACATTTCGAAATTTCCAATTTTTTCAATTTTCCATTTACCAATTTTCCTATTTTCTTATTTTAAAATTTTTTTTAACCAATTATTAAAATAAAATGGTATCAACTAATGTTCCACCTAGGGATTTATGAATTGTCATGGCACATCCTGATACTAAATGAAAATGATTTTGTTTTGCGTTTATTGTTTCGTTCGCCTCGTTCGATTACACTTTTCGTAACGCACTTGCCAGCTTAGTCCCCAAGTCAAGCGTGCCTAAAGAAGTTTTACTTCAATAAAGAAAGTAACATACCTCTAAACATTGTAATAAGTAGCATTTTTATGTTGCAAAATTTAAAAATATCAATTTTTGAATCCCATGTATTTTCAATGGCAAGTTTCTGAAACTTTGATCCGCCACAGCTCAGCCCAGGAAGAACCTATCGGTGTAATTCCAACGGCTATGAACTTTTGTCACCGAACCTTAAAAGCATGCCAAATATAGACTCTCTATCTATTACACTTTTCGAGTTGAAAAAAGCTACGGACGAAAAAAGCTAGCTCCTCGTTTGCAATATTAGGAAAAAATTAACGTTTGTTACGGAAAACAGGTGGGTTCATTTCTCAATATGATGCTGTCGTGGATGGAGTTTCTTGGTGTGTATATTGATAACCCGCAGTAAGCAATTTAATCAATCAAATGTTACTAAGCAGGATTGTTATCGCTCTTAAGAGAAGCCGGGTTTTCCAGAAGAAGGCTTTTCCTCCTTATATCTGCATTATGTCAATCTACGGAATATTGTTAGATTTGGTTGGAGGGAAAGGAATTGATTGCGTATACGGATGTTGCCTCAGGGAAATACTTATACACGATAAAAGAAAAAATCCATATGTCCTTCAATCGAGACAAAATTAATCATTCTATGTAGATTAGAGGGTAAGTATAAGGTGTAGCCTTAAACAATCTCACATATAAATGTACATGATATAGAAGGTACAGAAAGCGGCCTGCATGTCTGTTATAGGGGAACTTAGTTTGCTTTCTTCAGGTTGATATTATTGAATATGATGGCGGCAACTTCCAGCCGGTCAGGGAAAATGTTATACGAACAAAACGCCCAATGATTAACGATTCGTTAAAAGAAAAGATAGCGTATATCTTGATTATATTTTACCTATTTCAATGTTCTGGTGACTCGCAGGTACGACTCTTCACAACACCATCCATCACTGGTAACACAGCATCACAAGTTTAACCAACGCTGAACTTGCGACACTCAAAAATTGGCTGGTGTTTAGACTCTACTGATTTGTGTGAAACAGGTAGAGATGAGTGAGAGATTGTAATAATTTATCTCCTGTCGGATCTCTTTTGCGCTATATATAAGTATAGCTCTGATTGGCTTCTGTAGAGGTAGAAATGTTATTAAATGTTATGGTATCACAACGAACCGACAAATGCCCAAGAGTGCAGAATTAATCACCACAAGTTAAACAAGGTACTTCCGAAAAGTGACCGTAGTTGTCAAACTGGCATAAAGAATTCACCAAAATAATGTAATTAATCTTTTTTTCTAACCTTTTGTACGTATTACGTGCACAAATGGCAGTAACTGTCACATTAACGTGGATAGCGAAGTTTACAACTACATCATGATTTGAAACAATTGTAATCTGAACACCACCTGAACAAAATGTTCTTAAGACTAAAATTAATCACATTCGTAACTTTTACATTTTTTAACATTCATTATCCATTAAATTACATAACATCTCGAATTTACCTGCTCATAAAAAACTTTATAAGCACATCGGCCGGTCCCAATCGGCCTTTATTTCAATTAAAACGTGCACACCACGACTCGAATATACAGGTCTAATATATTAAGGTTATTTTAACGACAATTTAATGGGTGGGTGTCCATTTTATTCCGCATCTTCCACTCGGTAAAATTTTATTATACAAAAGGTTTTTATATTCGAATTTTTTAGCTTTTTATTATTCAAACACACTACATCATAATATTGTTGTTGTTATTAACGTAATTATTGTCCATGGAAAAAGTTTTTTTTCCTTAATTCAATAACAATTCATGTTATACGAGTACATCTCGAATTGTCGTATACAGCTACTCGTAAATATATTATACAGATAAAATTTTTATTTAAATCCTTAATCTAAGATTTTAGATATATAACGTTACATATTTTAATTTGCTTTATGTATATTATGTACTCGTGTATTTTATGTACAAAGAGTACATAAAAAAATACTTCGGATTTACGTTTCCCATGGATCAATATGTCTGGGACTGATAATTTAAACTTTCGAAAGGTTAAAAGAATAAACGCTTTATGTCGAATATACATTTTATTATGTTTATTTATGTATTTTTACGATAATTTGATTTTAGTACCTTGGTGACAGACGAGGAATGCTTGTATGTTTATTTTAACGAGGTGATGTAGGTGAGCGCAATGCTAATTAACACTTGCGCGATGTTTTTACCAATTACATTTATACTATTTTAATGAATGATGAATTTCTGTCTTTATTTAAAGCTTATAATTTTTTTATTTCTCTCTGCTTCAAATTAAAAATGTTTCTAAATACTTAAAAAATTGAGTTTCACATTATTCATTTTCCGATATTTCTTTAAAACAAACATCTGGACAACCATGTTTTTCACTCATTTTACATTTTCAGGAATTTGATAATACAAAACCAATTTTCTCGTTTAATGAAAGTAGCTATAAAAATGTAACAAGAAAAAAGGTAAATATAAACACCTTAAATTACTCCCCAATCGAAGATATAGAGTTGTTGTTTTTCGTGATCGTATCTCTGCCAAATAAAACGCTTAATATTTTTGAGTCATACATTTGTTTAACGATACACATAAAAAAGCACCGTGCTAGCAAAAATACATGCTGTAAATGAGTCTTCCCTCTCACCAAGGTGCACACTATAAAGATTGAAGCGAACATAAGTATTTAATGTAATCACAAGTCAAATCACGAAGGTATTTTCAACATTTTTCAATTCAATACAATTTCGTGTAAATCTGGAACAATTTCGAACGCTTTTATTGCAAAATTTCTTTAACATTTTTTCAATAATCACATAGACATGCATACGAGTAGCTTTATATCGCAACGTTATAATAAAAATAAATTTATTTTCTTCCTTCAGGTTATAATATTTCCACCCTCTAGCTAAATTTAGATCCACGTATATACAAAATTACGAGTCCTATACTAGAGATAGATCGACATACTACTTGTATATAAAAATGCTTTACAGAAAACTTTTCGAATAAAAATAAACAGGTTGGAGATTATCTTACGGTTCATACTGAAATATTAATTGACATTTTTTCAAAAACATTTTCGTACTTGTCGTGAAGCAAAAAACACAAAATCATGATGATAAAACAATTTTCCCACAAAACACGAGAAAACTTTATCGCAGATTCTTATGTACCAACAGAAAAAATGTAGCTTTATTTATGTATGTTGAATTCCATCCTGTTGACAGAGCATTCACGTTTCAATTACATAACAAGGAAAGTATAATTGTGAAAAACATTTTCTGTCAAATTTTTCATTTATACCGATCAATGACATTTTTGAAATGGAAATTAGGATTTATAGAAAATCCGTTATCAACTCATAAATACATATATGAACAGTGAGGGATGGAGATTGAATTTTATTTTTTTATGGTGTATGTACTGTAGTAAGAGTAATAAGCAAGTTATGTGCTGTCCCATAATATATAATTTTTTTATTTAAGGGTGGTTAGAGCATAACAAATACACACAGCATAAAAATGTATAAATAGTAATCCTCTAGTAATTCAGCAATAGTTTTAATTCAGTTTAAAAACTTTTTGCGACAGGAAACGATAATTGTCCTTTGAGTATTATAACATACCATATATGAGGATGATGTACAATAAAATATAACGAAAAGTACAAAACTTTTGAGGATATGTAAGCGTTGTTATAGAGTGAAGTGCCGAAAATATAGAGCTGGGAAAAGTGTAATAAATATTCGAAACTGTTTGTGTGTATTTTATACGTTGAGATTTAGAAATGCTTATATTTACATAAAGTAAGTGATAATGAATATGTGTGTTTAGATACCAGTCTTGAATTTACGATTCATTCTCTTTAAAAGACAATTCTAAAGTTCAACCGTTATGATTGCATTTATTACTAAGGGGTCGGTAGTGTTCCAAAATAAATATCCAAAAACTTGGTACGATGGTGGGATAAAATAAACAGTGTTTTATGGGGCACAGAGTGTTGTCTCAGTACTATTAATATTACTTTCTAACTCTATGCTAAGTAAAAAAAAAAAAAGGGAATGGTTTAGGAAAAATTTCATGCTCCTGTGCACAAGCATGAAAGAAATCCAAAGTAAATATTTTGTGTGAAATAAGAACAAAAATGCTTCAAAACGGAAAGTAAAATTATTTGTTGAGTTACATAATGGGGTAGATACTCGGTTGGCTTATGCAAGCAAAGAACTGGCTAGCTGAAATTCCGACTACTCAATTAATTTTACCAAAGAAATATGAATTTCAAATTATATTTCTCATAAAAATCTTGTTAATTTTTGCGGTTGCACAATTTTTATGTTGTTTTACTGTGCAATTGCAACAATAAATAAAAATTTTATGAAAAATATATTTTGAAATTCAAATTTTTTTGGTAAAACTGCTTGAGTAGCAAGGATTTCGGTTAGCAAATTGCTTCTTTGCTAACCGATCGAGTATCTATCCCAATCTCACATGTTATGGATACGTTATGGGTATTGACATTTGATAGATCTAACATAAAAACACAGTCAGATCGATAACTTGACAAAATCTAGACTAGTATTCCGATGAAGTCGAATTTTTTTTTGTAAACCATATCTTAATTTTAAGGTTAAGTTGATCACGTATAAATATTAAATTTATGTTATATTGTTAATTTTAAAATAGTATTTGAATCATATTTGCTATTTGATTATTGATTAGTAATATATATTAATAAACATTTTAATATTTTTGCATTTTAGATTTAGTTTCGCCTAAATGTTTTCTATTTTAGTGTGTAATCACCCTAACAAATATACAAGTTTTAATTATAAAAATTTTAGAAAATATTCGCCTCACTATAGGTAATCTGTGCTTTATTTTGATACTAGCTGACCCGGCGAACCTCGTTCCGCCCCAAACTACTTCGTTCCGAGCAAATACTTTTGTTCTTCACGAAAATTGATTTTGATGAGAGAACAAATCAAACAACTCGATTCTCAATAGACGATTGAGATGAATGGCCATTCTGTTCACTTTTACATATAATTCAACACTAAATGCAGGTTTATGATTCCGTTCATTCGTTCGGTAATTTTTTCGACCAATCATCTCTAGTGGGAAAATCCAGAAGAAAAAATTGTCATTTTTGAGCAATATGATAAAGGCGGCATAATGTATTGAAAAGTGAATGAAATGTTGATTCAATCTCAGGCATCTATCGAAATTTGAGTTGCTTCTTGGATTTTTTCTTTCAGTGTGGAAATTAATTGAAGTCACTTGGAGTTCAAAATAATTCAATGTATTTTACTCGAGTGGAATCAATACATACAATACATTGTGGTAAACAATATTTTTCGGTTTTTTGTTCGGCACGTAAATGAACAACGATGATGGTTTGCCAACTCTCAAACACGTGACGTACAACTGACCATGGAAAAAATACGGAAATTCCAGATTTATTCCGAATACTCCCAACGATTGACCTTGCGATTTGTTAATCGTTATAGCGAACGCGAAACGAACGAGGAACTGAATGCGCCTGAAGTCGAATGGAATGTCAGTTGGATCGGAGAAATTCTCGGAATTAGAACATCCTCTCATCCTTTATAACTATGCATTTCCCCAGGTTTGTAATTGAGACTGTTCTTTGTTCTTCGCTGCTAAAATCGCTCGTTCGCTGAGCCAATCGTTATTCATAAATAATGTCGGCGAATGTCCAGAAACACTTTCGTGAAAAGTTCACGAGATCAACGAACGGAAACGAAATCAATCCTGTCAAAACATCAACAGGGATTTTAAAATTGCTATGCGCCAAAAGTTGGTTTGAAAAATCAGCAGTTGACGATTTCAGACATGCGTTGAGTGCATTTGCAGCTGTTGTTCTCGGAATGACAGATAACGTTTGACGAAAATCGCCGGCCAGCAGAATCATCACTCCACCAAAACTTTTTGGGTCACTTCGTAAATCCTTCATTTCGATTGAACGCTTCCAATGATCGTTTATGTGCAATTGTCCATTCGTCCCAAAGGATGATTTTGCATTCTTGCAATACCTTAGCCATCGACAAGGTTTTGACAATTCAGCACACTGGTTTTTCATTCGTAACGATATTCATCGGCAACTTCAACGCAGAATGTGCAATCCGGCCGCCATCGTTAGCAATGTGGCTGGAATTCCCGGTGATGCAACGGCTAACGCTATTTGAGATCTCTGGCGAGTTGTGACCAAGAATTTGTATACGTTTACCATACAAATTCTCATGAGAATAGCTTACAAAATCCTTGGCTAGAAAGGTTTTACCTGTTCCACCGGGCGCATCGAGGAAGAATATTCCGATATTTCCTTATTCGTCAACTGCCTTCATCAATGCTTCGTACACGTTCTTTTGCTGCGCATTCAAAAGCAGGACATTCGTTTGAACTATTTGGAATTGGTGCTGGCATGCGCATAATTTTGACAAATAGCTGCCGCACATATACTCACGCAAATGTCTTCGATCATGATCAAAGCTTCGTTGCGTATCTCGCGATGTTGCAGTGCGAAGTCGATGCAAAATTTCGTCAGCCATCCCGTTCTTGTATTTGTTTCACAATTCCAATGCGTTCGATAGATGACACGTCGCTATGATGATCGCGAACAATGTACCAATTTGATTTGCCGGCGCAGAAACAGTGGCATCGGCGAGTGAAGAGTCTTGGAACAAAAGCAAATGAAGATAGAAGCCTTCATCTTGTCGTGAATGAACTGTGTACATACGGCCAAGCGCATCAGTCGAATACACATCGACGTATCCTGCAACAGGTTGGTCGTTCTTTCGTTGTTGAAACTTTTTCGACGACTGGTTGCAAGTATAATAGGGTGGCATTTCTCAGTAAAGCAATGTTCGTGCGAACAGATCGCTTTTGCAAATTTTGAAGAAATTCGTGAGTAGTGTAACTGGTGATTATTCTGCTCGTGTTAGTTGCGATTACCCCGAACAACTCCGAGTCTGCTTCTGGATCTGGTATTTCGGCGATGATGATTGAATCGATTTGATCTGGTCTGATTTTCTCAATTAACCACAGCAGAATGTGTGCATGTGGTAACCCACGCTTCCGCTACTCTACTGAGTACATCCAACAACGTGTTGTCCGAAACCCATATGTTTAACGATGAAGTCCATCTCCTGACAATTGCGAATATAACAAAAAATGATTGAGTCAAATCGATTCAGCCGTTCTCAACTGATGCGCTAGAAAAAAATCATTTTTCTTCGGATTTTTCCTGAAGCTTTCAAGTTTTTAACTCAGATTTTCCAATTGTTCTCGTCTAAAAGACCATCTGGATCGAATACGTGCAAATTCCTGACCAAAAACATAATTTTTCGAATTAATTTATCGACTTTTCCGGTGTATTTTCCTAAAATTTTCTTTCATATAAACTTTGTCCTGAATACGAACACAAAAAAAAAAATTGGGCCAAATCGGTTCACCCGTTCTCAACTGATGCGCTACAAAAAATATCAATTTTCTTTGGGTTTTTCCGGAAGTTTTCGAGTTTTTCACTCAAATTTTCCAGTTTTTCTCTCTTAAAAGGCCATTTGAATCGGATACGTGCGAAATCCTAACCAAAAAAATTTCTTTTGTAAGAACCATCTCCTGGTAATTGCGAATACAACAAAAATGATTGAGCCAAATCAGTTAGGCCGCGATCAACTGAAGCGCTATAAAAAAAAAATCAATTTTATTCAAGTTTTTCCGGAAGTTTACAAGTTTTCCACTAAGATTTTCCAATTTTCTCTTCTAAAAGACCATCTAGATCGGATACGTGAAAAAAACGGTACAAAAACATCATTTTTCAGTTTTCCGAATTTACCGACTTTTCCAGTGGATTTTCCCAAAATTTTCTTTCATACAAACCTTGTTCTGACAATTACGAACACAACAAAAACATCAGCCAAATCGGTCGAACCGTTCTCTAGTGATTCATACATGCGCCAATTGAATTTATAGATTTGACAGACTTTTGAACACGCTTGATGGCCGACTCTTATTTTCTTCTAATTATTTTTGTTAGTGTTTTGTGTTTCAAATACATAAATCGGCTTAGTTTCTTAATTCTAAATAGATGTTAAAAAATCTACACAACAATTTTTATAGCAAAATTTGTTAGGTTTATAAATTACATTTATAATGTTTTGAAAGGTAAGTATTAAAATTTTACTGTTTTATGTACACCAACAATATGTCAAAACAAAGAGAAACTCAGTTTGCGTTGAATTTTGTTAACGGTAAGTTGTATTTTTTTATTTCTTTTATATAAATCTACTTCTTGATAGTAATTGCGATTAATTTTAAGAAAAAAAATATTTTTTACGATGCCAAGAGGAACATATTTGTCCAAAGTTGAAGTAGATAAGATTGTTGATTCTCAGTGGGAAAATTGGAAAGCAGCTGACATTTCCAAAGCACTGGGATTGTCAACAGTCTATAGATATCTCAAACAGCACGATAAAAAAACTACGAGAGACCGAAAGTTGGAAGAAATAGTGGTATCACCCCATAAGTTAAATGGCAATATAATATTACGATCGGCTTCTAATCCTATGCTGCAAAAATGAAGAATGGTTTGAAATTACTGAAGGATTGAACGTCTGTTAAGAGCGTTGAAAGAGTTCTAAAGTCCGTTGAACATATACAGAGAAAGCAAATCAAAAGAACACTTGTTTTGAAATTCCACTATAAATTAGTGCGATTTAAGTGGGCACAAAAGCATATGTCCAGGGCAAGTAACTGGGACAAGGTCATTTTCTCTGACGAGAAAAAATTCAACTTAGACGGCCCTGATCATTTTGATTTTTATTATTATCACGATTTACGGAAGAACCCTTATACTTATCAAAACTCCAAATCGGAGGTGGATCTGTAATGGTTTGAGGATTCATTCATTTCAAAGTTAGGTATCATTAATTTGGTTTTCACCAGTGGCCGCCAAAACAGCAATAAATATATTGAATTACTAAACACACAATTTGTAAAAATTGGAGAGGTTTTGGGATTGAACAACTTCATTTTTCAGCAAGGCAATGCTGCAATCCACATTGCACACATTACAAAATCGCTGTTTAAAATGAAAAATGTAGAGTTGTTGGAATGACCAGCAGTTTCTCCCGAGTACCTTTCAAGAAAATAATATGCAGAAGGTATGCAATCTCAAACCGTCCAAGGGCGCAAAGGCGAAATAATAAAGGAATGGAAACGTATTCCTATAACGTTTGTCGCATGAAATAAAAGGTTCTAATTAAACTAAATATTTTTACTGATACATTTCATTAATTTTTTTGGTAGTAACTTATATGCAATATAATTAGTTTACCTATAATAGAAAAATAAATTTTCAAACATAAGTTTTATTAAAATTAGAACGATAATAACATGTTTCTCTTTGCTTTGTCGCAGACGGTAAAATCGTGAAAGTGATTGCAAACACCAATAAAATTGCTTCCATTATCCTATGGACTGCCTTGCAATTTCACCTCTGCGAACCATCAGAGCGCTGTACTATAATATTTCGAGATAAGCTCAGAGACTAAGTCAAAATGGACGGAGCCTCGGTTACTAAGCAAACAAAGTATTTGTAATGGGCCTGCATAACCATATGAAGATTGCCCATTATTTACTTCGTATTCTATTATCTATATTGCAAACATTTCACGCACCCTGACAACCATTTTAACTAGTTCTTTACAATTCAAAATTCAATATTTATGATGAAAATAGATGAAATGAGTAAAGTTTGCTCAGCATGAAAATATCGCGTGATTCTCGACTATGAAAATTTTGTAAAACTAAGTAATTTAGAGTTGACTTTAATATAAAGTCATTAGTTCGCAAGACGTGAAATGCGGATAATTTTGTAGAAGCTGGAACATTTGTTTGACTAAATCGTCCATTATATTTGGCTTACAAGCCCAAACATGCAAGAAATGGCCTCGTAGTCCTTCGGTTGTGTTCAGTTGGCCTTTGCGATTTCTTGGCCGTGCTTCATAATTTGCAATCCAGCTTGGATCCTCCCACCAAAGTCTCGATTCGTCTTGAGATGCAGTCTCCTAGGTTATTCTTTGAATATACAGACCTGCATTGAGATCTGCCCATGCTTGTAAGTATTTCCCAAGTTCCGTTTCCGTTACAGACTCTAAAACCTAAGGAGCTTTGGTTACAAATCCTAACTTCGAGTGGCACCAATGGTTTTTATACTATGGTCATCCAACCAAAGTTATGTCGATCGGTTTTCACCAAACCCCGCAAAAGAGAAAAATTTATGAAGATCTTAAGCAAAAATAAAGTTATACACCACCAACTGTTATAAACTCAAAGGTCGTGAGTTCGAACCCAGTCTATAACTTTATTAAGTGATTATTATTCTTAACATCATCGAGATTACTGCAACTAGTAGTCTTCTACTGGAAGGGAATGTCAATTTAAGGTTAGATTAGAAATTGACAAGTATTTATTGGGCCATATGTGACCACGAGAAGCTTGTAGAATACCAGAACTATTAGTAAAATATAATGGCATCGCGGACCATGGTCAAAACTTAAAACTTACAGAAAAAATTGACCAGAGTTTATTCAACTATAATTGGGCTATATCTGTCGATAAGGGCATTGTTAGATTAAGACCACCATTAATCGAAAAACATAGTTAAAACATAATAACATCACGGGCAAATACCAAAATATAGAAGTTAATGAGTAGAAATTACAAGTGTTTGTAAGAATCGCAGAGCCTTGTAATTAGAGGGCCTTGTAAGAACGAAGAAAGGAATATATGGAGCAGATCAAATGGAAAAGCAAAATGGCATTGTTAGTTTATGCCTTAAACTTGGAAGTTATAGAAATGAATATGTATTCTTTGATTTAGTTGTATCGATTTTTTTTCTCGCTTCTGCCTCTTCAGTATTTTGTCTTTAATTTTAATTTGACATTAATTTTTGTAATTTGGGTTATTATTTGAACTGTATGTTCATAATGAATTTTTGGATTGAAAGTATTTAGATATAGCAGCCGGGGCATTTTTAACTGTTGTAAAACTAAATTTTGGGTTAACTTTGAGAAACTATCACGATAGTAACTTTTGTGGGGTTGAGTTCTTTTAAAATGTCATGCAATACAATTTTTTGGCTAATACTTTAAATATCGTAGAAATCATCTGTTTACTGTTACCATGGCACTTTTTTCGCGTTGAAGTTTGGGTCTGCTTCACATACATTTTGCTATTAAGATTTATTATGATGGTATATATCGCAACCAAATATTGTAATCGTATAAATCGCAATTGTTACATCTCTGAATTACCTCCAAATCATTTTACCACGTGCATCTGGTGAACATGAAAAGTTGCTCGTTTTGAAAATGCCACCTATGTTGTTTACGCAGCAGTTTTGGATAAAAAATCAATTTAAAAAAAAATGAACAAACACAAGAAGACAACGAGAATAATACGACGAGTATTCCAAAACGACAAATAAACGATTTAATTTATTCTAACAAAAATAAATTTTACATTCACAGAGTTCGACACCGTCAGCAACACCTTACATATAAAATATATCTGACGCACACCATGCCATGCCATTCACACGATACCATAACGCCATTAGTAATGGCGTAACATTATAAATTAAAATTAAATCAAATAAAAATAATTAACGATTAAATAATAAAGTTAAATATAAATAATAATTATAAAATAAAATATCTGATCGCAATAAGGCTATGGATGTCTAGATCTAAAACTGCCTCGCTTATCCATTAATCGGAGGCGTCCAACAAACCTGAAATAGTTGTTGCAATAGTTGAGCTGCTTGAAAAGGAATTCGTAGTAATTTCCGGAAAATATTTTACAGAAAGCATGTAACCTGTCATACTATCACCCAAATGTTTTAATATTCAGAAATCGCATACACTTTAAAACCAGTGCCCTCAAAATAATATTTAATTTCCCCATAATTCCCAGTCTAATTATTTTTTGATTGATTAACTTTCATTATACACAAAATAAAATCCGAAAATTACTTCCTTTCTCTCTACTTTATATGTATAAAATGGAGTCGATTTTCTCGCTTAAAATTTACTTAAGTTTAAAAAAATCCCATTCTTTAAAATCCTAAAATCAGTGTTTTTCTATTCCAACAGCATTAAAATGAAATCTCTGTAATTTATCAATTAATTATCATTCGCAAATTTATTTTTATTTTTAAATAACTTTTTGAAACATTTTTATTTTTAAATATTATAATTTTTATAAAATACGATCAATATTTTATTTTGCGTTTTTTAGGGGAGCTTTTCTATTAATAACGATGTGTTATAATTTTTGTAAAGCATAAAATATTATGTTCCTCGAAAAAAAAAATAATTTTAGTTTTGCAATCATATAAAACGCAGCGAAGCATAAGAACATAAAAGATGATAATGTACTTGAGGACGTACATCGAGTGCATTTCAATTGAAAATGTGCAAATTCTAATTTATGATTTCTCATAAATGTAAAACATTTTAGCGTAATGCGCTTACCTCCTGTATGAAGAAGAACAACTTATATGCTATGAAATCATTGTGTGTATGTGGGTACATTATTACCATCTAGCTTTTCTAATAAAAAAATTGTATTTTGTATTCACATTTGATAATTATGCTATGATCTATTGAAATCATACGTGACGCTCAATTTTGAGTACAGAAAGAAGCGTAAAGCAATAACCTTTTATTCAAATAAATTCATACGAAAAAAAGCTTACGATTTTTTAAAAAGTTATATAAAAGGGGTATGCTCAGGAAATTTATATTTACATATGTGTGATACACATATTTATTTATGATTACGTATATCGAAGTATTTCTTTTAATCGTTCGTTGGAATAAAAAAGTTAGACAAACGCAACCAAAGCTTTTTTTCAGTGCGAAGCACGAAAATAAAAAGAAATGGTTTGCAAAAACGTTAAACTTTCGTCTCAGTTTACAAATTAAATTATATTCTTCTCATCTAGGAAATCCAATTTTTCATTCTTAAAACAAATTATTTAAATTTTTAAATAAAATATAAAAGTTTTTAAAAAATAAAAGTTCTTTCTCTTCGCTTTTTTAGTGATTTATATTCATTCTAAAGCATTTTTTGTTGGTGTGTGTAAAAATGTAAAAAAAGAAGCTTTTTAGTTTTCATTTGTATACGTTGCTTCTTTAAATATATTTGGGATAAGCTGTTTTCAAGTTTGTTTACGGATTATTGGGTTTTAGTCGGGTTTTGGTCAAATGGGACTAGGCAAAATAAATACACAAATGTCTTAAAGTGTTTGCTATAGCTACACAAAAGGAATATTAAGTTTAGTATATTTGTAAAAAGTTTCTATCACTGAGAAAAATTGTATCTTAGAATCAAAGGATTTTACCTTAGTTTTAAATGATTTGTGACTATGGATTTTGCGCAAAATCTTTTTGGATTTAGATTAAAGAAATCAAAAACTTTAAATTAAAGTTATTTTTAATCATTAGTTCAAACTATTATGTATTTTAAATCAAACGATTTCACTTTTATTTCAAAGCGTCTTTAGAACTGAATATTGTTTAAAATTAAGTTCCATTTAATTTTAAAATTAAACCGAAAAAGTTTTAAGCTAAAGAATCTCACAAATTTATTTTAAAGTATTTAATGAGTTTCAGCCAAATCATTGTTAGTTTTGGTTCAAAGAATTGCAAAACATAGAAATGAATTCCCTTCTAACTTTGATTTAAACAAACTATTCTTTTCTTTAAAATGTGCTGTATCCTCCTACTTACAGTGCATAAATAAAACTAATTATTATAAGTAATGCGGTTTAATTTTTATTTTATTTTATCACAAAAATATAAATTTCAATAGTATAGTATTACATAAAATAAATAAATGTTTTTGATAATTTGAAATGTATTATCTCAATTTAACTTAATTTTAACAAAAAAAAAAAAGCTTTGGTAAAATAAGAAACCGTAGAACATGTCGATAAGTTCTCATACAACAGAACCTATCCGCTTAGAAGCAAACCTTAGCTCTAATAGCTGTACGTCCTGAACTTAAATAACAAGAATTAACTGGCGCACTATTTATATTAAAAAAATCAATTAATACTAAATCATTTGCAGGCTCTCCAATTTCATAACAATAAAAATGTGAATTGAAACGATAGTTACTAAAATAGTTACATACTACGTAATATTGATTATTATCTATCAATATGTCTTTAATTTCATAAATAATAAGTTGTGGTTCTGCTTGAATGAAGAAGTAGCCAATCTTAAATTTTGTCCCTCGGAAAACTAGACTTTTAGTGTATTGTCTTATAGCTCCTAGATTTGACGAAATATTTGAATACATTGCATCTCTATCTCGACACCGAAAAGTTTTATCTGTTAGCTCAAATTCATTGTGGAAAAATTGTTTAGTTATTAAAAGATTGGAAAATTTCAAAGAAGCCTTTATTGATAACGTAAGTGGAATATTGAGTCGTGAAGTAATATTCCTTGCATATTGCTTATGAATTTGGTGTTCCGCTTCAAAACGAAAGCACCAAAGATATTTGAGAGGTCCGCATTTTCGAATAATTGTCGGATAGTGAACGAGAAAATGATATTTTGGTTTTAATTTTTCATTAAATAACTGGACGTAAAGCGTGTTATGCTCTTTAATTAGTTTCTCCATTTCTCTTAAATTATTATTGTCATAACAGTTTAAAACAATGATATCAATTAATTTAACGCATATAAGTAAAAATTTGTAAACTTTATCACTCGGTGGTATATCATTTCCAATAATCAAGGGTAAGAAATTATATAAAGTCCAAGTTTCTCGAGCTGTCATTTTAAAATTTCCATACTTAATATGACTTTTTTCAACAGGTTCACTTACGTTTCCAATTTCAATTTCACCGTAATTGAACATTTGCTTTTTAAAATTGAAATTTTCAAGAGATATATATTTTTTTTCGTAAATGAAGTAGTCAAGTATACTTCGCAAATTGTATTTGCAGACTCCTAAGAATACATCATGCATGATATCACATGCAAAATTGTCAGTCACATGAAAAGATAGAATTTTGTTAAAAATAGAATCTTCCTTAATGCCTGTTTGATGAATATCAGACAATACCAAATCGGTGTTAAAATTTTGTTTATTCCTTAGAGATTCGGGGAATTCTAATACATCTGTGGTAGTTTGCTGCTTGCTGCGTTTGCACAGCCGGCAAAAGAAAGATGCATTGAATGATGAGGAATATCCCAACATTGTGTTTAGACCCAGATTATCACCTAATATTTGACCTAAAATGAAGTGTACTTGAAGTGTTGTTGTTGAAGTTCTAATTTCTAAGCCGTAAGTTTCTAATTCGTTTATTATGTCAATTAGCGGCTTAATAGACTGACTAATGCCGTATTCTTTAAAATCTCTAGATTTTACAAATCCGGCAACAAATATATTGTTCAATTTCGAAATTTGAAACTGTGGTATGGTAGGAAATGCATAATAAATTCCACAAATTGTATGTTTTCCAGCATGTGAACTAAGGGCATCATTTATCTCGAAATCATCAAAGTAAAGATTGAATGGGATTACAGTTTTGTCCTTAGACTGAGATATTTTTTGTTTCCACAGAGAACCCGTAACAAAATTATTTATTTTATCTTCTGAGCTAAGCAATTCCATGTTATTTAAAGTTTGTTTTAATATGTCACCAGTTTCAAAATATTTCCTAATCTGAAATTTGATGTCAAGAAAACATCCTTCAACCTTACTATTATCTAGCGAAGGAACTCCATTAATAAAAACTTCAACTAAATCGTTGTTTATCAAAAAACATTTCGGCTTAGAATATATACCTAAACGTTCAATATGTTGGAAAAATTTATATTCAGTACTTATTAGCTCGAATGGATTACTCAAAAATTCTAAAAATTTATTAAATTCAGTGGCTATGTCTTTAGGTAAATGGTTAGAAAATGGTGAAAGACAAGAACTTATGGGCTGAATTATACCATCCTTAATTGACTTCTGAATCGAAAATACCATATTTCTCGGTAGCGATTTTTCACTATGAAGATTCAAAGCAAATTCCAAAATAAATTGTTGCAAATCTTGCAATGCCGCTTTATGATTGTTTCGATGAAATGAAGAATCATTTAATAATGAATTGTCAATAGTACTAATGGAGTTGCCAATTGATGAATTATCTGCAAATTCAATGCAATCGGGTATTGCTTTAGTTTGCACTAATGATTCTGATAAACGATCATTGAACTGACGAGGTGGCGAATTTAATAAATTTGATTCACCAACTAAATGCTTTTGCAAATGAGTTTTATATTTGTATATATTTTGGAATATTTGACTGCAGTTATTTTGAGCACATTTAAATTGGTATATAGAGGGCGTTCCATGAAAACTTTGTAAATGCTGTACGATTTCTTTTATAACTATTACCAAATGTTTTATTACATATAAAACAATAAATCATTTTTATTTCAAATAGCTAACAGTTCAATTTTTTGAATTGTAACAAATTAAATTTTAAAAATAAATAAATGAATTCAAAATAATTCGATGAGTATAGAAATAAATTTTAAAACTAAGCAAAGAGCTGAACATATTTTTTAATTCTGTTTTGGTTTGATTCTAGCTCAAAGAAATATTCTTGCAAAAAATACCAAACCTCTTTGCTTACAATTGAGTATTCTATGTTGAATACGAAAGACAGCTTTATAATTATATCCAGACACTTACGGAATGAGTCACACTTGTACTTTATTCCCTCATATATAACGAACATTTCATGTATCTGTTTCCATTTCTGCCCAACAACAACTATTTTTGGTTGCAAAGATCCGAATTTTTCTTTTATTTCATCCAATTTTCCGTTAAGCTCATTTAAATTAGAAATAAATAATATGAAATCGTCCTGAGCATCCGATATTGTAGGTTTGACCTTCTGACTTATCCTTTTCGGCTGAATTATAGCATGAATTAGCAAACACACAATGATGTCTCTAAAATCTATATAAGAAAGAGAAAATACTTCATTCAATATAATCATACATTAAGTTAAACTGTATATATTGAAAAACTTACTTTCATCTAGATTCTCAAATTCATTCAATTCTGCTAACAGTAATTTATTATTTTTATCCTTAATTTCATCAGGAAAAATTTTAGTGATGCATGTGTTAACAAATGTTTCGAACCGCTCCAACAGGCTTTTGCCTTTTGAGGGAAAATCTGTATCAAAATCAATTGCAATCTGAAACACAGTAAAACAATATTTAGGTTAGGTTAAATAGCTCAACCAATATACGCGTGCATCTGATATGAAAATACTTCCAACAATAACACCAACAATTTTCATTGTTAATTCATATTTAAATATGATTGAATCAATTTAAATTTACTGTGTGATTGTTGGATAACTATTAGTATAATTTTATAAATTATGTATAGCGAATAAACAATAGTAGTGAATAAATTGTAAACTCCCATTATAAGTGGGAACTACGAACGATTTTAGGAAAATTAGTTGCCTTATACCGTTAACTATCTTGCCAGCAATTTTAAAATTTTAATTTGTATTAGTATTTACTATAAGAAACTAAGACATAACAAAAGTATAAATTACCAACTGATAGCCTAAATGATGTCTATATAACGGCCAAGCATCCAAGAATTCCGCAATATTTTTATTGTTTGATGATTTGAATGAAGACATACGATTATTTGAAGTATCTCTCCATTTGTCGCATACCAAATTCCACGGCTCAAAATTATATTTCAGCCACTCCTTTTTTTCCAAAAAATCATCTAGTAATGGACAAAATAAAATAGATAAATTCAGAAATATTCAAATAGTTAATAACAACTTGCCAGATGGTAGCGAATCAGGATATGATGGCACAACTCGTTGTGTTTCTGCATTTCTTACGACCTTTAAATATTTAGTACCAAAACATAGGTTACTATATCGGTCATATAATTTTCCTGCAGGTTTCTTTTTTCCACGACGAGGAGTGTAGTATTCAGTCTGTGAAAACAAAAATACGAGTACATACAATCAAGAATCCTTCATTTGGCACCATTATCGATGAGGTAATGTGGAATGATAACTAACGATTGTAGTGAAAATATAAATCATACCGAATATTCCGTAGTGAACATGTTTGTAATTTTCTTTGATAGAACCTCAAAATCAGCACTTGTCAATTTGTAGTTTTTAGACATGTAGTGATCTATAATTGTGTGCACCAAGTATTTTCTATGTTTGTCATCAAGAGAGTTATTTTTCTTAAAGTAATCTACTACCAATCTTCCTTTAATGGTGTTATTTAAAATTTGAGAAACATCGTGGGAATCTCTCTCTGATTCATGTGCACTTAAAATTTGTAAAAAAAAAAATAATTAATGAAAATTATCAATTAATACAAAACAAAACATAATATTTTACCACTGATCATGCAGAGGTGATGCTGCTGAAATTTGACTAGAAGAGGGATGTTGCTCCTCGATCCATTTTACAACACGACTGTTTAATGATCTGGTTGCTTCCGAAACGGGTAACGGATTATTCTAAATGAAATATTGACATATGAGAGACAGCGAAATGCAATTTTCTTATTTTATTATAGTTTGTAATTATTTACCATTTCAATTCGCCATTTGCGGAGACTTGCTAGAAATATGATCTTTTCCCCTTTTGGATAGTTGTCAAAGAGATCATCGACGCCGTTTAAATCAATCATTTCTAAAGTTTTAATGGTGCATTCATGGGTGTCCGTAAGAAATTTGATGGTTTTTTGTGATAACCCCCAAGAAGAAACTAAGTTTTTAAATTCAATTATATTCGCTAGCTCGTCGTTGGCGGCTACTACAAGCAGATATTGACTGTTTTCACATGTGTAAGTAGTATCAATAGGTTCCATTTTGAATATTCAAACACTATTATGATAAACGAATAATGAAAACAAATGAATTAATTCTATCGATTTGAGCTGTTAAATAGCTTCATTTAAACGAGGCAACTAAGCGAATTTGGGATATACTTTGAAATTTTTTAATTAACACTTCAAACATAATCAAAATAACTAGGAATTTAATTGATGTAAAACAACAATTTGAATCACAAGCACATTTTCATGTAATATGTTATCAAGCACATAGAGTTTACTTGCACAATTATGTAAAAATCACTGCTTTACCACAAAATTTTAAATCAAATCAACACTTCTTACTAAAGTTAATGTAAAACAATATGTACCTACCTGAACATTAAACAATACAATAGTTTAAAATATGTAATTTATCACTATAACTAATTTCACAAATGGTGTTAGTTTTTCCGTTTACCATATAAAAACTTCACGAGAATAAGATACAGAATACAACTTGATTCGAGAAGAACGCACTATTAAATAAAAATTGTGCAACGATAACGGTAAATAAAAAAAATAATAACTTAACCATTTGAAGTAAATCCGTAATCCTTTATTTTAAAGGTGTATATGTTTTATTTGCGAGAATCACCACTTATTTCAAATATTCGTATTCTTTGAAACAAAGTTTTTAATAATGATTTACGATAAAATCTTCCAGAATTTAAAACAAAGAATAATTTTATTTTGCAAATTACAAAATCCTTTCAATCAAATGATTTTCAATTTTTTGCCGCTAATTATTGCAAAATGGAAACCAAAGAATTTGTTTCTTTTGGAATAAATGACAATTAACTCTAAAAATTCTTTAAATCAAGCAAATATTTTTCAAAGGATTGATTTCTTTGAAATAAAAACTCAATTTTTTCTCAGTGTAGCACTTTGAGTAATCGAAATTCTCTTGAACTAAAAATTTTATGTATAATTTGTTTAACACATCATAATTTATATATAATTAACTTTTAAATTTCAAAAGCTCCTGAACCAAAACGATAGAACTGCAAATTTATTCTGTTCCAATTCTAATAAACACAACACGTAAAATTTTATATTTACCGTTACAGTAATTTCATAAACACCAGTTCTGTATACCATTTATATCCGTTTTCATTGAGTCGTTTGAACTTTGGTCAAATAAAGTAACCAAAACGAGAAAAAGCTCGATATGAAATTTTATTGTAAATTTAATTATTGATTCTTACATTGAATACGAGTATTTATACCACTTGGGACTCTCTCCCTCATTTGCGGAATACTTTGACATACCACAATGACTATACCATATACGCCGATACACCGGTTCATGATCATTCAGACCAGAACGGATATACAAATAAAAATATTTAGTCGTGCGTGAAAAGTTAAATTACATTTTTTTATCATATTTCCCTTCGTATATACGTATGTGTGTGGAAAAACGAAATTAAAAGTAAATATCAAAACACAAATCCTTACACACAAACAATTTACGGAAATAAGTTAAATGGAAAACTAATGTCCTTTTTAAGAATTTATAAATTTTTTATAATATTTTTTTTTGTACCTTGCTTCTCCTAAGAGTTTCTACTTTTTATTCGTTATATGTATGTGTGTAATAATTTATAAATACAATGGATATATAATAAAACTCGTACGAAGGAAAGTGGTTTTGGTACAAGGAAATACAATTACCTGTTATTGGGAAATTATTTTTAAGTGAATGTGTGGAAATTATGGATGAGGGTTTATGTTTGTTAGAAATTGATTTTATTCGGAAATATATTTATTGTGTATGAGGGTGGAATAAAGTTATGATTTAAAAAGAGTTTGACCGATAAGGTGTGAAAATTGAACCAGTACAATGAATATGAATGAAATTTTTGTAGTGTACTTTTTTACAATTTATACCTTCCAACGAAATCCACTGTTGTGTTGAAATTTACCTGAAAGTAAACAAAAACAAAATTTGTTAAAAAAAATATAATTATGTGGGGTGGGTAATATTTTCTATGGGTAATCGATTTAAAATAAAAATTTATTAAAATATTTCAAAATATAAAACTGTCGCTCCAACCGATAAAATGTATCAACAATTTAAACATTTTGATAAACGTCTCCGTAACACAAAAACTTTCTTGGCGGTTAATGGCTTTTTATGGCTGTTGTATTTCTACAATCGTATAGCAGCACAAAATAAAAAATATGGCAATTTATCTTTCACAATTTGCAAAAATCATCCTTAACAGTTTTCATTTATTTTCCTCTTTATATTATATATAAGACATAATAACACATTCATCTTCTTAGAATACAACAACATTTTCGTTTCCTTTTCTTCCTTCGCCGAGCTTCCGAACAACTTGACAATCTGACTTGTTAGAATTGAAAAATAAAATAAAATAAAAATGTTTCTGAAGTGAAAATACTATTAAATCTTCCTTTTTGAATTGTAACTTATTTAGTTTTGTGGTGTGGTAGTGAAATGGTGGTATTATTTTAAATTTTAGTGCAGTTAGCAGGATTTAGATATAAAAAACCCAAAACAGTTTTATATTTATATGTAGTTATATTTGAACTCGAAAACTACGCAGAAATGTGGAAATTGAAAATGTTTATTATAAATTTATTTAGTAAATGATTGAATTGTTTATAATTTAATACTAGACAGTATCGACATACTCAGTAGCGCGTTAAACGAATGCATGAAGTTCAAAGAATTATATAGTCTTTCGGTGTATCCATGTATAAATACAGAATCAGTTTAACGGAAAACAGTTCGTGAGCAACATCCATGAAAAATCATGAAAATTTATAATATTTTATCTATTCAAAAAGTTATTTTATATAAATTAGATTAGGTGAAAAAGATAAGAAGTATATACATGGTAAAGATAAGAGCGAACAACAACAAAAAACCGAATTGATAAATTTCTGTTATGTCGAGAGAGAAAAAAGCTCACATAAAATCGTACTGGAAATTTTTTTATGGATTTTAGTTTTAGTTCATTTACCTTTTTTCATTTTTTAAATTAAGTGATATTTGCAAACAACTATACACATATACATACATAGTTAAACCAAAAAAAAAAACAATAGTTTTACCGTCTTATACTACGGTTGATAATACCTAATGTCGGTGACGTGGAAAAATTATATTACCGAGTTCATTGTATTTTACTATTGTAGTATACATACACGTACACTACACGTCATTAGAATAATGTAATTTTATGTTTTTTGTTGTTGTCAGATTTTATTTTGCACTTTCAATTTAAGTCGTGATCTATGACTTTCGACTATATTTCTGGCAATGTATGGGTTCCATAAAAAAAAATTGTTTATTTTTGTTCCGATCCATTCGTCGAGCCATTTTTGTATTTCTTCGTGGTTTATGAAGTGCTGGTCTTGAAGATCGCTTTGCACTGATCGGAACAAATAGTAATCTGATGGCGCACAATTTAAGTATTTCCAGCGTATTTTTTACTTGTTTTGCGACATGTGGTCGAGCATTGTCGTGCAGCAAAATCACTTTATGCTGTTTGCTGGCTAGAATCGGACGGTTTTCGTTCAATGCATGGTTCAAATCTATCAATTGTTGTTGGTAACGTTCACCAGCAATAGTTCCGTTCGGCAGCTCATACTACACCACTCCTTTCTGATCCCAACAAATGCACAACATAATCTTACTTCCATGACGTTTCTTTTTGCTGTTGCTGTGGATGGTTCACCTGGATAAATTTTGATTAAGTTTACTTAAAATCTTTTTTTTTTCTTTAATTTGGTATTTGTGAATAAACATTTTTTTTGTATATATTTCTTTATTTCTTTTGGTTATATTCAAATTAGTTTATTTATAAATCAATTATTATTTCGCATTCTAATGCGAAAATGTTATTTACATTCGATAATTTCTTTTGCATTCTCGGTCGTATTGAGTCAATTGCAGTACATAAATAATTGTCATTTCCCCATTCCTATTACATAAGCAGCTAATCGAAAACGACTGTATATAGATAATGTTAGATCAGCCAATTATGGATTTTATTTATTTTCGATAAGAGATAAATTATATTGTAGGCGGATAATATAATTTTGGAGTTCCGGATTACGAAATATAACTTAGCTAAGTATAAAATTTGCATATCTATATAATATATATTTTTGTGACATATTTGTATATTCAATTTTGGGTGTTACAAAACTTTAGTGTGGTTTTGTTTTGCTAATAAGATGAAACGGAACTTAATGCTATTGTTTGATCATTGTTATTTTGGTATACCTTATTTCATGTGATTTATAAAGCAATCGATCGAACGTTTTATTAATAATTGGTTGTGTCCATAAACTTTTGTTGGCCTGTATCTCAGGTGTCAAATACAACTTTATTTTGTGAAGAAATCTCCCTAAAAATAAGCTGCACATATCGTCTGCTGAATTCCCATGAGTATGAAAATCTTGTAAGGGTCTGGAGTTGTGTTCGTACGTGAGAAAACCAGCTAATGGCGTTTTTCATTCAACCTCGTGGAAAGAAAACTCAACTCGGGTAAGCTGTTCCTTTCATGTCTTAATTATTTTATTATTATATTTTTTTTTGTTGTTTGATAATTATTGTTGAAATCTAATTTGTTCAGTGAGTCTTACAGAATCTGGAAGAAAGTAAATCTCATATTTTTTTCTTGCTTTGGCACGAAACTGCTTATTATAACATTTTTGGATATTGCTATTCCCACGCCTACGCAATATAAGACAGCCGACTCTTCTTACAAGAAGATGGCGCCCAACAATTTCTAAAATTATATTTTTCCGAAATTGGCAGATTCTAAGTCGAAGAAAAAGTGGAAATAATTTATAGATTATCAATTTATCGTTATAGCATATTTAATTCAGTGTTGAAATTTGTTCTCTCATATTTTCTTTTATTTCTTAAATGCCACACACTCGTGAGGATTGGAAACTAACTGCTGTCCACTAGATAAATTTTTTGTTTTGTGAAAAGCTTGTTAATTAGATTATAAATACAATCAACATAAATTTATATGTATTTATTTTGTCGTAAATAAAATTTTTTGTGATTTTAAATATTATAATGATTCGAAATTATGTTGTTGTTTATTTACATTTTTTTGTTGTTTTTGGAGTTTTCCTTCAATAAAGCTTCCAATTACTGCTGGAAATACTGCTTTAAAACACCGTAGGTGTCATTGTATAAGAATGTTTAGTACTAAAGTTACGCCATCTCTTAGAAAACCCAAAAAGATAAGTTATACACCATATATGAAAGAGTGATGGTACTGGGGATTTAATTTACGGTATGCAGTGTCCCTCTAGAGTAAAAGTGAAATATTTAGTTTAACTGTTTTACTTCAGATTGCACCGGTCATTTTGTCATTAGCCCTATTAGAATGAAATTGTCCGAAAGATATATTTTGGATCTAATTGAAAGGTCGTCATTTAAAATTGTTCAGTGTATACTATCATAGATAATTTCAAAGATATCTGAAATTTTGTGCATATTTTTAGCTGAAAGTTGACTTTAAGATACAAATAAGCATTAAGATAATGAAAGTATAAAATCGCTAATTTTGTTAGTAAACCAATTGAATTTTTCTTTTAGGCCACAAAAACCATTATTTAAGTATTCGCTTTCAAATATGAACTTTCCTCACTATTTAACAAAATGTGAGAATTGGCAAACTCTTAAGGAGTGACATTTTAAGAAAGAGAAAAATACAATTATTTAGATTACGATAATAACAATCTTTCATTCATAAAAATCGAATTTATTTTTAAATTAAAATTGTGAGTCACAATAACTGAAACCGTAGCAGAAAAAATAGTATTATTGTAATGACGCGAAGTGTAAATACGAATATTAATACAAGTACATTAATTCGTATAATCCTGTTAATGATAACGTTAATGATAAAATAGTTTAGCTATTATGGTTTGTGTAGTCGTGATTCTAAATAATGATAAGGAACACAAATTATATTTTCCATTATGTTTAATGGTATATTTTGATGTAAGTCTGTCACCGCTTGAACACATTCATTAATTTTATTTCAATAGTTTTGATAGCTTTAATAATATCGGGCTGCTAATATATTTTGATGAATGATTACTAGAACATTGTATACTTAGACAATTTTATGTGAAAATAAATTTCAGGCATTTTTATGACTGTCCTTATTACAAGGCTATCTATTAAATCATAAAGGTTTTTCGAAAAATGCCGTTGAATCTATAAAATATAGTACACCGTTAAATACTAGCAACAGCAAATACTGTTATGCTTGTATTTTAATAACCAACTGAAGGCGATCATTAAAAACAACTAAATGTTTGGTCTCGTTTTAGATCGACTGCTGAGTCGATAGTCGTTCACTATTGCGGTGATATTAATATCCAGTCAAACGGAGGCAATTACAAATTGTGTAAATTCCAAGTTTAGTTTGCATTTTTTTAAATTTATTTTATAATTTTTTATTTATTTAATGTTATGTTAACAGAATGAAAGTTGGATTAAGAGAGAGTGCCAATCCGTAATGACGAATTCGAAAATTGTCATTTAGTGATAAGTTGAAACGCAGGTTTCGGATCGATCATAAATTTCGGTATTCAGTCATGCATTGAACTAAAAATAATGCACAGGAATTCATCCACCAATTGACACTTGGATGACATTTTGGATTTGATACAAATAAATTTAAGATAAGTATACAAATTTAAATTATACAAAGTTGTAAATTAATTCTTAATTAATTATTTTAGGGGGATATAATTGTATATAGTGATTAAGGATAAGCATAAAGTTAATTATTTGATGTATTTACATTTGTTTGCTTTTTAGGTTAAATGTATTTCAGATTGAGATGTTAGGTAAGTATTGTTATGTTGAATTGATCCAACAGCGACATAAGGTCAGCTTTATTCCAGTTTACTAATTAAAATAGTAAAAGCTCATAAATGTAAAGAGTTCAATATACAGAATTTCTACTAAAGGACGGCACTGCCGAAACCTATACCTGCCAATGCTGCATTGGGTTCAAACAAGAACCATAATTAAAGTTGTACTACTACTAAAAGTTATTAATCCAATAATCCGTAAAATTTATTATCATGCCCAGTTAAAAACTAATCCTATGCAACAAAACAATATATGTAATCGAATTTAAAATTATAATGTTGTTGTTATCCGTCACTGAATTTTAACGCAACGTTCAAAATTTCAATCTTGCGTGTCTATAATGTATTATTGTTGGCAAAATGTGTATTTGAATATTTTTCATCGCATATAATGTACAATGCAAATATATCTGTACACACATAATACGACAACCACAAAAAATTTGATGTTTTTCAAATGTAAATACATATCCTATATACCAAATCCAGATATGCGGATCATCGTGCGCCCATATAATCTATGGTAATGGTTAATCATAAAAAATATTATGGATGTCTATATTTTTACATTAAAGCTAATATGATAATGTAAACATACATTTTTTGGAATTTTATATTTTCCGATTTAACTTTTTTTTTAGAGGATGCTAGATTTTGACATGTTTTTATTATTATTATCATTTTTTTTTTTTGCTGAAAAAGGATCGTAATTTAAATACATAAATATTTTCGTTTACTACTCTGTGGGTAATAAAGATATGCGGGACTGCGGAAATTAATATAATATAGAGAGAACGCAAATCAGTTTGGCAGGATATCTTCACTTTTATCGGTTTAATGCTTCACCGAAAAGCTCAAATAAATTTTCTCTAATTTAAAAATTAGACAAATCGTCTTACACTAGCGCTGCAAAAATGAATTTTGTTTTGAAGTTTTTATTGTCCACTAAATATATACGTTTTCAGTGTATTTTCCAAAATCAAAGCCGTAATATCTTTGTTCATGGTATTTTTAGTTTGTTTTCCCCCATGTTTTATGGTCAACAAAGTGGTACACTTCAGTGAATTTTACAACTGCTCTCTATTGTGTTTTTCAAGATTTTTATTGGGTTCTTGTTTTTTGCTACTATAGTTATTACTGTATTGTTTGATTGCTTGTAAATTGTTTTCTATTCTGGATTATTTTGTTTTGGATAATGCTCTTTACAAAAACCATAAATTATTTTGATGATTTTATCTGACAAAAATATTTTTTCCAGGTTCATTTGAAGCTACTAATTTGGTTTATTTACTTTATTCATGGTACATTTGTATGATTCCACATGAACATTTGCTACTAACAAATATTTGGGCGACGGCACTCTAGGTATTATGAGGCTCTTGATAAAGACGCGTTAATGTGCTTGCTTTGTTATTGCGGGGAGTTGCGGGTTTCTATATGTCATATGTTCGTTTAAGCCATATCGCAATTTTCCTCCATAATTATTTAAATTCATTTTTAGTTTTAAACGATATATTGAAGTTGTTCGAAAAATAAACGAAATTTACCGATTAGTAACAGAAGCAAATTATCTCCGGCCAGATTGGATGCAATCGCAACACAATTCTTAAAATATGCACTACAATATAAATACAATCTGTTAAACCTAATGAAGCACTCACTTGATGCAAAGCCGATAACAACTGCGCCAGAGAGACCCTGTGAATCATGAAGTATACACAATTAATCTTTTGCATTTGTATGCAAAATATTCGGAGAGACTGTTATTCCGTTGGTTGTAGTCCGTAAATGGTGAGCAGCGGCAACTTCACGATGGTTTTGGGTGAGCGAGAATTTAATAAAATTTCCGTGTGTACAGCCAGGATCTAAATCAACATAAATTCCATTACCAACGATTTCCGCCTTTCACATGTTGTAATGTTTTGAGTAATCTGCGTAATACCTTGGTTAAATTAAACCAATTGTGCAAAAATTGTAAGCAAATAAACATACAACATGGATAGAGAAGTAAGGACATATAAAAGTGAACATCCGTAGTTTTTTGGGTTGTGGTTGATAAGTTTGACATTTTGAAAAATAAAAAGATCGATTGACTCGTACAGAGTAGGAACCGCAAGTTGTGCATGCGAAAGCAACAATTTATAAATATAAACATAATAGCTATGCAATTTATCAAATATCAAAACCAACCTTTTTCTCCATTGAATAGTACAAAAAAAGTACATAACAAAATAATCAATTATTATAATAATAAAAATATAAAAATGTGGACATATGTATTTAAGTTTACTATAAAACTGAACGTTTTCATTTAATAATAATTTCGTTAATTGATCCAGCGTCCAATAATTAAATATTTTATTATTAAATAAATAAGAAGATTCAATAATAAAATGTTCTAAAACATAATGGTGGTTTGAGTATTAGCTAGAGTTAGCACGAAAATTTAATATAAAAATTAATTGAGTAAAATCGATTCGTGCTGGGCTTTTAAAAAAATTTGTCGGACATGAAATTGATTTTATATTAAAGCAGGACCAATTACAAAACTATTGAGAAAAGTTCAGAATTTTGACACAAATTTTGACAAAGACAAAAACAAATCATAAGAAAATTCTAAAACTTTCTGAATAATTTCGTAATAGGTCCTACTTTAATATAAAATCAATTTCATATCTGACAATTTTTTGGAAAAGCCCGGCACGAATCGATATTACTATATCAATTTTTATATTAAATGTTCGTGCTAACTCTAGCTGATAGTCAAACCACCACTATGTTTTAGAACAATTTATTATTGAGTCTTATTATTTATTTAATAATAAAAATTTTAATTATTGGACGCTGGATCAATTAACGAAATTATTATTAAATGAAAACGTTCAGTTTTATAGTAAACTTTAAGATGTGCATGTTTTTATATTTATTATTGTAATAATTGATTATTTTATTTTGTGTATTTTTTAGTACTATTCAATGGAAAAAAATTGGTTTTGATATTTGATAAATGTATATATTTATGTACATTTTTAAAAAATACGTGCTAACTTTTCATGCTAGAGCTAGCTTCACATCGGATTAAAAACTACATTTTTGAAATACTTTTTACGAATGATTTTTGGAAATCCCAACTTTTATTAATGAAATCATTCTGATCAAATTTCATGACTGTGCCTACTTCCGATCAGCTACAACCACCCATAAAAACCACACAATGTGCTTCGATCATTATGTGCGGAGTCGAGTTAATATAAAAATTCTATCCAACTGATATGATTTTCAAGGTATATATTCGTGATATTGATTCGTGATAATGATCAGTTTTTCGTACGACTTGCACTGGTTTTTGGAAATTTCTGTGACGACAACCACGTAATCATATATTTAGTATAGATTTTCAATGATCATTTATGATTTTTTCTTAACTATTATTATTGTAATATATTTTGTAAATTTGCATTTGGTGGCAAACGAAATGTTTATTTATTATCTTTTATTTAACTTTTGTTGCAAATTTAGTTCAGCATGTAAAACCAAATAGCTTAATATAGTGATGTAAAAATTATTTCGGGATGAGAAGATAATACAGTGTCTATAAATTTTTTGGGATAGCCAGAAAATATTAAAGTTTTAGCAAGGACACATTTGTTGGGCTACTTTTCGGGCTAACTTTACATACATATTGAGCTGGAGCCTTGCAATTTCGATATTTCGTTCTGGATTTAGTCTATTTATTAATTGTTTAGCAAATAACTTTATTGCGGTTTTTGATTAGTAACTTAAAAAATCGATATTTTCTGGATGCCTACCATGATGTAAGAATAATAATTAAAGGCCAAATCGACAGATGACAATTAATTCGCAAATAAGACAAAATTGTCCCTTTTGGTATTTTGAAACCACAATAACTTGACACTTTAAAGTGATGATTGAAGTTGTAGTCGTGAATATTGACAACTACAATCGACAAATTTGTAGTTTTGTGTGATTTGAGTCTAGTTTTGCATTACGTAAAAATTGACACTTTTAGTTACGTTTAAAAATTACAATAAATTCGTGAATTAATTTGTAGGTATAGTGTGGTGTAAAAATACGGAATTCGAACATCAATTTCGAAAAATCACCGACTACAACTACAACTTGTAGTTGCGTCTGCCGATAAGAATCTATGTCTTGAAAGAGGCGTATTCATTTCTTTTAGTTTTTTTAATACACATATAAGGGTTTCTTCAGCAGTTATAAGATTGTCATTTTCTTTACTAAATTCTTCAATTGCAACCATTACAGGTTCCAATACTAAAGTATCTTCCTTTAAAACGTGAGTGCCCTCGTCAGCAAATTTTTCCGAACCCAATCCATTTGCTGAGCAATTTAACAACTGCTAAGAAACATCAAGAACCGATGTAAACATGGGTGACTACCACCATTACAACTTCAAAAAGTTGTGGTAAACAAATTAAATAAGTTCCGGCAACCAACGAATTAAGTATAAAGTAATTTAGTTGATTGCTTCAAACTGTCGCTCTCGATAACACGGGTTCGATACCTGATGGTGGCCAAACACAAAGTCACGACGAGCGACGAGTCTAGTTGTGAGCTTTTCTCCTCAAAAAAAAAACGAGGTGTTTTTCAAGGCTCGACTACTATTAAACGATACGAGAGTGGATGTGTTGTTAGGTAATTGTGGTGTTATATCGCATTTCCGAAACTTTTTCAAATCTACTTCATGGTTTGGCACTAGTTCGTGGTTCGTTAATCGTTTTGAACAGTGACTATTCTCGGTGAGAGTAATATTGTAATAATAATATTTTGTCATTAGTCGTCAACAACCCGTTAACCCTTGAAAGGTTCCGTTCTTGCTAGCTGATTGGTAACTTCAAAGCGTTATATTGTGATAAAATGGAAAAATCGGAGCAGGGTATAGAATATGTTCCTCATAATAACAATCTATGATAAACGAAAACGTCCTTTTGGAATACTTAGCGTGAAACCATTTTTAACAGGACAGATCGGAAAGTTTGATTATACGCATGAAAGGAGAAGAAAGCAATATGGTTTGATTGCTGGATTTGTACTCGTAACTGAATCCAGTGGCTATCAACAATAAATAAAAAATATATATTATCTGGAAGTTATTCCAGGTAATTAAAATTACCGCTAATGGTAGACCAAATTAGAACATTTATCTAGTATTTAGCTTTACTTTATGTAGCAAATTGTTGCAAGGACAAGCTTGTAACCAACAGTTCTCAGTTCACACCATGCCACAGGACAGTTTCGGTTTAATTATTATTTGCTTTATTACATTAAATAATAATTGAACTTTTCTACTTACTCGTATATGCAACCGAAATGCTTCTTTTTCATTGCACTTTAAATATACATATAATACAGACGTTTCGTAAATGAAGAAAAATGTAAAAGTAAACATCAAAAATTCCCAAAATATGTAATTTGTAATTAAAACAGATATTAGTAATGTAATAATCTTATTAACGCATCTGTCACTTTCAGCAAAAAATAATTTCCAAATACATTTCGAAGAAAACAACAAGGCACCGCAACGGGAAAACAAAAGCACACAAAAAAGCTTATATATACCACAGCAACAGGAAGGAGATTATTTTAATTATACCCATCTAAACTATACAGAATAAGAACAATGAGCCAGGAAGGGTAACACGAAAATTATATATATTCCTTTCATGTAATTTCATTAATTAAAAAATTTAAAACTTTTTTAAACGAAAAGTTCATACATAACACACATAAACAAAAAATAATTTAATTTTTAGTCTCAGAATGATATAGATATTTTGGATATACAGATATTGTATACTTGTATCGTGTATCTACCTTAAACAAGTACAGCATATTTCTATAATTACTCTATGTTTTGTACATACGTCCTCAAATCAATGATAAATTTTTTGTACCTGACTAAATTTGCAGATTATGCTCTCCGCCTTCATTAAACACCACAATAAGACAATATTTTTATGTTTTTCCGTCTTATACGGATAAATAATTTTAGTTTAAGTTAAACAATAGACGTGTATTATGTCCAGTCCTATTGTTTCCTTATAAATATTATCAATTTCTAATCTTTATTGGAAGATAGAAGGGAAATTTATTATTTTGAATTTCATTTAATATTAATATAAAAACATCTTTTGTTATCTCGTTTTGATTACATTAGTTACAGGGTGATACTATTTGGAATTGAAAAGCTGTGGATATACGAGCTTTTGGTTCGTCCTGTAATATGATATATCCATAGCGTGTATCTACAACATATGAACGTTACACATAATCTTAGAAGGATTAGAGATTAATAAAATGTACAAAAAGGATATGAAAGAAGGTAGATTGATAGAATCAGCAGATATAAAATTATAATAACTATAATCGTAATGAGCAGACGACAGAGCATGGATTACATGGATTTATATTCTGCTATTATACCTTTCTGTAGTTTTTTGTTCTTTTATTAAAAAACATGTCAGCTCATCGAATAATTTTTAGTATTGCATGTAGGACAACGTTTTACATTTGGCTTCAAAAATATTATTATTATTTTTTGGTTCGCATATAAATTCTGCATTGCAGTGGATTATTTGTTGAATATCATTTTGTATACAATTTTATTGGTGAGCTTTTATCAGTATATATTTTGTACTTAAAATCATTATTTAAACTTTTAATTTAAACAAACAAACAAAAACATATTATAAATGTCACCGCACTGGAAAATTATATCGTAATAAAAAGAGAAACAACTTACATGTTCGTTATTTTTTCGGCTTTACTGAAAAACAAAATTTTTAAGAGTAAATCGTTCCTTCTAAAAATGTAACGAATCCGTAATTTTTTATTCTTTAGCTAAGATTATAAAGTTTATGACAATATTTTATATGTTAATCTTGGTTTCGAATGTGGCTTTCCCATAAAAAGTAAAATATACAACAACAGCAAAAAACGACTCCAAAGGAATTGTTATTTTTTGGGGAAACAATTTTTTGTCTAAGTCAGTGAATTATATTCTTAGGCGAAAACTTTTTTTTCTGTATGATTTGAATTCAAAATATTTCATAGAAAATTAATAGGGGGTTTTCGTGGTTTATCTATTGAATTTTTGGTATTAGCTGTGTGTGCTGGATATAATTTTTGTAGAATAAGTTTTGTGATGAAAGCGTGTGAAAAGTAATTTTAAGAACCAAAATAAATCCAAGGTCTTATAGCTTATGACGTTACTAAGAAGGAATGATATAGAAATATTTAGCTTTGTGTTCGTCGCAGAGAAAACAAAATTCTTTAATATCAACAATTTATTGGTTTTAACAATAGCGTAAGTTGCGCAATATAAATATTGCAAAAATTATTTTGAAGTGGCTGGTTAACAAAAAATTTATTGCTAATTAAAATAGATTATTGAATACGAAGAAAAAAAATAATAATTTTCTTATCCTTACCATTGTTATGTTCCTACAGCCTGTTTAAGGAATAGGTCCTTCGATATCCGGGACACTTGTCAAGTACTTGTTCTTACAGTCCAATCAATCAATCAAACAATTAATCATGCCAGACCAACTAACTTTGTGATTCCAATCAAAAGAAATTTTGCTATCAAGTTCTTGTATCAAAAGTAAGCCTATAAAGAGCAATTTTCATCCGATCAACATTTTCATCCGATCAACATCTTTTTTTTGTTTCAATACACGCACAAACAACCACGTAGGACATACGGTTTTCATTTATTGAATCTTACTATATACATTTTTTTCCAGCATATAAAACCGACCCTTACACGTTCTCTTTCCTTCGCAATAGCCCTATCAAGCAGTAAGTAGCTTTGTACAAATAAGCATCCCAATTCAGCAGTTTTGGTTAAATAAGGTATCTGTTTAAGTAGAAATGTGTATAATCGCTCTTCGCGGGTTTGTTTTTAATTTTAAATCAAATGCTTGCTGCTGAAGCATCAAACACAAAACTGCAAATGAACTCTAGACTCCATATCCTAAATTTGATACAAATATATACATATGGCTAACTTAAAAATAATCGCGTCGAAGATCCACAGCATCATTAAATTGATCTATTTGATTATCGAATGAAAACTCCAAATATTTTCGAGAATACCGAAATTAAACCATCTAACACAAAAATGTGTATTATACCCATATTTACCTCGTAATTGGTTTGGATTTCAAATGGGTTTTGGAAGATGCACTTCTTATGCTTGTTGCAACTTCGACGTTGCTGGTATTTGGTAATAGAAATCAATTTTGAAATGCTTCCAACCTTCCTGTCCGCTATATCACCAATATGTTGGTTAAGAATCTATGTAAAAATATGTATATTATATCAGGGCCATTTACTTCTTGAGAAATGCAAGGTAGAATACATCGGTACCGACAGCTTATGAAAGCTTACACAATGCATCTTCAATATTGTTGCCAAGTAGAAAAACACAAAGCACAAGTCATAGGTTTAATCCGGGTTGGTATTGAAAGGCCAATTATTAGCGAAAAAAAATATCAAAAAATGCCATCCCGAAAATAATAATCCAAACAACTAAAATCTCAAAAGCATAATACTAAAAATATATTTACCAATAAAAAAATTGCTCAAACACAAAATCTCAAAAAAATAAAAATATCGAATTAAAAATCCCAAAATTTGCCGAAAAAAAACCAAATGAGTCGAAATCTGCGCGCGCAGATTCCGACTCATTTGGTTCTATTTTCGGAAGATTCGTAAAAATTAAATCATTAAATAATTTTTCTTTTTTTTTTTTTTTAAATATGAAATATATTTTACTATTATGTAGTAATAACGGGTGATTTTTTTGTGGTTAGGATTTTCATGCATTAGTATTTGACAGATCACGCGGGATTTCAGACAAGGTGTCAAAGAGAAAGATGCTCATGTAGGAACTGCATAATTATTGGAAAATTCAGAACTTCATCCAGGGTTTATGTTGGAATCTCGATTCAGCTCAAGATATCAGATTCGAACATAATTAGTTAAGAAATTGCCTAGAACGGCCTAATTCTAGAATTTTCTCTAAAATCCATTTTTAAATCGCATCCAATTCTGCATGTCTGATTTGACAATAATCTCTTGGGATATGGTGAAGTTCCATTCAGAATGGCCAAATTGTTTGACCACCAAAAAGACACGTTAAAATGCCAAAACAAGTTGGCATTAGTTTATTAGAAACCTAGCCCAGCTCTACAAACTAAAATGGAAAGTTATCTGTTTGGATTTGGAATTTTACCATTATTTGTTGAGAGATGGTCTGAGAGATGGATCACGCGGGATTTCAGACAAGGTGTCAAAGAGAAAGATGCTCAGTATGCTTTGACATTTCATAATGAATAGACTTACTAACGAGCAACGCTTGCAAATAATTGAATTATATTACAAAAATCAGTGTTCGGTTCGAAAAGTGTTTCGCGATTTACGTCCGATTTATGGTCTACATAATCGACCAAGTGAGCAAACAATTAATGCGATTGTGACCAAGTTTCGCACTCAGTTTACTTTATTGGACATTAAACCAACCACACGAATGCGTACAGTGCGTACAGAAGAGAATATTGCGTCTGTTTCTGAGAGTGTTGCTGAAGACCGTGAAATGTCGATTCGTCGCCGTTCGCAGCAATTGGGTTTGTGTTATTCGACGACATGGAAGATTTTACGCAAAGATCTTGGTGTAAAACCGTATAAAATACAGCTCCTGCAAGAACTGAAGCCGAACGATCTGCCACAACGTCGAATTTTCAGTGAATGGGCCCTAGAAAAGTTGGCAGAAAATCCGCTTTTTTATCGACAAATTTTGTTCAGCGATGAGGCTCATTTCTGGTTGAATGGCTACGTAAATAAGCAAAATTGCCGCATTTGGAGTGAAGAGCAACCAGAAGCCGTTCAAGAACTGCCCATGCATCCCGAAAAATGCACTGTTTGGTGTGGTTTGTACGCTGGTGGAATCATTGGACCGTATTTTTTCAAAGATGCTGTTGGACGCAACGTTACGGTGAATGGCGATCGCTATCGTTCGATGCTAACAAACTTTTTGTTGCCAAAAATGGAAGAACTGAACTTAGTTGACATGTGGTTTCAACAAGATGGCGCTACATGCCACACAGCTCGCGATTCTATGGCCATTTTGAGGGAAAACTTCGGAGAACAATTCATCTCAAGAAATGGCCCGGTAAGTTGGCCACCAAGATCATGCGATTTGACGCCTTTAGACTATTTTTTGTGGGGCTACGTCAAGTCTAAAGTCTACAGAAATAAGCCAGCAACTATTCCAGTTTTGGAAGACAACATTTCCGAAGAAATTCGGGCTATTCCGGCCGAAATGCTCGAAAAAGTTGCCCAAAATTGGACTTTCTGAATGGACCACCTAAGACGCAGCCGCGGTCAACATTTAAATGAAATTTTATGCGTTTTTTTTTAAAAAAAAGTTCTCAAGCTCTTAAAAAATCACCCGTTATTTCAATTTCATATTTTCATTTAATTGACTTAAATAAGTATAAAATTAAATGCAAATTTTGGATTTTTTTTTTTTGAGATTAATTTTTTTGTCCAAACAATCAAAAATTTACAAAGGTGATTTGGAATATTTTTCGGGATATTCATTTTTGGCAATTTGGAATTTGAGAAACTGCCTACTAGTATAGTTTTTGATCTAGTCAACATAATTTTGGTAATAAAATATTCGGGAATACGATGGTATCCCGCTTAATCCTATTCTTGCATGAAAATAAACCGAGAACACAAAAGCCAAACGAAAAAACTCATTGGTTGTTCATATTAGAAATTAATATGATGTGTGTTTGATTAGTAGTCTTTGATGTTGTCAATCACGAAGATCGCCATTCTTTTTGTCTGCCAGAATGAGACTGGCACCTTTTTCTGATATAATTTTTGATTGCAATCCTCCTGATGCACTTGAAGTAACGCCTAACTCAGTCTCTATGTGAATAGCTGTAACGACTCTTTTTTTACGCTGTAACGGATCGTCATACGTCATTTAAATTAATATCTCAAATTTCGATGGGTCGTTAACAGAATATATATATATATATAGTGAAAGTACTGCGGGAAGTGCAACGGATCACCCTTTCGACATGCAACTTATCTTCTTTTTCCCAATTACATCAACAGTATTTTATTAATTTTTACGTATTCGTTTTTTTCGATACCAAAATCACCACAACTCAAAAAATAATATCGTATAAACCGAAATGTAAAAAAACACGAAGCCAAACCAATTAAAAGGCAGAGATTAACCAAAATCACAAAAATAAACGACTGCTATCACTTCCGAAATTTTAACTTAGTAAACTACTTTAACAAGGCAGGAAATTTTACAGGACACACTTCGTTCTTTTAGCTAAACTTAAAAAAGAATCTCAGTGAGAAGTCCGGACTGTTTTTTTTTTCTTAATCAATTTTAGTGGGAGCTTTAATAAAATCAATGTTAATGATAGTAAAAGTTAAATGTAAAACTAAAACTAAAAAAATTGTAAATAAAAGAATTTTACAGTGGAGTTGAATTGCTGATATGATCCTCGAAATTGATGGTCGTATCCAGATCAGCTGTGTAATGTGCCAAGTTTTGGGTTAACATATTTAAAACCACGGATACATATCTTTAGTATCACCCGTTGTACAAGCGATAATATCTAATAACGATCATAACAATTATCCACCAATAAAAATATAAAATAAATTTTGTGGAGTACAATAGTACATACTCGTATTGTGATTGTTGTTGTTGCCCTTATGCCGGTAACCTGCGTAAAACGTTTCTGTTTTGGACTTATAGTCAGATTTGTTGATCAGTGCACTTTATGAGTGTTAGTATTAACGCACTTAAAAAGCTACCTGTTCATTTTAAGAACGGTACTGATTACACCCAAACAAAATAATGTTTGGCTATTCGGTGTTATGATCGCTCATTCGATTTTTGTGCGTGGAGCCTCCAGGTTGCTACATTATCATTAAAATAAATAAATTAAAATAAATTCTAAAGTATTTTGTTTTTGTGGAGGAAACAAATTAAAAAGTAAAAAAATAAAAAAGGGAAAAGTATAAAATAAATAGGTGTTTTGTCCTATTGGAATATTAGTGAAATACTAATCGTACCTCGTACGTGAGTTAAATAAAATCGAAACATTTATCCAGGTAACATAGTGTATACCCGTACATCACGGAAAAGAACTAATGTGTTGTATTTTCTTGAATTGTTTTTTTAATAGAGTATAATACGATATTTCGTATTGTTAAGATACGTTGGGCGGACCGGGCCAGTGATCACCTTGATCTATTGCTATAAACGAGGGTGTAGAATCACGGCCCGCGTGTTTAGTTCAATAGCCACACCTATGAATACGGTATAATTCCGTTATCATCAATAATCAGCGTAACGTAGCAGCCAAGCAGCTCGAGAGATATTAACGGGCACACATTCTTGTCATAGTTTTTTTAAGTTCAATTATTCGGTTAATTTTAAGTTTTTTAATTATAACTGATAAACAGTGTTTAGTTTAGTAGTGTTTTTCTTTAATCTAAGTTTTGATTAGATATAGTGATTTTTTTTTGATTTATAAGTTTTGTAGTTGAGTGATCTTGGTGGTGTAGGTACATATAAGTGACGTGAGCTAACAACAAAAGTTAGGGCATCGGTAAGCAAGGGTGTCCATTCTCTTGGGCGGAACCTTGAGCGCTCGAGTCTCGGCGACAAGAGGGTAAGTTTTTTGTATCTATTTAACTAAATTAACATTATATATATTTACACCACTTTCTTCAAATAAATATAATTTCCATTAGAATTGGATCCTCAACTTTCGTAGAATAGTTTGTGGTATTGATAAGCATAATGTTAAAGATATAATAAGAAATATAATGCTTATTAAACCTTAGTATGAAAAATTAATCTTTTTTTTTTGGATTTGGAGATGAGACCAATGAAGGTCATGGTGGTCACATGTGCATGAGTATTTGATAGAGTCCGCGTTAACATATTAGTTTGGTGCTTTACCTGGTCCCACCCGATGACTGTTATCCAGGTCATAATTATAAGGAGTATCGTTTCCTTTACCACAAAGATACAGAAATATTACAGCTGCTTGACTTAAGATAACGGCGTTTCGATATACCATTTATTATATTATATTATTGTGTGGGTAATTTTAATTAAATTTTTATTTTTGTTTAGATTGTGGTTGTATATTATTTGTACGTCATTACCGCACAAAGTATTTGTCTCTATTTTCTATTGTTTATTTAGTATTTATTATTTTGGAGTTCATTTATATGTTTTCTACAGGACGCCGTCACCATTAAGTTAACCCTATAGTTTCCGTTTATTCCACTTTATTATTAATATTTATAATATTAGGCACAACTGCACTTTATTTTTTCTGTACATCGTACTTAACAGTATTAAAATAAGTTGTTTTTAATGAGTCCACTAATTACTTGGTACTAACTAATAAAAATTTGTTTGTGCGCCATTAAACTGTGGTCGCCAATTTTCACATAGTTTTTTTTTTTAAATCTTGTTTTTATATTTTTTGGACACCCGGTCGTAAATAATGATTCTCAAAGGGTATCGAACGCACACAAATCGTAACACGTATGTCACTACAACCTATTTAATTAGCTCGCCCGAAAATGCTATCCGCGACCTTGATATGATATCCCTCGGCCAAAATAACATTGATGTTTTTTTAGATAGTTTACTGCTGGCAATACCAGACAAGTGGTGCAGTGGATATAGCTTCGGCACTTGGACCGAGAGGTACTGGGTTCGAATCCCATCAGAGGGTAGATGCAAATCGAATTTTCATCATCGATTACAATCGACGATGTTAATAAACATAACTAAGACCCTCTGATGGAGTGCAGAATCCAGCGCCGACCCACCGTCCATGTCAATGTACAGGTTGACATGGAGCTTGCAATGTGCAGGTGCTATACTGTAGTTATGTGAATAGGTGAATGGGTTAATGATGTGACGTGAATGAGTCGTATTACAATGGACCAAAAATGGCCTAAGTGTCAACCACTGAAACCTACTGCTGGCACTATTTTCTTTAAAATAATTTAAAGGCTCAAAAATATTTCTCAAAACATGTTCGCAGTTACATGGGAACGTCAGAGGCAAATATCGATTGATTTGAGTTCTAAAACCTTTTCAACGCATCCACTAATTATGTAAGAATCCTTCCGTGTGGTCATATCTTCCGTTCGTGCCGTCACCTCACGTAAACCTTGATGTTTTTTGATTCATTGAGATGTGCGGAATTGTAATCTGTTTATATACCGCGGTATACTGTGGTAGGTGCATAAAATAATGTTTGGGTACGAATTGGGCTGAATTGAAATTCTACTAAATTTTAGTTTTTGGGAAGTTGCATTTGACTGCGTTTCATAGCGGGTTAAAGCCAAGTTTGGTTCAGCTATGGTTAATGTAGGAACTGCATAATTATTAGAAAATTCAGAACTTCATCCAGGGTTTATGTTGGAATATCGATTCAGCTCAAGATACCAGATTCGAACATAATTAGTTAAGAAATTGCCTAGCACGGCCTAATTCTAGAATTTTCTCTAAAATCCATTTTTAAATCGCATCCAATTCTGCATGTCTGATTTGACAATAATTTCTTGGGATATGGTCAAGTTCCATTCAGAATGGCCGAATTGTTTGACCACGAAAAAGACACGTTAAAATGCCAAAACAAGTTGGCATTAGTTTATTAGAAACCTAGCCCAGCTCTACAAACTAAAATGGAAAGTTATCTGTTTGGATTTGGAATTTGACCATTATTTGTTGAGAGATGGCCTGGTTGCATTGAACATAATGTTAGAGTGCCAATCCAATCCTGCATACCATATTTGACACTAATTGGTTCAGGAATGGTAAAGATCCATTGAGCATGGCATAATATGTCCTGTGCAGTATAATTATATTTGGTAACTAAACAATTATTCTTTGGCGACCAATATTAATAGAACATCTGAATTTTTTTCAAAATAAGCTAATTTTATTTGAAATATCCAATCCAGTAGTTGGTATTGAATAACATTGATATTTTTCCGGGAACCATTGCATTTGGAATGACTCACATGTATTTTGCAGTTTTTTCTGGCTATCTCGTGGTTGTCAACTCTAGAGTTAAATACTAATGGAGTTTAGAGTAATTTTTAATATAATTTAAATAATTATGGTTTCAGGAAATTGTATTGTAAGTTGTGGAATTGCAGGAGGATTAAGTTAATAAATGTTTATATTATTCAGGGTGCCGGAAAATATTAATTTAGAATTAAATTTCTGGAAATTTACAGATGTTTGTGAAATAATAAATTGTTTCTTCTCATGTTGCTGATTTAGAGAAGCAACTGTGCCCAATACCATCGTTATCCATTAAACCTATTAAGCCTTTATCCTTCCTCTAGTAGATTAGGATTGTGTTGCGCAGTACGATCGCTAGATGTCAGCAACCGGGTCGTTCCGTCAAAAAAATAATAATTTTCTTATCCTTACCATTGTTATGTTCCTACAGCCTGTTTAAGGAATAGGTCCTTCGTTATCCGGGACACTTGTCAAGTACTTGTTCTTACAGTCCAATCAAACAATTAATCATGCCAGACCAACTATCTTTGTGATTATAATCAAAAGAAATTTTGCTATCAAGTTCTAATATCAAAAGTAAGCCTATAAAGAGCAATTTTTTTGTTAATTTCTTTCATAAGTAAATTTTGTTAAAACTGTTAAAAAAAATACATTAACTTTGGTTTCAGGAATAGCCGTTATCATATCATCAACATAACGATAATACACACCTAGTTTTTCCTACACGAAAAGTACCTAAAGATATCTAGGTTCTAGGACTAATTTAATAAATTTAAATTCTAATTGCGCTTATATATTTGCAATCCCTATAATTATTTTATCTAATTTCGTTTTTTGCATACTACATTAGATTTCTAAATTTGCATTCATTCTATTCGTATTTTATAAACTTGTTAAAAATCGACTTTAAAATTTACATTTTATATGGGTAAAAATATACTGTACATGCTTTTTGTATTCTGCTAGTAAAATTATATAAAAAAAAATCATTAGCTTTGAAAATGATGTAGATGAGACGTCGGAAGCTCGGTAAATAAAATATTTTAACTTATTTTAAAAAAAGAGCGCTACACCGATAAAAGCTTTATTTTATTATTTATTGTTGGCTCAATAGTTAATTTTTAATTCTTACAAGTTTTGCAATCAAAACATTACATATGACAAAAGCAATTTTGTTTTGAAGCACATTTATGTAGAATTTCTAGTGGGTGTTTGATTTCTTGGTAGAACTTGGGAAATGCCTGATATTTCCTCACTCATAAGACGTCTAGATAGATTTTCATCTGTGACGTATTCTAAAATAGATTAAACATCATTAAACAAATAAATCATTAGAACATCACAATTATTTCCGTTGCCTTAGTAATTAGTACGCATGTATTACCAATTATAAATTAAATGGCAGCTTTTTCTATACAATAATAATATTTGACAAGCAACATGACTTGAAAATCTGTAATATCAACCCTCGTACATAAAACAATACAAAATTCTTGAAATTACATAACAATACGTATTTTATCGCGATTTATTTAAAATTTATTATCTTGATATCAAGCTGTGTGAGGTAAATCACATAACATATTGTGGCGTGTATATACGAAACAACAAGTTGGAAAAGGGAACTTCTTTGAATTTATATTATAAAAGTAATGTGATATAGTTATAAATTTATTTCACGTGATACTTCAATTGAACAAGAGTGCTATCATCAACCACCCCCAATATAATACAAGGGCTATACACTTTTATTTATCTATGAGTATAGCCAGCACAAAATATAAAACCATAAAGCGCACAAGAATAATCACTTAAATTTATACTTTACGTTTCCTTACGGTTCTGGATTATTATTATACGGTTTATAAATCAGACAAAAAAACAAGACAAAAGGAAAAAACCACTTCAAGGAAGAAAAACCACTTTAGGGGTATAGACCATTTTTAAAACGATACTGTAATTGAATAATACAAAGATATGGTGATTGTTGTGTACGGTATATGACGTTTATTTAATGTCTATACCCATAAGTACATAGCAAAATAATATCTTTATCACACTCGTAAGCTATATCTTTATTGTTTTCCGAACAAATTTTCTAATCTTCACAAAATAATGAAAAACTTTAACGAGATGTTTTTTTTTGTATTTTTTGGGTAGGATATACAAAACCAAAAACATTATCGATGAAATTTTAAAAACGAACTAGAACAAGAAAATGGATATCTATATATTTTTTGTTGTATGTGAGGATAACAAGATAATCTCAATAGCAAAATGAAAACCTAAAATTTTCCATTTTTTATTTTTTGGGGAAAAATCGATATTCCTTTTTTATTTGTCTTTATTTTGTATTAAAATTCTCTCTAATACGATTAATTTTTTTTTCCTTTTGCATATTTTTATAAAAAATGACAACCCAATGGTGTAGTATTTTATAACACTAGAGCGAAATCTGAAAACTAAATTAAATTTCATAAAAAATTCAGAAATTTAAAAATTTTAACCCAAATAATTTTATCGATTTTCCACTGTAGCTGCTGCTCATTATAAAAGTATATAAGACAATGCTCTTTCTTTCTCCATTTTATCAAAATTATATAACATTGCATTTACGTACGATTACACAATTAATGATACAAGTTTCTCTATTTTATAAACATGAGCACAGTAAAAAAAACTCTGCCAATTAATCTCAATTCATTTAAAATGAATAATTTTATATACTGGGTATTTATACTTGCGATACTTTTCTCTACATTTAAGCTTAATCCTTAATTCACAAGAATTAAATTTTTCCGTTGTTTTTTTGTTTTCTATCATTTTCCCGTTTTAAAATTATTTCTAAATTTAATCAACCTTAAATGAAATTCATAATTATACTCATTAAAGTGGATAATGCTTGCGGATAAAATTCTCGGGGATTTAATATACGTGTACTCGTATATAGGAATGAGAGAGAGGTTCATCAGTACCATATAGCATATAGATAAATACCCTTGAAGAAGATTTATGTATAATGATAAACTTGAGTGGATATTGGGTTTTTGGTTGGTTCTTAGCAATGCTCAATAATCTAATTCTTCTTTTGAGCAAATAATTGGCTTTAAAATTTCGAGGAAACAAACGTAATTATTTGGAAAGGTAATTCTACGGTTTCTGCAAAATTGAACTGAATAAATTTGTGGGAAACGTCTAGTTGAAAAAGTTTTTCTCCATTTTGTGTAATACTTAATGTTATCAGCAATCGTGCTTAAATTATTGTAAATATGGAAGTATGCACAACCATTTAATATTCACTGTGTTGCGTAATAAAAATTATGACATTCTCAGCTAATAAAATAATTTCTTCGCAAAAAACAGATATATTTTTTATCTGGTGCTGTGTGCCTTATAAAACTAAACTAACCTTAATTAAGCGTGTAGTTCATAGTAAAACATAGAGTAAAGAAATAATGATTAATAATTTTGAACTTATCCATTTAAACGCACTCATTTAAATTAATAGTTAAAACAGCCTTGTGGGTAAGATTAAGCAGTTCAAATTTTAGGTTATTCTGAGTAAAAGACAGATAGCGTTTTTACATCAAGTTTAGGTTACCAAGACGTTGGAAGATTGGTTTCAAACTAATGAAAAATTGAATTCTTTAGATTAAAAAATTCGGTCGCCTCATCAGACTGCAGCGACCATACTACAAAAATATTGTAAATACTTTAAACTTACAGTCAAAGTATAATCACAATGCCGTCGTGTTTCAAAGTATGACGAGTAACGAATACATCCGTTTCCCAAAATTTCATATAGAAATTGCAGACAATTTATCGAAAACATCAAACGTCGTTTTCATTGTAAACTGGAATCAATCCATCGACATATATACCGACGAAATTTTATGTAGTTCCACAAATCAAGTAGTTGACGCAATTGTTTTTGCATCTGGAAGGTTGCCCCATGGCGTAAACAACATCCCATTCTTCATCTGAAGCTAACTACCTCATTCGCTTCAGCTGTTCAAGTCTTCTACGTTAACATAGATTACTCCTTACACCGTGTACTGCTCCTTGTTAAAATGATTTTTAGAGAACAATTAGGATACGTGCATGCGGCAATCAACGTTTGCCAAGTGCTAACCGATTTCGGACTTAGCAATCAAACACTTAGCAATCAAAGTTAAAGTAATGAATAGGTCTGGAGCATCGTATTTTGTAAAAATGGACATGACAATAAGCGCATGACTCTCTCATATTTCATAGCGATATTTTTGATAACTTTTATTAAAATTCAAATATAGGCTTCCACCTCCAGATATGAATCCGCTATCCATTGCTGAGTTAGTTTCCCTGCACTAATAATGAGAGAAAATGACTGTCAGTGCCGCTTTAAATTGTTGCATAGTTACGCTGCTAGTGAAAAATAAATAATTTTATAACCCACAGTCGACTTAAGTTAATTTTTCTGTTTTGAAATGAAATGATGAAAAGATTTTAGATTTTTGCTTGAATTCTGTACGTATTTTTATATTGTCCTAAAATACGACTGTATATATGTGCTCCAAACAATTCCATTAATTTATTATTTGACAGTGGCTTATTGGCAAAAATGTTTTGAAAAATAGACTCGACTTACGCAGATGTGACCTAAGATTTATGGATTTATTCATGAAAATGCGTGATTGAATTGATTATTGCTTGACTGGATTCACTTCCTGCATGTAATCATCTTAATCTAATTTTATCTGTGTAAATATTATTATTATTGCTTGAGTGAAATTTAAATATAAATATATTCTGATAACACGTGGTTATTTTAATAAAATTTACTAAATAAAGATTAATATTCGTTTCGCGCATGTAATAATTTGTTTTTCTAATTTGCAGTGTATGAGTCCTACTGCCCGTTTACTCATTCCGTGAACTATTGATCCAATTGTGTTTAGCTAAATGAATAAATGCATAAATAAATAAATGCATTTTATATTTAAATTAAAACTAGAAAATCTATATGACAACTATTACATGCAGGAAGTGAATCCACCCATTGTGGATTCACTTCCTGCATGTAAAAATTGTAATCTTATTTTATTTTTGTAAATATTGTTATTATTGCTTGAGTTAAATTTAAATATATATTTATATATATTCTGTTTAAATGTGGTTATTTAAAAAAAAATACTAAAAAAATATTAAGATTCACTTCGTGCATGTTGTTACAGGCTGGCTACTGCCAGCCTGCAGATATCACTAAGCGCACGCAGAGGCCTCCACAGTGATTTTTGCCGGCTACATTCTCAGGGATAAGTGCAAAGGGTCGTGGGGATTGAGGCGTGCGTGGCTCCTGGCTTACACCGTGATTACAGATAGTTAAAAGAGGGAAAAAAACGCAAATAATAATAACCGAGTTCCGCCGAAATTTGTCGGCCGGAACCTGAGGAACGAACAGCAGAAAAAAATTAAATAAAAAAAATTATAACGGAAGAGAGGTGCCTTGGTGCGCGCATCTGTCCGAACTCAAACGGTGGTAAACACCGGTTTCGAACCCGGATGAGGGCGCCAAGGGAACGCCAACCCTACGCCGACACTACGCCAACATGGAATCGACTCTCCGCTCCCATCACACCTAACCGAACGATTTTATTAGTAATTCATTTTATTAAATAAATCAATCAGAAGAAACCCCAAAGGCATGAGGTAAAATGAATAAATCCAACACAAACAAAGGTCATACACAATATTTATTTTTTAGCGTGGCCAACTGCGAAAAATAAAAAAAATATGATCGAGAATTTAATCGAACATTTAAATCGAAAAAGTAAAATAAAAATAAAATAAGCTTAAACTAAAACCAATAAAAACTTGTACTTTAACAGTTGCGGCTTAGCAGCCGTCATGCCGCAGGTGATGACACCCGGACCGTTGCGGCCTTGTAATGGTAACCGATACAGGTAGCACGCTGTTCACCTCGTAATCCGGAATCTGTAAGGCCTTGACCGACCACCAATAAAATCTGAGGCTAGCTTCAATTAGCCACCCGTAAACAAACTGCGACGCCTCCGTACGGGTTGCGGAACTTTCGCCGTCACACTCGCCTCTGAATTGGACTGGCCTCAACTGGCCACCCGTTAGGTGCGGTGCACGCTCGAAGAAGACGCGGCAGCCGTTAAATAAATTTTATCCGCCAACAAAATAAATTCAATTTATTCCACTTTACAGGCGTGAAAACTACGTTGCCTTGTTAAAATTTCGTTTCGCAAAAATTATTTTTTCTTTTATCACTTGCCGATTATTTTCCGGCTCTATATTTTTTTTCTACTTGCATCAACAATAGAAATGTTTTCAAAATGGACACTTCACTATCTTATTTAATCAAACTATTTGGTTAGACATTCAATTTATTATCATTTTTATTACCAAATTACACTATTTATTAAATTTACTCCGTCTTCGACATATCAAAAAAAAAAATTTTATACTTTAGAAATAAAGTTTAATGTTCAAAAATTTTTCAAAAAAACTAGAGCGCAGAGTATGCCACTCATTGACAATCAAAACTTAACCTCTCTCCCAAAAAAAATTTCGCATACCCATTTCCTATACACACACGAATATTCCCTCTCGTTGTCTCCATTTTCCCTTTCATATTTTTTTTTTATTTTTATTTATCATGGTAGTTTATATAGGGGAAAATGAGACAACAAGAGGAAATAATTTAGATTACAAAAATACAAACCGTTGAAAATAGACGAAATTATACCGATTAGACGTGTACATGGTGGCGTGGTTTATAAATAAGATGCAATACCGAAAAATTTAGTTTAGTACATCTATTACAAGATAGATGGGAATGCCATCAGCAAAACACTTTGATTTTAAGATTTTAACAGAATTTTCGCATATTACGCAAGGTTATGACCCCAATTAGTCGTAGCAATGTAATAATGTGTTTTTCTAATTTGCACTGTATGAGTAAACGGACAGTATATTCCGTGAAATATTGATCCATTTGAGTTTGACTATCAAATAAATGCATTTTGTATTTAAGTTAAAATTAGAAAACATATAGGACAAGAAAACAATGGATGGATTCACTTCCTGCTTGTAATAATTGCAATATAATTTTATTTGTGTACATATTTTTATTATTGCTTGAGTGAAATTCGGATATATTATATATTCTGATTACATGTGGTTATTTTAATAAAACTTACTAAATGAATATTAATATTCACTTATTGCATGTAATAATCTGTTTTTCTAATTTGCAGTTTATGTGTATTTGTGCAGTACATTCCGAGAACTATATTGATTTATTTGAGTATAGCTATCGAATAAATGCATTTTGTATGAAATTAAAACTAGAAAAATTGTGTATGGCGGGTATGGATGGCAGTGACTTTGTCTTTTACATTATTTAAATTTAAACCCTTATGATTCAAATTATTTTCTACAAATAAATGAAATAAATAAAGACGAAAAGATGGTTTGCTCTTGTCTTTAATGCCTATAGGTGATTTCTGGATTGGATTAATTTTACATGTTGGGGAACCAGTTTAGTTTTGTTTATGGACAATTGAACTATTTAGTTTATTGAAAGTAGTAGTAATAATAAGATTTTATTGTAAATGTACCATTATATATGGGTACTTAATTAATTTTTAAATTTTTTTCAAGATGCTGATTGCTTAACTTTTATACCATAAAACCAAAAATAATTGTGCTGTCTTGTGCAGTTAGAATTTAGTAACTATTTACTACTTAGGTGTCTGTAACCGGGTCAATTCTATCATATCTAACAACCTTTCCTATCCTTCCATTTTGTTATATGTAAAAGAGTTGTACGGTAGGCCTGGCGTATCCGAGATCCCTGCTTAGTCTTGGCCGTACATTCTAATCAATAATTAAATGCGTGATTGAATTATGAACTCACTTATACATGTCTCACGTAAGCCATCGGCAACTAGGTCAATTTCCGTTGAAATGCCGAAAAATTTCTATTAGATTTGCTACGTTTCCAACCGTTTTAAGATAAATTAAAAAATAAAATTTTGACGTAAAATTTGGAGTATTACTACTCCAAATTTGATAATATTATTTATTAATTGTTCGATCATTGTTAAGTTTTTTTAGCAACATGAATAAACGGCTTCCAATATTTATCAATTGAATGTTTTTAATTTCCAATTTCTGAATTTTCTTCTGAAAATAATTGTATTGATCTTAAATGAACGAACGAAACACCATATGTCACTCAAAGACAAAAAAAAATCCAATATTTTATGATAACGTGCACAAATTTAGTCACATATTTAGTTTCTACCTATATCATTCGGTTTCCTCTCCTTCTCAATAGTTACTCAACTCGTATACGAGTATTAAATATATACAATTTCATAAATTTTTTCTGAAAAGTCACCAGAAAATGCTTAAATATGACAACAAAAAAAATCTGAGAGGAAAAAAAGTTAAAACAAGATGTCATTCTTTCATCATCAAATATTTTAGTCACGTTCCCGTTAATTTTTTTTTTGTGCTTTTAGTTATGCTACTTGTTTTGTCTTAATTCCATATTTTGTGAATTAATGAAATATAGAGGAAAAAATATTTGGAGCTTTTTCATATTCTGAGCATTTTTAATTTTTTTTGTGGTGCTTCATAGATCATTAATGATATAAAATTCTGCTTTTGTAATCTATCATGAACGTAATTTGGTATACATATATATATAGGCGGCGGGAGACTTAATATGTTATTTATCAATCATCAAATTAATTTTCTAATTTAAATTCCATCCTTCTAATCAATTTCTATAGTGTAGAATATCTGAATTTATATAACCTAATAATTGTTCATTATTGTGTAAGAAATGAGAATGATATACGATATTATATCGATCATAAAAAAAAACTTTCTAATTTTATTTACTCGTGAACCCTTTTTGGTGAACTTTTTTCGGTTTTGTTTTTTTTTACAAAAAAGCTCCTAAAGCTCAAACAATTTTGTATGATATTATTTACATAAAAAACAAATGGAAAACTATAAAAGTTTTATTTTTGTTGTGTATTAGTTTGGTTCGGTTGGTTTGTCTGGAAGAAATAAATTACTGAATACATGAAAAACAACAACAACAAAAGTTAGTAATAATCATAAAATACAACAACAAATTGCTAAATAAACTTAAATACTTTTTTTTGTTGGAAAAAGTTATTTTGTGCTTTGGTTAGTTCGGTTGAAAAGTAAAAATGTGTACGTATATGAGAACTTAAGGGAATTGTTAGGTAATAATTTGTTTTCTAGTAAGTTTGATTGCATTTGAATTTTCTTCAGATTTTTACTTACATGGAATAATAAAAGAACTATACTAGAGAAGAAACTTGTTCGGTTCTGAAAATATAATAAAAATAATAATTTTTGAGAGTTATTATAGTTTATCTTGTGCATAAAATGTAGCCAGGATATTTGATCATTTGAATGAAATACTTGTACAAGTTTTAGGTGGATGATTCGAAACACTCTAAATGAATATGATTCGTCCTCAACCATCCTATGTCAATAGTTTTAATAATAAAATATTGCGATTATTTGAGGAGTAACGTGCGAACTTCCGAATTTATACTGTGAACTCGATTCCATCAGCAGTCCCAGACAGTCTACAAAGTAGCTTAGCTCAATTATTGAAGATATGGTATAAGTTTACGAAAATTAAGTATTTAGAACTCTGTTATAATTTGTTCTTTCAAAAAGAAAACCCGAATTATTAGAGAAATAATGATTGATTCTATAGTGAAAATGTCTAAATAGTTTGTTAAAAATTAGTTTGTTAAAAATTAAACTAAAAGTGTCGTAGTTAGTTATTCTCAGAAACAGCATAATAATTTCACTTTCCAATGATTAACTCAAATTGAAACGATCCCAACCCAATTTATGTAAAAGCTTAAGCATATTGTTAGGTTCAAACTAATTACTAAAAGTTACATGGTTTACTAATATTCTGGATGCTCGTGCAACGTTCAAATTTTGTTCGTTATGGGTTTTCGTACGGCTTTACATTCGGGTTCAAATCAGTAAATAAAGAATTTAATGGATCTAGTGAAGGGAACCCTGACAAAACAATACATAATCCATGAAAGTAGCCGTGACCACGTTCTTCCATTAAAATTACTTTATGAGTAGTGAAAGGCGATTATCTCGTATGTATCATAGATCTAAAGGTCGCAGAGCCATAAAGTTCTTCCAAGATAGAAGTCTCAAAAAATATTTTATCTCGTTTTGGAATCCCATATGAATGAGGATGTTGAAGCGTAACACATCATTTGGCAATCGATTCAAAATTTCCTGTTTCTGGTAGAATATTATTTAGTAAATTCGTTTTTAGTTTTCTTAAAAAAGATTCCACCGCTCAATGAACTTCCCCTCCTACATTGGTTGAAGTAACTTTTATTTTGTTTTGTAATCATTGACAAATTAAGCGTGATTTTTGGCATTTGTATGTTTTTCAGAGGAAACAAATTTTCAACGTAAGTTTTTATTGTTTTAAAAGATTCCAAATCCACGTTAAAAGTTAACTAAAAGTTACATAAAATAAACAATATGAACAGAACAAGGCAATTTAATTAAACTAATTAATTTACAAATCGATTGGTATGTGATCGATGCATATATGGAAGAATACTTGTATCGAAATGCTGTTGTCTGCAGTTCCTTGAAATCTGATTACTATATGCGGCTGAAACGAGTCGGAGATCACAACAACCCTAAAAAACCCGCGGAAATACGAACATCGATTATGGACTTAAACCAGTTTTATATTGAACACTGGAAAACCAGTTTTCTGTCCCACAGATGTCAATAAAATACGCGATCTACTCGATTTTTTTATAATAAGAATATTATAGAGTTATCACTTACGTTAGTATCGAATAATGTATTGACTTGAGCTCTGGTCGCTGGTCCAAACTACTCACTCTCAGCGACAAATAATATCCAAACCAAGCAATTCCAGCATAGCAATTACATGTACAGTGCATGGGAGGGATTCGAAGAAGAACTAAGTAATAGAAAAAAGATGAGTGTATCTCTTGAAAAAAATGAACAATTTGATGAAAAGTTCATATGGAAATATGTACATCAGTCATCATGGAAAACATTATTGAAAGGTAAAAATTACTCAAAGTATATTAGAGACATAGTTGCACAAAAACGAAAATTCAGGAATAAAGGGAAGCCCACGGTTAAAAATATATTAAATAGTTTGACACAGCGAATTTATTGCTCTAAAGAATACAATAAATGAAGCAGCTAATTTGAACATACGATCATTACATATAAGAAAGATACTGACTATTCAATGTGAAGAGAACAAAACAAATCAAAAGTCCAGTAACTCAGATTCAACCTATAAGAAGCTATGAAAATTGGTCAAGGAGAAATGAACAAAAAACAGACGCTTTTGCTGTTTACCTAGAAGAGATAACTTGATTTATGCGTAATGAGGTACATGAGACCGAACAAGTACAATAAATAGAAGAAACTCAAGACATAGAAATTAAAGAAATAAAAGAAAAAAAAACCAAGAAAAGCGCTAGGCTTAGACCTGATAACAGGAAAAGTATTTAAACAGATTCTCCAAATCGATATTAAAAAATTACCCACTCTAATCAATGCATCATTCAGGATCAAATACGTAACGAAGGTATAGAAATTTGCAGAAATGAATGATACGCAAACCAACAAAACCGCACCCAACGTCTCATAGACCAATATCATTATTAGCTATTATTTTAAAATTATTTGAAAGACTTGTAAATACCACATTTTGAGAGATATTGTTAATGTTCCTTGTTAGGTATGTAATAGTGACCTCTATAGGAACTTTCCAGTGGAAAGAGCTACCAACAAGGTAAACAAAGTACGGAAGAATGAGGGGAGACTCCACAATCATTCAAATGCCGAAGCCAGCCAAGGCCAAAGAAAAACTCGATTTTAAGGATACCCACATCCTAAACATATACATAACAAACTATCAAATTTTGTTAGAAATGAAATTTTGTTAGTCAGTATATTGACTAGGTATGTTGAATTAATTTAATATGAATATATAAAATTAACCAACACAAATTTATGATCACACGGACGCCCATATTAAATCTCTGTCTTCACCATAGGCGGTTAGAGAATAGTTAATTTGGACTAGCGTGGCAAAATTTGAGAACTATATGTTCAAAACTACTATGTTACTATTAGTGACTGCAATCCCGGACCATTTTACCAATCCCGGGATCTCGGGATTAAGGCTGTATACAAATCAACAAAAAAAAATGTACGTATTTTAAATAATTCAGTTACCTAAGAAATATTTTTATTCAAAAAATTTAAAGCCATATTAAAATAAATGAAAATTCATATTAAAAAAAGAAGAAACATTATTTGTCACAGCTTAGGTAAGAGGCAAAATATTATCTTAAACATTATCTTTCACGTTATTCTTAAAATATGACTTTATAAAACAAATATCTTCGATCCAGTGGTCTCTTATTCTGTTCCGCAGCTTGGCAATTACAATTCCAGCCGCCAAAAATGCCCACTCCGATTCTACACTTGTCGACGGAATTGCAATTAAGTCACACGCGAATGAACGTTTTAGCTTTAGATAAAAATGAAAAGGAAAAAAACTCATTAAACGAGTAATCTGAATGTTTTCAGGGCTGGGATGTTTAACATTACCATTTTTCGACATTTTATCGAAGTCTACGTCTGTTGCTTATGGCGGCTCGACTGATATTTAACTATTCTGCAAGTTCTTTTTCTGTTTGAGCTGAGTTGTCTTTCAATAATGCTTCCAATTTTACATCTTCGATTCACTGACACTTATGAATCGTTTAAGCCAGTTTGTTGTATTGGTGCATGTTCATCATAAGTTTATAGAAGCAAAAGAACAATTTCAGCAGTTTTTTTCTTTTGATTAAAGCAAAAAAGTAATGCTTCCCGCAAATGCTGTTTTGTTAGTACAAAAATCGATCGACATGTTTAAATTTTAATGTGGAATGTCAACACTTTAAAACACCGTAGGTGTCATTATACTAAAGTTACGCCGTCTCTTAGAAAATCCAAAAACTAAGTTATCCAACCAATAAATTTTATTAAATAATTAATAAATTTATTTAGGTAGCAATACGCTTTTGGCGGATTCTTAAACTTCGCATAAAACAAAAATTCATTTTTAAATTAATTAATTTAATCAGAATACAACCCGCTTTTGATAAAAATCGAACAAATCTATTTCTTCTTGTCATAAAAGTCGCATTTTTATGTCTTCTATTTTTAGTAAAAATCTTCTAACCGAAAAAATCAAAAAATTTGTTTATGGAATGGAATTGCATTTCTTCTATTTTTTCCTTCTATTTCGACATTTAATAATTTTCATACACAAGTATAGAAGAATAGAAGATATTGAGAATAGAAGATCTATATTGAATCGACGTGATTATCTATTTCACTTATTTTCGTTATAGAATCGAAAATAAATTATTTGGTGATAGAAACGCAGTAGAAACATCACAATGTTGCAATCAAGCAGGCTGGTATGAGACACAAAAATTGAAACAGATGCAAATTTTATTCTACAGAAACGAGAAATAAACTTCGTTAAATTATCGAAAAATGGAGATGTTAGAACATCCCAGCCGTGATTAAAGAAAAAATACTCGTATGGTATCGAATTTGTTAAAAATAAGGGGGGGGGGGGGGGAGGGACACAGTTTTATTTAGTTTTGTACATCACACAATGATAAATATTTTTTTAAAGAGAATATTATATCAGGTTCCTACATAGGAGAATATAATAATATAAGGATTAAACTAAAATTGTTAATGGTTAGTGGTCAAGTAATGAATTTAAGAGAATTATAAAATTATATTTATACTTGTATGGAATCCCGGGATTCGCTTAAAAAAATCCCGGGATTACGGTACTCAATTATAAGCCAAGATCCCGGGATCCCGCTATTGCAATCACTAGTTACTATTACATTCATGTCCAATATAAAACTGAGTTTCTATTTCACATTGTAAACCAAATGTTGCACTACCCATCGATTCAGACGGAATAGTAGAATGTGACCCTAATTTCTTAAGAAACGCAGTCAAGTTCTACTGAACAAGGCAAAACTCTTGGGTTGGGTCATGAATATCACACGCGGCACTTTAAACGGCACGTAAAAACATGCTATACTGAATAATTCGCATAATGTAATAATTACATTTTCTCATAATCAATCAATACTACAAATGTAAATTTCTAATATTCAGTCGGTGTTTTTATTTTTTCAATTTGAAAATTTTATATTTTTCACTTAATTGTCTATATCTAGTTTAATTGTGTTCCTATTGGAGGGCCCTTGGGATCAATTGCTGCTTATTGTAAATATACACAATTGTTAGGTTTATTATAAATAGATGTGGGGTTGAGCTAAGATGGTTGAGGAGAATCCAAAGCCCGGGTCTGATATAAGCATAAACTAGCTACCGGTTTTATAAATTTATACATAAGAAGGTAATTAGTCAAATGATGTGCCATATATTAGCAGACAGCTCTCGGGATAACCGTTAAATGAAGGAAATGGCTGTATTCGGAATTTTATTAAACAAATGAGCTTGAAAGCTCAACGTATCGTGTGTGGTTCTATTCTAAATTATATTGTAAATAAATAAGTAAATAAATAAATAAATAACGAAAGTAGCAGGTTGACAATAGAAAATTATTATTAGAATATCAAATCCCATACTATTTGCTCCTAATTTGTTACGAATTTTAATAAGCTTTTAAAAAGGCGTAATTTAAAAGGACCAAAATCCTGGTCCAATTAACAATAAAGGACTGGAATATCAGAATTAGTCCTCATTTTTAATCGATATCTTGTAGTCCGAGAAATTTAGGAATTCGGGATTTTAATATCCGCTAATTTGCTTTACAATATTTTGATGTCGAGAATTTTGAAATTCGCGATTTCGAAGTTAATGAGTTGTATCAAAGAATTAAGCGAAATTAAATTTTAGTCTGCTCTCAATCACACCATGCCATGATAATTTACGTAAATCCGCCATCCTTCGTCGAACATTCATAATGAAATGATCAACTACGAAAGTTTTGAAATCATCATTCATCAGAAAATATTCCGGCAAATTATATAAAATTGCCTATTCTACTAGATCTTCCTTCCTCACTGGGTATGTTTATTTTGTTATTTTAAATTATATTGACAGTTTTCGGTTGACTACTTTCAATGGGTACAAACAAAATTTTACTACCAGTATTTTTCAATAATAATTTGAATTTGAATATTTACTCATACCTGTGCTAATAGAGATTTTTGAAAAATGTTTACGTTGCATTGTTGACAAAAATATTGATTTTTCACATACTGGAGTAAACAGTTATTAGAAATTTTTTCGGAAAAAAACATTAAATCTAGCTAGAATTATTTTCTATTTCAATTTCGACAGGGAAAAATAATTTCCAATTTATAAAAATTTAGATCAAACATGATTCTGTAGTAGGCCCGAAATAAATAATTTTGCCAAAAATACTCTGCAAATATTCTTCCCAATTCCCAGGAAAAGCTAAAATAGTGCTAATGATGAGGAAAATTACTAAAACAACTTTCAGAGCTACCGTCCGGGAAAATCTTTTTCCACATAAGGTTCCTCATTCATAGTTTGACTATGACCTGGTGGAACCTTGGCGAACTCACTGATAACATATAATGAACAAAAATTTTATTCATATAAAATGTGATAAAAATTCATAAAACATGGAATACGTCGAAATTAATGACAAAATTTTTAACACAAATTAAATGTACACATATCACGATGCCTAAGTTGATTTTCATATCACATACCAGTGTAGTTTATACCTTGTACCTTATTTTTTAGGTACGGTTAAATCTTTTCAAAACTTAATTTCATTTCAGTTCATAAGATAAAAAACTTAACAAAATATTTCTTTCGTATTTCTAGCACTATTCCTCTCGTATTTTGTATCAAATTGATTTAACTTTCTATAAATTCTGTACCGTACAATGAAATTTGATTAGCTTTGTGTTATCACCAGGTTATTCGTGATTTTATACATACATAATATTACAATATCAATACCCTCTTGGACACGAAAGGCATGTAAAGTGGGAGTTTCACATGTGGCGACGAAGATAAGATCGAATTTATTTTCTGAGCATGTCTAGAAATATTTCTTTAATATGGGTTTATTTATTCAACCAAATCACATTCAATATTCATGTGTTGATCATCGTGGTGCTGCTTTAATTCTATAACTAAATTCGCAACAGCAACACCCAAAAAAATATACCTCGCTTGACTGTATAAATCCACTTCCTCTCTGTCAAATAGTAATAAACGACAAAAAAAGAAATCTTCGGAATAGTAAAGCAAGAACAAAATTCTTACATTTGGAATTCTATCAATGTACTAAAAAAAATGAAATTTATTTTCCAAAAAAAAATTCGATTTTTTTGATATAATTTAACGTAGATTTTGGATTTGGAAAAATTCAAAATGATTTTTTTTTTTTTGGTTTAAGATCTCTCAATGTTCTATACATAATATATGTACATACATACATATTTATCTATGTATTGAAGATGTAAAGAAAAAAATCCTTTTCCATAAGTAGATTTTATATGGATTTACATTTGGTATATTTCGCTCGTATATATTCTGTGTATACTGGGAAGTATGTGTTAATGCTGAAAATGTGGTTCGGTTTTATTTTTATGTTATTTTAATTTTTCTTCTTTTTCGGTACATAAATTACTTTAATTTGGACTGAAATGGGAAATTTAAATACGTACACTTTAGCTCGAATTTCATGTTGTACGACAAACAGGTTTATGTATCGATTATTTACAAAGCATAGTGGATTTTTTTCTTATATCGACGAGTACGAAGTGTTGAACTTCCTAAAATAAAATCTCATAGGATTATATAATTCTAGAATGATTTTTGCGCCCACTTTATTTACTGGTTTATACAAAACTCATCAAATAATTTGCTTGATTCATATTTTATTATCTAATCTTGCTTACTAGTAAATGGAAGCAGAATTAAATTGGTCGTGTATGTGGGTGCGGCGATGTTTTGCTTACTACCCCTAAGATATTGTCGAAAAATGTTTCTAATTTAGATATATTTTTATAAAGTTATAAGGTTTTTTCCAAGCACAAATTTATGTTTACGATATTACACGATATCAGACTTTCAGGTGAAAGATCATTACGGTTATTATGTTGTTCGGGATTGAACACACCTGTCACACCGTATCTTACTGATTTCAACACTTTAGTTTTTTGTTTACTATGAAATGACTTTTCTTTATCCCCTTAACATGTGCGAACTAGCTTTAACCTCTTCGCACAATCCTGTCATCATTCCACATTTCTAAATTGAAGAAAAAATATTAACAAAATTTCATTTGCTTATTTGAACTCAAAAGCTTTTATGGTTTCGGGTTATTCACACAAACGTTATCAAGCACATTCACATGTCAACTATTAAAAAATGTCAATTTGGTATAAGCAACTCTTTAGAATTACCTAAAATACTACGAATAATTGCACCTGGGTGATTTTATAAATTAATCATTCTTACAAGAAAATATTTTTATAGCACCATATGTCCCATAAGTATAGAAAGTCTTACATAAATAACATATTTGTAATTATGTGAATGTGTGTGTGTATTCATTATTGATTAATTCCACCTAATAAATCATTTTAATTGATTGTGCATATTTTATATTATGTGTTTTTGTAAATAGACTCTATCGAATTACAAATGACAAATTTTTATTAATTAATCAATAAAAGTATTATACAAACTTCAAAACAGAAAAGTTCTGTTAACATTAATCCTTTAATTAGGTTATGTGTATCTATTGAAAAAACCGTTATTATGTCAATCAATCGAACATCTCATAAATAAGATCACACCGAGGGTAAAATATTTCATGACGAAAGGGTTGAGGTTATTACTGATTGATATCCGGTATGAAGACGGATTGTTTTCCCTAAATTAATTTTAGTTTAATTATAGGTTATGTCTCGTGTAATTTGTGAAGTATTTAGTAGCATGTGCTGCTTTATAGGTGCTTCACATCGGCTCCGTTAACGGCTTTTTATTGCCCAGTGACTTTTTAGTTCGCGAAATTTGGGAAATCCGAAGAATTCCTTAAACTCAAAAAACCAATGTTACTCTAATAAATTCCAAAATTTCTGGTAGCTTAAGGTCGGTTGCTGGCTCTCATATGGAATATATACACCAAAAAATGTGATATTTGAAGAAAGTAAAGGGTTAACATATATAACCACTTCGTCCTCATATACAACAAAAAAGTCCTGGTTAAGAGGCCTTTGTGCTCTATCCCGGTTTGAATAATTTTCGCCTTATACTCGCTACATTACCAAAGAAATATAAACAGTCGTAACTAAAATTTAAGAAATTAAACACAGCTTGTATTGCTAATCTAACGGCAAAAATAATACTCTACCTCTTTAACCTTGGTATAGGTAAGCCAATATGGTCTCATTAATAATTCCCTTTAATTAATGTACTGCTTGTTGGTACCAGGTCTAAATGAACCGAAGATTTTGTTGTGGCCTACGCCCAACTTTTTTTTTTACCACGAATGTAAATTGACCACACCATACACTTAATTTGTAAAAGGAAAAATTAAACCAACCGTGTTTTTTAAAAAACTGTGTAGCATAATCAAACATCATTATTTCTCCCTAAATTTCAAAACACCAATAAATTGATTTGAATCCTCATTCAAATCAATTTATTGGTGTTTTGAAATTTAAGGAGAATCATCCTTGTCGTTTTATATAATTGAAAAACTTTTCACCATCATTCGGTTGATACTCTTCAGTTCTATTCAGTAGAATGCAAGAATAAGTTCGCAATGAGTATGATTGCTGGCGTGTTTTTACAACAAAAAGTGAATTAAATCTTGCGCATGTGACGTTTAATGGAGAATAATCTTGCGACTTTCAAAATATATCAAATATGCTTACCGATTTCTTTCACTCATTATAGATTTATTGATTATCCTAAACAATTACTAAGCACGGCACCGGTAATTAAAACCCACATTTCAAATGAAGATGTCCGTCGTGCTTTGAGGGCATTCCTGCTTTACTGTTAAAAAATTATAGAAATTTGACAATTCCGTTAAGTATCTTCAATTCCAAAATTATTTAAACTATTAGTATACAATGGCTTTAAAATACTGGCTCCTCAGTATATCTCAAATAATCAACATTGGTGTACGTCACACACATCATCATCAATAAACCTTATAGAATTTACTATTAACCCAAGTAAGGAAATTGAAAAACCTAAGCAAGTTGATCTCGTTTATACAAATTTTGCAAAAGCGATCCCAAAAGACACTGCAAAACTTTAGAGCAATTATTCAAATTTGGCTTTTCCCAACCAATTTGTAGCTTGCTTTAAATCATATTTAAGTAATACAGCATTCTCATAACTTGATGTTCGCAAATGATCATAAAATTTACAGAACTGCGGAAAATATCGACTATACCAATAAAGTGCAAGAAGATATCAACAGGGGTGTACTACGAAATCCCGGTTTTCAAAATCCCGCTTTTCTTTTCTTCTAGTTCTAAAGTCTTGATTTTGGCAAAAATATTTTTTATTAATTCGGGCTGGCCGGACTAATAATATTTTAACATAAATGCAAGATATATTGCCCAAAAATTTACTAGAAAAAACCAAGGCCGCCGCTGACGGCAAACATGTCGCACAGCGTGCCGATTTTGTACTCAAAAGTACGATTTTGTACTTTTTTTAATCGCACGTGACGAATTTCAACATAATCGATTAAGAAATGGCCTAGTTCCATCCCTAATGAAAATATTCCAGAACTTTATCAAACATCATTTTAAAATTCCATTTGGGATATGTTGATGTGGGATATGTTGATTTTCGACATAATCAGTTAAGAAATGGCCCCAGGTTTCATCCCAGAACTTTATCAAAAACACATTTTTTGAATCTCACTCTTAGGACCCACATGTCCAATTTCAACTAAATCGATTAAAAATGCCTAGTTCATCAAAAAATCATTTTAGAAGTCCATTTCCATCGCACGTGTAGAATTTCAACTAAATCAGTTTAGAAATGGCCTAGCTCCATCTCTATTGACCGCTTTATTGAAAAATCATTTTTAAAATCCCATTTTCATCGCATGTATCGAATTTCAACAAAATCTGTTAAGCAATGGCCAAATCCCAGCCTTATTAGCAATTTTCTAGAACTTGTTCGCAAACTCATTTTTGAATTTTGTCAAAAAAACAATTAAGAGTCCTATTTTCCCACATGTCAAATTTTAAAAACTCAAACCGGGATTTCTTAAAAATTGGATTTTTTTATGCAAAACTGGGGTATTGAAAACCGGGATTTCGTTACACACCCATCAACAGACATACTTAACATTAATAAGTGCAAAATTGTATCATTCCTTCGGAAAGTAAACCCCCTTAGTTAGTAACTTTTTTATGCTTTATTTTATAACTTTGTATCTGTTTAAAACTGGTATGTGTAGTAAGTTTTTTGTAGTAAATAAATAAATCGATTCCAAACATGTCCCCTAACGCAAAGCCCACTGAGTTTCTAAAACATCGATTAACTTGTTTACTTGTTTCGAATAACAACTCGATTGTCTGCTATTAAAAAATTCAAATCTTAGGCTTGCCAGTCATAATTCAATAATCTTGGAATTTTGCAAATTTAAGTAAGCGGGCAGTACGGAACGTTGTTCAAAATATAGTACGAAACGGTACCCATATACAACATATGGCGCAACCATTAATGGGAACGTTGGCATTAACCAGAAAGAGTTTCTACCAAAACAAGAATCGACTATGCCAGCCCTATTCAATTGAAAACAATATATGAACGAATATACAAAGACTACTAAGCTGTCTCCGTTTTCAGACGAGAATTATATTCCCGCATTTGCTCCGAAAATGAAACTTGCCTAATCGGAGTAACCGCAGATCTGAGACAACAACCACATAGACAAGTAAAACTAGTCGGGAGCTACCCGTTTTAAATTAGAGTGTCATTCCCCAGCAACTTCCATGACAATACGTAGCTGACCACATTCACTCTTAGTATTGCATTGTCATTAAGACCAGATTCAACTGAATGAGTCAACTTGTTTGTATGTGTCTTGAGCATTTGAGGCATTCAATTTCTTGTTCCTGGATGATTTCGAGAATTGTAGTTTCTGCATCTAGGACTTTATTAGTCTACGGTACTCTTGGTTTCTTAGCTGTAAGTGTTTTGGGGTAGACAAATCGCTTTTAAGTGTGACGATGTATTTTAGTTTTTTGAAACTTTAATGTCGCTCAAATAATTGTAAAAATTGGTTGACTTTCTTTACGATAATCACAACCAACCCTAAATCATTATGAATAAAATATGGATTCTTCCACCATAAACTATTGTTAGCGGGATCTAACGGGTTATTTCACGTGATGTTATGGGGCGGTAAAAGTTGATAGAATACACCTCAGCAGCATTTGTTTGATTAGAGGCACCACGAGTTTAATATACATAGGGCAGTAACAGTTTTTGATCAAGTCCACCTTTAAAACCGAAACTTGAAAAGAAAATTCTTTCGTCGTTTAGCAATCGACACATTGTAGTTATTTTCCACTGGAAAATCAATATGTCAGTCGCTTTATTACACAAACACATATATCTAGTTAAATTTTACACACCAATCAAATTACCATACTCTAAGCTTTTCGCATATACTACAATATACTAAAATATTAGCATCATAAAAGAAAGTATCTTTTATTTATATTTTACGTGAATAAGAACCAAAACATTCATATTTTCTTTAGGAACCCTAACTACCACAACCCAAACTACAAAACATAAAATTATTGGTTTATCATTGTCGGCGCGTGAAAGATGCTGATTGTAAGTACTCTGCGCGGCATATGATGAAATACTCCAGAGTGGTATACTCGTACAAATCCCAACGTAACACACAAAAAAGTTATAAAATAAACCGATGGTGTGATGATCACGATGTTCATGATGATGGTTTTAAAAACTTCCTAAGACATAAGTAACATTTCTTTAGATAATAAAATATTTTTGTAAACACTTTTTGGTGTGCGTCGTTCGGAATATTGGATATGTTCTTCATATTTCGATATATGTATATCTAATTTGAATTTTTTCGTACGGAAAGTAATAACATTTACATACAAGATATTCTTTATATGGCATTTCTTGTATATGGTAAATATTTAGCACCAAATAAAATAAGAAGATCTGCTATCAAAGAAGCAGTATATATGTATATAAAGATGTATCCACCGATATCTTGTGTGTATTGAGATGATGCGCGAAATATAAAAAGTGTAACAAAAACAATAATATAGAAACAATAAGAATAATAAAAAAGAAAAAGTTTAGATACAAAAATTTTGTGTTCGCACAACAACAACACGATACAGAAACAACAATAATAGCAATTCAACAAAATTTATATTCAAAATGCGTTCACCATTTTGAAATAAATTACAGCAGCAACAAAAACAACAACAACAAATAAACACCAACTATAATATCATAAGCATATCATGAAACTTGGAATGGAATACCAACAACTAAAACATGGAAATAATAACTTTTATTTCCAAAGAAAAACTATAAAGAAGCTTTCATTTTACTCACATACTTTTTCCTAGCATTAAGTTCAGATTGGTATGCTATATAGGAAGAGCCGAGAAGAGAGTAACATGCGGTAGGGATTTCAATTTTGTATATATTCTACTCCTCGATTCTAAGTATATATGGAATACAAAAGAAGCTTTTTGTTTTGCAAATAAAAATGAAAAGTTGAAGCTTAGTTTAACAATGAGAGTTGCTATTTTATTTATTATTTTTAAAATAAAAAATTCACACATTTAAAATCCATTTTTATTATATTTTTCCACCTCCTTCTATTATTGTTATTGTTGTTGTTGCGCAGTCTTTCGCAAGCATATATACGAGCTTTTATTTCGAACTATTCGTTTCTCTGGAGATATACTTTGAATTCCTAAGTATTATATGCTTAATATACGAGTACAAGTATATGAGCTTTTTACTATATATTGCTCGTGGTTTATTTGAATTGTTTATTATTAGTAGTGGATACATAAATAATTGGTGACAGTTAAAATCATTATGTAAGTTGTAATTGATATTATTAAAGTTGTAAATAACTCCATAAACGGTGAGCGTTTTAAGTGAAGTAAAATCGTAGTTTGGGTGTTTCAGAATAACTAAAATTATTAAAATTGTGTCAAATTCCATGTTCTTAAGGAGTAATTTCATGAGCCCCCTCCAAACCCTCAGAAACGGGTTTCCATCCATTTTCAATATTTACTAAAACAAAATTGTTTTATAACTTATGAGAATTATAAGAAGCACGTCGTTCTTTTCTTAATTTCTCCTTACTATCTCCGAAACTATCCCGTCCTGTTGATACTGTATTCCAGTTTGTGGTAACAAAATATCAAATTAATCAATTCAACAGTGCATACGCGCACTGCACAATAATGTGTGTATTGAAATGGTTTGAATAAGTGCAAATGGATGGCACCTCTGTCGTTTACATTTCTGAATTTTATGGGAGATAATTTGTAAACTTTCTCGATACCCTGTACGTACGTCAAAAGGTCCCGCGCAAAATTTGGCAGGTGTAGAAAAAAAATATATAAAAAGGCCGAACAGCAGGGCGGGGGGAGAGAAAAAATTAGAATTTTGTGCGAGACGTGTGTGGTCTATGAATTGAAGTGTAAGATAAATAATTATGTATAAATAAAAAAAAAAAGAGAAATAAAATTTTGTATGTAAATAAATTTAATTAACGAGTGACCAACAATTAATTTGCTTATTAATTGAGATGAACCCAAAAATGAAACAAATGAAACAAATTGACCCAAAAGTGAAAAATGTTGCTTTGTGCAAAAGTTAATTTTTTTTGTGTGCAGAAGTTAAAGGTCAAGTTTATGAAAAAAAAAACAATCTAATAAAAAATTATATAAGAACAAATCGGTTATGATTTAAATTTTATTAAAAAAATAATTTATGGATGTTGGTCTTTTGTTGGGTGAAGCCAAACAATAAAACAACAACAAAATCAATGCACAAAAAAAAGAAAAAATTAAATTGAATAGTGAGAATTGTGAAAAAAATAATAATAAAAATATAAATCAAAGACAAATCACCAAAAAAAACGTAATAATAAGTTGTTTGTGACGTCACATCAGCATCCATCGACCATCGCCATCAATCAACCATCAACATCATCAAGGTACCCAACAATAATTAAAAAAAATTTGATTTATTTTTAACAAAAATATTGTTTTGGAACTTCCATTTTTAAAGTCGGTGAAGTTAGCCCGAAATTCCATCCCGAATTTTTTGGTGCATTTCTTGGCTAAAGTGTAGTCAACCCGAAAAAAGTGTAGTCGTTACAAAAATGTAGTGCTATCCCGAAACCCCGAACTTTATGAGTATTTCTTGCATAAAAGCAACCTTTACATAAAAATGTAGGATTATCCCGAAATTAAAATGTAATACAAATTTAATTTTAATTTACACATTTTTAATAAACATTTTTTGAAAACTGTCAAAAATTAATGGAACATCTTATTGTGGACTAACCGTGCAATATTATAATTTAATAAAAAAAAATTCTTAAAATTTAAAAAGCCTATTGGAATAAAACATAAAAAAAAAATTAAACTTAGAAAATTAAGCTAAATCGAAAAGCGCATTGGCAATTCATGACAATAAAATAAGCAACCCATAATACCAGAGATAAATTGCACTAATGGTATATACGGCTATTTTGGTCTTGGTTGTGCTAATAAACCCTGTGGATATCATTTTCATATCAGGTGGAACAATGATGTATATGATGTGTATTTGTGTGGATAAAGACTTTTCGAGTTAGAATTTCTTGTAAACTTTAAAATTCTGTGGAGCAAATACCAGAGATAAATTGCACTAGCGGTATATACGGCTATTTAGGTCTTGGCTGTGCTAATAAACCCTGTGAATTTCATTTTCATATCAGGTGGAACAATTATGTATATGATGTGTATTTGTGTGGATAAAGACTTTTCGAGTTAGAATTTCTAGTAAACTTTAAAATCTGTGGAGCAAATACCAGAGATAAATCGCACTAGCGGGATATACGGCTATTTAGGTCTTGGCTGTGCTAATAAACCCTGTGAATTTCATTTTCATATCAGGTGGAACAATGATGTATATGATGTGTATTTGTGTGGATACAGACTTTTCGAGTTAGAATTTCTAGTAAACTTTAAAATTCTGTGGAGCAAATACCAGAGATAAATTGCACTAGCGGTATATACGGCTATTTAGGTCTTGGCTGTGCTAATCAACACTGTGAATTTCATTTTCATATCAGGTGGAACAATGATGTATATGATGTGTATTTGTGTGGATAAAGACTTTTCGAGTTAGAATTTCTAGTAAACTTTTAAAATTCTGTGGAGCAAATACCAGAGATAAATTGCACTAGCGGTATATACGGCTATTTAGGTCTTGGCTGTGCTAATAAACCCTACGAATTTCATTTTCATATCAGGTGGAACAATGATGTATATGATGTGTGTTTGTGTGGATAAAGACTTTTCGAGTTAGAATTTCTAGTAAACTTTAAAATCTGTGGAGCAAATACCAGAGATAAATTGCACTAGCGGTATATACGGCTATTTAGGTCTTGGCTGTGCTAATAAACTCTGCGAATTTCATTTTCATATCAGGTGGAACAATGATGTATATGATGGGTATTTGTGTGGATAAAGACTTTTCGAGTTAGAATTTCTTGTAAACTTTAAAATTCTGTGGAGCAAATACCAGAGATAAATTGCACTAGCGGTATATACGGCTATTTAGGTCTTGGCTGTGCTAATAAACTCTGCGAATTTCATTTTCATATCAGGTGGAACAATGATGTATATGATGTGTATTTGTGTGGATACAGACTTTTCGAGTTAGAATTTCTAGTAAACTTTAAAATTCTGTGGAGCAAATACCAGAGATAAATTGCACTAGCGGTATATACGGCTATTTAGGTCTTGGCTGTGCTAATAAACCCTGTGAATTTCATTTTCATATCAGGTGGAACAATGATGTATATGATGGGTATTTGTGTGGATAAAGACTTTTCGAGTTAGAATTTCTAGTAAACTTTTAAAATTCTGTGGAGCAAATACCAGAGATAAATTGCACTAGCGGTATATACGGCTATTTAGGTCTTGGCTGTGCTAATAAACCCTACGAATTTCATTTTCATATCAGGTGGAACAATGATGTATATGATGTGTGTTTGTGTGGATAAAGACTTTTCGAGTTAGAATTTCTAGTAAACTTTAAAATCTGTGGAGCAAATACCAGAGATAAATTGCACTAGCGGTATATACGGCTATTTAGGTCTTGGCTGTGCTAATCAACCCTGTGAATTTCATTTTCATATCAGGTGGAACAATTATGTATATGATGTGTATTTGTGTGGATACAGACTTTTCGAGTTAGAATTTCTAGTAAACTTTAAAATTCTGTGGAGCAAATACCAGAGATAAATTGCACTAGCGGTATATACGGCTATTTAGGTCTTGGCTGTGCTAATCAACACTGTGAATTTCATTTTCATATCAGGTGGAACAATGATGTATATGATGTGTATTTGTGTGGATAAAGACTTTTCGAGTTAGAATTTCTAGTAAACTTTTAAAATTCTGTGGAGCAAATACCAGAGATAAATTGCACTAGCGGTATATACGGCTATTTAGGTCTTGGCTGTGCTAATCAACACTGTGAATTTCATTTTCATATCCATTTTCATATTCTAACTTGAAAAGTCTTTATCCACACAAATACACATCATATACATAATTGTTCCACCTGATATGAAAATGAAATTCACAGGGTTGATTAGCACAGCCAAGACCTAAATAGCCGTATATACCGCTAGTGCAATTTATCTCTGGTATTTGCTCCACAGAATTTTAAAGTTTACTAGAAATTCTAACTCGAAAAGTCTGTATCCACACAAATACACATCACATACATCATTGTTCCACCTGATATGAAAATGAAATTCACAGGGTTTATTAGCACAGCCAAGACCTAAATAGCCGTATATACCGCTAGTGCAATTTATCTCTGGTATTTGCTCCACAGAATTTTAAAGTTTACAAGAAATTCTAACTCGAAAAGTCTGTATCCACACAAATACACATCATATACATCATTGTTCCACCTGATATGAAAATGAAATTCACAGGGTTTATTAGCACAGCCAAGACCTAAATAGCCGTATATACCGCTAGTGCAATTTATCTCTGGTATTTGCTCCACAGAATTTTAAAGTTTACTAGAAATTCTAACTCGAAAAGTCTTTATCCACACAAATACACATCATATACATAATTGTTCCACCTGATATGAAAATGAAATTCACAGGGTTGATTAGCACAGCCAAGACCTAAATAGCCGTATATACCGCTAGTGCAATTTATCTCTGGTATTTGCTCCACAGAATTTTAAAAGTTTACTAGAAATTCTAACTCGAAAAGTCTTTATCCACACAAATACACATCATATACATCATTGTTCCACCTGATATGAAAATGAAATTCACAGTGTTGATTAGCACAGCCAAGACCTAAATAGCCGTATATACCGCTAGTGCAATTTATCTCTGGTATTTGCTCCACAGAATTTTAAAGTTTACTAGAAATTCTAACTCGAAAAGTCTGTATCCACACAAATACACATCATATACATAATTGTTCCACCTGATATGAAAATGAAATTCACAGGGTTGATTAGCACAGCCAAGACCTAAATAGCCGTATATACCGCTAGTGCAATTTATCTCTGGTATTTGCTCCACAGAATTTTAAAGTTTACTAGAAATTCTAACTCGAAAAGTCTTTATCCACACAAATACACATCATATACATAATTGTTCCACCTGATATGAAAATGAAATTCACAGGGTTGATTAGCACAGCCAAGACCTAAATAGCCGTATATACCGCTAGTGCAATTTATCTCTGGTATTTGCTCCACAGAATTTTAAAGTTTACTAGAAATTCTAACTCGAAAAGTCTTTATCCACACAAATACACATCATATACATCATTGTTCCACCTGATATGAAAATGAAATTCACAGGGTTTATTAGCACAGCCAAGACCTAAATAGCCGTATATCCCGCTAGTGCGATTTATCTCTGGTATTTGCTCCACAGATTTTAAAGTTTACTAGAAATTCTAACTCGAAAAGTCTTTATCCACACAAATACACATCATATACATAATTGTTCCACCTGATATGAAAATGAAATTCACAGGGTTTATTAGCACAGCCAAGACCTAAATAGCCGTATATACCGCTAGTGCAATTTATCTCTGGTATTTGCTCCACAGAATTTTAAAGTTTACTAGAAATTCTAACTCGAAAAGTCTTTATCCACACAAATACACATCATATACATAATTGTTCCACCTGATATGAAAATGAAATTCACAGGGTTTATTAGCACAGCCAAGACCTAAATAGCCGTATATACCGCTAATGCAATTTATCTCTGGTATTTGCTCCACAGATTTTAAAGTTTACTAGAAATTCTAACTCGAAAAGTCTGTATCCACACAAATACACATCATATCCATCATTGTTCCACCTGATATGAAAATGAAATTCACAGGGTTTATTAGCACAGCCAAGACCTAAATAGCCGTATATACCGCTAGTGCAATTTATCTCTGGTATTTGCTCCACAGATTTTAAAGTTTACTAGAAATTCTAACTCGAAAAGTCTTTATCCACACAAACACACATCATATACATCATTGTTCCACCTGATATGAAAATGAAATTCGTAGGGTTTATTAGCACAGCCAAGACCTAAATAGCCGTATATACCGCTAGTGCAATTTATCTCTGGTATTTGCTCCACAGAATTTTAAAGTTTACTAGAAATTCTAACTCGAAAAGTCTTTATCCACACAAATACACATCATATACATCATTGTTCCACCTGATATGAAAATGAAATTCACAGGGTTTATTAGCACAGCCAAGACCTAAATAGCCGTATATACCGCTAATGCAATTTATCTCTGGTATTTGCTCCACAGATTTTAAAGTTTACTAGAAATTCTAACTCGAAAAGTCTGTATCCACACAAATACACATCATATACATCATTGTTCCACCTGATATGAAAATGAAATTCACAGGGTTTATTAGCACAGCCAAGACCTAAATAGCCGTATATACCGCTAGTGCAATTTATCTCTGGTATTTGCTCCACAGAATTTTAAAGTTTACTAGAAATTCTAACTCGAAAAGTCTTTATCCACACAAATACACATCATATACATAATTGTTCCACCTGATATGAAAATGAAATTCACAGGGTTGATTAGCACAGCCAAGACCTAAATAGCCGTATATACCGCTAGTGCAATTTATCTCGGGTATTTGCTCCACAGAATTTTAAAGTTTACTAGAAATTCTAACTCGAAAAGTCTTTATCCACACAAATACACATCATATACATAATTGTTCCACCTGATATGAAAATGAAATTCACAGGGTTGATTAGCACAGCCAAGACCTAAATAGCCGTATATACCGCTAGTGCAATTTATCTCTGGTATTTGCTCCACAGAATTTTAAAGTTTACTAGAAATTCTAACTCGAAAAGTCTTTATCCACACAAATACACATCATATACATCATTGTTCCACCTGATATGAAAATGAAATTCACAGGGTTTATTAGCACAGCCAAGACCTAAATAGCCGTATATACCGCTAATGCAATTTATCTCTGGTATTTGCTCCACAGATTTTAAAGTTTACTAGAAATTCTAACTCGAAAAGTCTGTATCCACACAAATACACATCATATACATCATTGTTCCACCTGATATGAAAATGAAATTCACAGGGTTTATTAGCACAGCCAAGACCTAAATAGCCGTATATACCGCTAGTGCAATTTATCTCTGGTATTTGCTCCACAGAATTTTAAAGTTTACTAGAAATTCTAACTCGAAAAGTCTTTATCCACACAAATACACATCATATACATAATTGTTCCACCTGATATGAAAATGAAATTCACAGGGTTGATTAGCACAGCCAAGACCTAAATAGCCGTATATACCGCTAGTGCAATTTATCTCTGGTATTTGCTCCACAGAATTTTAAAGTTTACTAGAAATTCTAACTCGAAAAGTCTTTATCCACACAAATACACATCATATACATCATTGTTCCACCTGATATGAAAATGAAATTCACAGGGTTTATTAGCACAGCCAAGACCTAAATAGCCGTATATACCGCTAATGCAATTTATCTCTGGTATTTGCTCCACAGATTTTAAAGTTTACTAGAAATTCTAACTCGAAAAGTCTGTATCCACACAAATACACATCATATACATCATTGTTCCACCTGATATGAAAATGAAATTCACAGGGTTGATTAGCACAGCCAAGACCTAAATAGCCGTATATACCGCTAGTGCAATTTATCTCTGGTATTTGCTCCACAGAATTTTAAAAGTTTACTAGAAATTCTAACTCGAAAAGTCTTTATCCACACAAATACACATCATATACATCATTGTTCCACCTGATATGAAAATGAAATTCACAGTGTTGATTAGCACAGCCAAGACCTAAATAGCCGTATATACCGCTAGTGCAATTTATCTCTGGTATTTGCTCCACAGAATTTTAAAGTTTACTAGAAATTCTAACTCGAAAAGTCTGTATCCACACAAATACACATCATATACATCATTGTTCCACCTGATATGAAAATGAAATTCACAGGGTTTATTAGCACAGCCAAGACCTAAATAGCCGTATATACCGCTAGTGCAATTTATCTCTGGTATTTGCTCCACAGAATTTTAAAGTTTACAAGAAATTCTAACTCGAAAAGTCTTTATCCACACAAATACCCATCATATACATCATTGTTCCACCTGATATGAAAATGAAATTCGCAGAGTTTATTAGCACAGCCAAGACCTAAATAGCCGTATATACCGCTAGTGCAATTTATCTCTGGTATTTGCTCCACAGAATTTTAAAGTTTACAAGAAATTCTAACTCGAAAAGTCTTTATCCACACAAATACACATCATATACATAATTGTTCCACCTGATATGAAAATGAAATTCACAGGGTTTATTAGCACAGCCAAGACCTAAATAGCCGTATATACTGCTAGTGCAATTTATCTCTGGTATTTGCTCCACAGAATTTTAAAGTTTACAAGAAATTCTAACTCGAAAAGTCTTTATCCACACAAATACACATCATATACATCATTGTTCCACCTGATATGAAAATGATATCCACAGGGTTTATTAGCACAACCAAGACCAAAATAGCCGTATATACCATTAGTGCAATTTATCTCTGGTATTATGGGTTGCTTATTTTATTGTCATGAATTGCCAATGCGCTTTTCGATTTAGCTTAATTTTCTAAGTTTAATTTTTTTTTATGTTTTATTCCAATAGGCTTTTTAAATTTTAAGAATTTTTTTTTATTAAATTATAATATTGCACGGTTAGTCCACAATAAGATGTTCCAACAATTTTTGACAGTTTTCAAAAAATGTGTAAATTAAAATTAAATTTGTATTACATTTTAATTTCGGGATAATCCTACATTTTTATGTAAAGGTTGCTTTTATGCAAGAAATACTCATAAAGTTCGGGGTTTCGGGATAGCACTACATTTTTGTAACGACTACACTTTTTTCGGGTTGACTACACTTTAGCCAAGAAATGCACCAAAAAATTCGGGATGGAATTTCGGGCTAACTTCACCGACTTCATTTTTATGTGTATAATCTTAGGTTTAGTTAGTTAGTAGGGAATTTAGATTTTGCTTTTCTGTCTAACCTTTTTTCATTCCATTTTTTTTCCATGTTTGCTGTTTTTGCTTTATGGATTTTTGTGAAATAAATAGAAATTGTTAAATTTTTTTATGATCACGGTCAAACCAAAATTTCTTTTTTTTTTTTATTTTTGCTTTGTTGCAATGAGAAAGTGCAATGAGAAAATAAATTAACGAGCACGGTTTGGATGGATTAGGGTAACTATACGGTCAGAGATAGGTAGGTAGTTGGCACTATTTCCTTCCCCGCGGTTACTCTTTGCTCACATATACTCTTCAAATCCCATGCCCAAACCCTGATGCTTAGCCGGCAACGACCGCTGAAGAGTCCCTGTGTGAACCTAAATTTCTATAGCATTTGTGTGACTTGGAGAATGAATTTCGGGTAAATTTTGTTCTCGTTCCAGTTTCATAATAGATGTTTTTGTTGTTGTTGTTTAATTATTTTCTTTTTTTTTCAATTTTCATTCAAGTACATTCTCCAGAGCAAACAATTGTTAAAGAAATAAGACCGACCAAATGGCACAGTGGTTAAAGCTTTTGCGTTTTGATCGTGAGATACCGGGTTCGAATCCCAATAGGGACAGGATGCAAAAGGGATTTTTCATCATCTGATTACGATCGGTGATGTTAATGACACAACTATCGGAGTGCACAAATCATGGGTCGGCCCATCTTCCATCCCAGCACTATAGGCTGACATGGAGCTATGCAATGTGTCTTATCGTTTCAGATGACATCGGTGGCATTTCCAAGGTTATTGGTATCGGAAGATTTTTGAGTAAAACTTATTCAGTGCTTTTTAAGAGCCCTGGAAAGTTCCTTGAATTCAACCAATTTTTAAAGCGCAGTTAGAACGCGTGTTAGAAGTAAATACCGAGGAATTGGATTATGGTTCTTAAAGTACTGATATTAGGACAAGCGATTTAGCGGTTCTGCCTTGGTCCGATTGCACGCAACTTCTTCAACCGTTGAAGCTCTACGCTTCTGAATGTTATACTCGTATACGTGAACGCAGTATATTTGATTATAATTTATCGAGAGGTTTGTTAAAGTGAGATTTAATAACATATTTCAATTCAAAGGGGAGCAAACAAAATATTAAGGGGAGTTTCTTTCCCAAATGAAATGTTTTGGTTTATTTGTTTTACGCTCTTTCAATGTTTTCAGTCAAATTTATCCGGAAAAATTTGACGCAGGTTAACATAAAGTCACATAAAACGTATTTTATTGAAAAATGTATTTCCATACTACATTCCGTTTTAAATGTAGGATATTCTTTTCGTTTTAGCACAGATTTAAATCTTCGTGGCATTGAACAAACTAATTTTTGTGTTAATTCTGACAGTTGAATAAAAAAGGATTCAAAACAACATTAATCGAAGAAATAAACGAAAAACATATAGTGAAAAAATACAAACAAAACTTACCAACATTACAAAATGCATAGGCATAGAATACAATAAAATGACTCACAAAATATTAAAAAAGACTTTCAAAAAATTCGGATACAAGACAGCCTGCAACCCCAGTCATAAATTAGAACAGAAACAAAATTTAAAACGCCCCAAAAAAAGACGCAGGGTATACAATATAACATGTGACGAATGCCCAATATTTTACATCGAACAAACAGGTAGAAGCTTTCCAGAAAGGTTCAAGGAACATATCAACGACATAACAAAAACAGAACCGAAATCAAATTTTGCACTACATAATATTAAAAATATAAACCTGACAATGTTACACAGAATTAGAAAAGGACAACAATTAGACAGCCTCGAAGAACTTGAAATATGAAAAAGAAAACACAAAAATAATTGCTTAACGACAAAATTACACCAAAACCAATAGAATTTACGACCTAATAATAAAAAACACAGAAAGGAGGAGCCAAAATGAGTAACCTTTGCCTTGTATATACGACCAACGCAAAATAAGAAATGTATGTTTCACTATAACGAAGAATTAATAAACATTGTTAAAACTACATAAAATAAAACTAGTTTTTATTTATAATTAAATTAAAAGTTAAATATGGGACACAATTGAATCTATACCGAAGAAAGGTTGACCAAGTCTATTAAACCAGCAGATTAAGCGATGGATGATTCGCCAGGTTCGAGAAAATCCAATGATTAGTGCTCCAAAGTTGAAATCCATGAGAAGCTATGGTTACAATGGGCATACACCAAGAAAAAGCCATTTATTAATAAAGTCAATAATGTAAAGCGTCTACAGTTTTGTAAAACCCACCTAAATAAGAGTGAGAAATTTTGGAATTCTGTCTTATTTGCCGTCTTGGTTGCGATGGAAAAGGTAAAGTGTGGAGAAAACCGAATGAGGAATACAACAGCAAAAATACTTTACCAGCAGTAAAACATGTTAGCGGATCTGTGATCGTTTGCGAGTGTATGGCAGCCAATGGTATTGGAAATTTGGTATTTATTAACGGTAACATGAATAAGTACGATTATTTAAAAATTTTGGATGATAATTTAAAACAGAGTGTTGGAAAACTGAATATCTTAGAAAATTTTAAATACTATCAAGACAACGACCCAAAACATAAGGCATATGTTGTTCAAGAATATTTACTATATAACTACCCAAAGGTTTTGAAAACACCACCTCAGTCTCCAGGCATAAATCCAATTGGGAATTTCTGGCTATATTATCGTATCCTATTGGATACGCAAATAAGAAAACATCATATTTACAAAGTATTAAAAGTTAAAATGTAGAAATTTAAATTTATGAAAATAAAGCATAACCGTACTCTGCCCGAATATTAAATTGTGATCAATTTGTGCCATTTTTTATTTAATTAATTATTTTGTCAACTTATGAATGAATTTATTATTATTTTTTTACATGTTGTATTACAGTAATAAATGAAAAAAAATTCTGATAATAAAAATTATTTTAAGTCCGCTATGATAGTAATTAATCTAATGAATTGTTGTATTTTACACCTGTCCGAATTTTAAATGGTCTCACTGTTAAACAAAAAAACAAAAAAAGTTACACAAAAAAAATATATTACAGTCTTAAAAATGGATAAAAAAAATTGTAACAATTCGATCCTAATAGATAAAAAATAAAGAAATAAAAATAAAAATGGTGAGTTAAAAATGTGAGTTTAAAACACCTGATCGTTTTAAACTCACATTTTTAACTCACCATTACTTTAAACAAATTTTCAATTTTTGCAATATTAAAATCATGAAGCTAGAAGGCTACAATACTTTTTAAGAATGCAGATAATTTTTTCGTATCCAAGATACGATTGTGATAAGGTTGTGTAAAACTTAAAAAAATGTTTCAGCTACTGGTTCTTTTATTTTTATGACAAATTATTCTAATTATGTGTTTTTGAGCGAGAATAGGTTCGAGAGCATTGAAGTAAGTACCACCCCAACAAACAATATCATACTGGGAGCTTTCAATGAACAATGCCATATGCGTTTTACAACTTTCAGGGAGCAATAATTTTTAAATTGATATAATTTACGTATTGCGTATACCATATATCCGCTTATATTGCTTGCATGATCTTTCCAGTTTAGATTCACGTCGATGACAAGATCCAAATAATTGATGTTCTTTACACATTCAATTTTAAAACAGTTTGCAGAGCAAGGATAATTTAAACGATTTGTAATAACACATTTGTAACAGTTTTTAATACCCAAGGTATATTTTAAACAGCCAGCATATTATTTTTTTTTAACCGAATGATAGAATATATTAAAATCAGAAACAATAAATTCAGAACGTGAAATCAATTAATTAAATTTTTTCACTTACTAGCAAATTGTGTTTTGCAAACCATTGTCTCATAACATGTAAATCATAATTTATGTTCATAGCTGTTACAAAATGATTATCATTGGTATAAATGAAAGCTAGGTCATCAGCTGTTACACTACCATGAAATTGTTGTTGTTTTAAAATTGAATTTATATAAATCAAAAATAAGATCGGGCCTAACACGGAGCCTTGACGTACTCCTGAAACTACAACTTGATCTTTACAAAATTAACCATTTAGCACAACTCTTTGCCGCCTACTTATTAGGTACGATGAAAACCATTTATGAACCATACCTCTAAAACCAACTATATGTAGCAGTATTTGATGGTCAACCATATCAAAAGCTTTCGTCATGTCCACAAATAAGCCAACACTGCACTTGTTCGCATATAAAAAACTTGGACTTTTCATCTGAATTAAAGACCATTTGACAATACATGCTCCACATGTATATTAAACGCGAAAAGTGGAAAACACATAACAGACACGTTGGAAATTTTAAACTGGAAGTCAATCAAACAAAGAATTTGAGAATACAACTTCTTGTGTTGCGTAACTATAGTGGTGTAGCGGAGGTGATGCATTATGTATCCATTTGTTCAAGGTTGGACTGGATGCTATGCGATTCTTCGCCAGTATGTGATCCACACGCGTAACAAGCGGATTGAGAGGGAGGCTAACAAACGTCTCATAAAAACAACTAAACGTACAGTTTTCGTTTCGTTCCGACATTTTTCGTATGGGAAACCGAAAAGATTTTAACATTGCTCAGTTGAAGGTGGAACCGAACCGAAAGAATTGATCAAATTTTAAAAAAAAACTTAAACAATAACCTCAAATTATTCATTTTGACATTTATGGTTATCGTTTTTTTTTTGTCTTTGTGTACAATACAAGTTTGTAGAACTAAAAAAATCGATCTGTCAAATAACACAAAACGAAACGAAAAATTTGTGCGTTGTTTTATAAAAACGAAATTATTGAAAACGAAACGAATCGAGCTCGGAAATTGTACATGGATAACGCTTTAAAAATTTGACCGTGGAAGTGCTTTGCCTCTAAAAATCTAAATATTTCCAAATTATTTCGAAATAGGCAAAGAGTCGCGCAAGCTACCACTTTAAATAACACTCAAAAAACCGGCGTTGCCTTTCGGAGGCACCACCTGGACTCTGAACTGTTTAATGGCGGTAGAAAATTATCTACTTTGAAAGGAAGGTCATTCGTTCCATATTTGGCCTAATTAAAGTTACAGAAAATATATTACAAGGTCTCCACAACAGCGCATGCAAAATAAAATATTCCAACAACGACCAGCCGGTGTACGTGGTCCTCGTCTACGCTGGCGTGATTTTTGTAAACTAATTATTCAAATAGTTATCATGATTATTTCAGTAAGTCTCCACAAATAAATTTTCGTTTAAAAACTAATACTTATTTCATTATTCAAATAAGAATCATCACAAGGTCACTAATGTGAATAAATAGTCTACACAAAAATTGTTCGGTAATTTGTATAGTGAATCTATTAGCCCTCGACAACTATGTCAAAATTTTTTTTTTTCCATACGAAACAAACGATTTTTATTGTTTTTACATATCGGAGCAAATAAGTATGCCAAAGCAATTCGGATGGTTTTGCTTACTTATTTAAGATAGCGGCCAGTAATTAAATATATAGCTTTTAAAATTATCCAACTAATTATATGGTGACGAAATTAACAAACACTGCCATATCATTTAATTAATTGGCGATAATATAGAATTTGATGACATTGAGGTTGAGCTTAAAAAATGCAAATTTACAATTGCCATGTGACGTTCGTGGTAAAATCGAAAAGAATAAGACAAAGAAAATTATTTTGTATGAGCAGAACATGAGCATGAAAAAATAAAATTAATTTTTTGATTGTGTTTAATGGAAAAGCAAATATGAAAATCGTAAACATTTTTAAATTTTCCTCTCTGTCCCACTTAAAAACCAAAATATTTCATTTTTTCAATACGCTTTTGTTGTTGATACAAAATAACTCCCTGTAAGTCTTATTCACTTTGGTAGAACGTTAAACAATTCAATCATTCGACACTTGTGTAAAATAAAGATGAAAATATTTTCTGCTTTTTAACCCTCGTCTGGCGGCATAATTTTACTACGCTAAAAGGCGGCAGACGTACAATTGTACTTTAATATATTTTATATGAAAATCGTCACTGTAGTCATAATTTTTGTAAATACATAATATTTGGAATTTCCACATTATTAAAATGTAGAGATCTCACAAATCTTTACCTCTCTCCGGCTTCTACAAGAAGACTTATTAGTATTTAAAAACAGAAAAGGTACAATTGTACCTATGCCGCCTGACGAGGGTTAAATTTAAAATATGTATTAAAAAAAATAAAATTCCCCTTTACATATCTTAATTATTTCGTTTATTTGTAAGTAAATTTCTATTGCAAAGTGTAATGACAAACACCTCATACTCGTATACATATGCTATACCTATATAGTTTAATACATACCATGTTGTATGTTGTATAATAAACTCGACATTGATAGAATAATTTCGAAAGGTAAATAAATAAATAATGTGTGCTTTCAGTCATTACTCACTACAAAAACTTTATTAGCATTATTATTTATTCCCTCAACAATACATTTTTTACAAATTTAAACTCATGAGAAGTCATTTAGAACCAAATTAATTACCTTAGTCAAATAACTCGAGATTACACGTATAACGATTTCTTGTATCGATTGATTACCTAAAACATAAAACAGCAGAAATTTATTTCAAAAGTTTTCTAATTTGTTTCCCCTGATTTTATTTTCGTCTCATTTATGTAATTTTTTGGTTCATATTAAAATTATATTAGATTAACGTTGTTGTTCTTTTGTTTTAAATAAATGAGCTTAAATCTTATGAAAAACAAAAACACAAACAAATATTTGATGTTCTTTTCTAAAAAATGAACGCAGAAAAAAAATTTAAAATGTTATTTAGCAGAGTGGAAATTATTTCGTTTAGTTTTGTTAATAGCTTTGTGTGTATAGAATTTTCCTATTTAAGTATTTTCCGGCGTTGCTAGAAGGGCGAAAGCATCTTAATTCGAATATAATAAAAATTTAATACAAAAATATTTTAAAATTCTTGGAAATTTATTACTTGTTTATTCCAGGTTAATGTGCCGTTTCATTTAGGAACCATAAATTATAATAATACGAGGAGATTTAAATAAATGGAAATGATTTTCATTCGATTTTTCCTTCTGGGCAAATTTATCTAGAAGTTTTGATTTATAAACAAAAAAATTGCAGAAAAAACAGTTTAGCTGATCTTACTAACATATCTTTATGCAATGAATAGATATCTACTGTTTTATTTAATCAGTTCACTCAAAGAGATTAAATTTCTTTTTCAATAACCCTTACTAAATATCTGAAGCAGCACGTGAAAATTTCGTACCCAATTAATTATATCAATAAACTAGTAACCTGTACAATCTGAATGGCAATTTTCATTATGTCTAAATTTTCTAATTCATCTGGAAGCCACAATAAGGCAAAAGAGAATCCTAAAACATGCGGTTATTTATGAATTAAAAATTTGTGATATTTTATAGTGGTTTGGGTTGTTGTATTGGCAAATTGGTAAATTATAAAATACACACACACCAGGGTGGAATGAACAAAGGCCAAAAACATTTCAGTATTTGCTCAAATCTATGTGGAATTAAACGTTTCTACAGTTTTAAGCAAATGCGGAAATATAACGGCGTCTATTGATTTTTTTGAGCCATCTAAATTTGCAGAGATTTTAAAAATACAATTTTAAATTTAAAAATGTCTGAAATCTTTTTTGAATGTATCGTCGTTAGTCGTATACTTTTTAAATAGTAGTATAAGGTTGCTGAGCTAATAAAGATCTCACTTACAAGTGTATAGAAAATGCTGGACTTATAAAGTATAAGTGAAATTATTATTTGGAATAATTTCGATATGGTAAGGAAAGTTTAAGCCGAAACATTTGAGACTACATGAACGTCACACGTAAACGTTTATAATAGGAATGCGAGTGTATCAGAAGAAATATTGATTTCACCAGACATAAACTGGTGTCCGTTTTTTTTGATAGCTGATGATTATTAAGTCTCGAGATTTCGCTAGATAAGCAAATTCAAATTTTGAATGGTGAATTAAAATGATAATATAAACACCTTAAACAATAATTGTGATATAAAAGTTAATTATTGTTGATAAAAAAAGATAAATTTTATTTATAACTCATCTTATGGATGTTAACTAAATTAAGTTATTTAATAAATAGTTCGTGTACATAAAGTGCTAAACATCGTATGTGCCTGTGCAATTTCTTAATAAACACATTTTATGTACTTGTACTTCAATATACCTTGAATTTTGTTACTCAGCCGATGACCATTCGCTTACCTCCTATACTCCTTCCCTTTTTTCATTATAAATTTTTCCGTATAAACAACAGTTGGCTGGGACGATTAATAGATTAATTTTTATTGCCTATTTTTCGTCTATCCTTCTCTTTTTTTGTTGTTGTCTTGTTTCTTTTATATATAACTAAATTTTTACTTTTATAAATCAGTAGATACTTCCTGATGATGGACCAAAGTCGAATTAACATTACTTTTTTTTTGTGGTAAAAATGAGGTTCTCATTCCGAGCTATTATCACACACTATCATGCCTATTCAAAATCATGTGTAAGTGTATCTCGCCAATGACCTACGGCAAATGTAAAGTGTACAAAGTAATTCATTAGTGATTCACTGGGAGTGAATTCACAGTTCAGCGAAATATACGAAGGCAAATACAAAACACATCGGTTGGATGAACGCGTTCCTATATATGCGGTATCTCATTAATCGAGTGTATTTTCGACACGGGTAGAATAAATTTTAAAAGAGGGCGGTGCTCGTAGTGGTATCTGTATAGAGAACTAACATTATCAAACTTTCATTTGCACAAAACCATATACATATACGTCAGATATATCACTTATGACATCAATTGAAAATTGGCCATTGATTTTGGAGAATTTGATACGCAACAACATTTGATGGCATTGACGGGATACTGACACTTCAACCCATTATCAACGTGTGTCGACGACATCCTGCTGTTTGCATGACGGCGAATCATACTTGCATTAACTTTTGTAAATTCTCAGCCATCACTGTATATTTCTAGTTTGTGTTAGTTGGAAACTGTTTATTCATGAAGTTATTTATTTAGCATGTATTGATTAAACTGAGTCATATGAGATAGGTCTAGTGTCAAATGGGTTAAGGTATTTATTTTTGTGTGAGCACACTACCATAAGGTTGGATTGGATCTATATATAAACCCCTCCGTTAACCATGGACTCTTAGCCGGAGCATTACTATGCCCAAGGCTCTCCGTCCAATATATTTTTGTAACACGGAATGGCGGTCCTTGCTGAGTGGATTGTTATACTTGGATTGGAACACCATCACGAATAAAACCAGATAATAGCCCGATTAGCTTTTATCATGATAAAATAATAATAATCCAGCACAAATTTTTACTGTAGCGATATATCTATTCTTTAAATACGTAGTATAGCTAAAAGGTTATAAACTTTATGACATAGAATTAAGTCAATATATAAAAAAGATATAATAACAGTAATAAAAATAATGATTAAAAAGAATAATAAAAAAAGTTAAGAAACAAGGTCTAAACTTGGCAAACAAAAATAATATTCAAATACAATGGATTTCAGTTAACAAGAATTTTTTTTAGTATGTACTTAGCTTTTTCATATTATTTTTAATATGAAATTTTTCGCTAAAGACGAAACTTTTAACACCAATTTTCGTTTACTGCGAACAAGTTTTTCAGTCCCTTTATATAAAATTAGTACAGCAATATTCGCTTAACACGAATTTTATAATTGAACACTTTTCCTTTCATAAAACAAAAAATAGCGTGCAGTTTTAGGGAATTCCCCGAAATTAAATTTTGTTTTTTTTTTTTGGAGAAAAATGGTTTTTGTTTTTGCTTTGTATTTGGTAGTATGTCGTGACATAATTCTCGTTAAACATAAAATTGTTCTGTTTGAAAATATAAAATTGAATTTATTGGTGCGGGGGTTAGTTTTGGTGTTAGTTTTGGTGAGCGAGATATAAAATTATTCTTGTTGTCTAAATTGTATTCTCTAGAAATCTTTCAAATTGTTGTTGCTTCTTCAGTAATTAATAAGCAAAAGCATGCAAATTCTGGAAAATGTTGATCGGGGCGATCGATCAAAAACAGAAATTTGTAAAGAAGTTGGGATTCCAAACTACTTTATCAACGATTATAAAGAATCATCTAAAAATTCAATCTTCAAACGAAGCCGAAAACGTTTGGGTTTATCAAAGTATGAAGATTTAGTTTGGAGGTTGCTGCTTTGGTTTAAACAAGCGCGATCTCAAAATAATCCTATTTCTGGACCTCTATTAATGAAAAAGGTTGATAAAATAGCCATCGAAATGGCTTTAAATCTAATCCTGTGTGGCTAGAACGTTTCAAAACATAAGACACGGAATTGGCTTTAAGTGTATTGTAACATTGGTAATGTTCCAGCAGCCTAAAAATATAAGTTTGTTCGAATTTTTATCACTCAATTGCGCAACGACATTTCATATGTGTTTGATAGTATCGTGACACTCGCGTTTGTATATTACCAAATCTATCTCTTGATGTCTTTGTAGCTATTTTGGAAAGCCCTAATCTAAGTGGCTGAATAATCTGGTGATGATTATTGGTATAATAATTTAAAAAATATGATAATAGATGGTGATGATGCTGGAGAGTGTCTCGGTGTTATTTTCATCACCGAAAAACTTGAAATTATACAATTGTGGTCTGTCATTCGGTGATTGTATTTTAAAGAATAAATAAGCAGACAATTCAAGGTATTAGTTGGCAGAAGTAATTGTATAATTACAAGTGTTGTGTATACTGCAATATATAAATCGTGCTCGTGAAGTTGAAATAAAAAAAAAAAAAATATAAAAAAATAAAACGCTAATTATTACGAGCGTGTATAGTTTGTGCCACGTTATCCGAAACAAATTGAGTACTTTTGCGGGGATTGCAGGTAAAGGTACCGGTTCATACGAACGGAACGTTTTTTTTTGTATGATTGTGATAATCTGTTTATTTCTGGTTTTTATATCATTACCATGTTATTTTCTGGTCCTGCAGAGTCACATAAAAATCAAGGTGGTATTCGCTTAGGCGGCACCCCGCTATCGGCTGGCGTCTCCGCGATATATTTTTGTTCGATTGTCGGTTCGATTTTATCGCAACGGTACTCAAGTACGGGTACCAGTGAATCACGCCGTAAAGAAAATATTGAAAACGGCTCATCAAAACGCAAAACGGTAAATCGAGCAAGATTTTGGATGTAATATGCATAACTGTCAATAATCATCATCGTCTATCACGGCCTAAATAAGCTAAGTTCTTTTTATATATTCCTATTTATTATAAATATCATATATACATAATACACATATACAACTTAAATTCTGTGGAGTATATACAAATGTAATTAAAAACTCTATATGAATAACTAAATACTTATATTTATTACGATTTAATTATTAATTTATTTATAATTATATTAGCTTAATGATGATTTTATTTAATTATTGATTACTTTTCTAATGATCATGTTTATTATAGTTTCATATTTTATAATTTAGTAATTATCATATGTTTATCATTAGTATGTTTATGCAATCTCAATAGGGCCGCGGACCCAAAAAAATTAGTTATAAAATAATCAAATTTGTACGTTACAATTACAAATTTCTTATTCTTATTATTATTGTTGTAATTGTGATGTACAAAATACTTAGCTAAATTATAGTTTAAATAACCTTTCATATGTACTTGTAACACAAATATTCCGATCGAATTATTCCAATAATTATTTATCAATTTCATGTTAATTTTTCGTGTGTTTTATTGCTGCTGTCACGATACTATCATTTACAATTTGCTTCTTTTCGTGTGGCGTAATAATGTTTCTTGAATTTTCTTATAGTTTAATGTAGTAATATCCTAATTACTATGTCTGAGTAAACTTTATTAGATAGTTAAGGCTAACACGTTGATCAGGGAAGCGTACCAAAAAAATAATGTGATGCACGGTATAGCTTGTAGGAAAGGGGTGGCGAGCATGTGGTCTACAACAGCCTTGACCACGCTAATAAAATGACGGTACATACCTCACCTTTGTTTAATAATTATTTGTCGTTTTAGTATTCCCTTTTTTTTGTGCATTGAGTTATTTACAGCTCTTTTGATTAATTTCTCAATCAAATAAATAACGTTAATAAATTACGAATACCTCCTGTTAGTTTTCTGTTTTTTTTAAGCGTCTCATTCCATATAAGTATTCACTCACAATATCATCGGTATGGGTAACACGGCAGCACATCAAGGTTACTGCAATTAGTGATAAGTACTCCACCCACCGACTGAACCTAGCCTCGCAAACGTGCTGCTATCACATGTTAAAAGGATTGCAGTGACATTCTGCTAACGGAACACATATCTTGCTTTGCAGTGGCGCCAAATGGTAGAATCAATTAGAGTGGCGCTCACTACCAAACCATTACACCGCGTTCCGTTACAGTATTAGTGGAGAGGCGAGACAAGTATCAGCTGATATGACTTCCGATTGGATATCTCCAACTTTACCTACAATTCTGAAGGATTACGATAGAAAAGACATTTTTAATGTGGATTAATTCGGATTATTTTTCTTTTGTTGCATGCCGGACAAAACTTTAACATTTAAAGGAAAAACTTGTTCTGGTGGTAAACAATCTACGGAATGTCTTGAACAGACTCTTATTGTTATTGGAAAGTCTCAAAATCCGAGATGTTTTAAAATCGTTAAAAATCTACCCGTTCAATACACCACAAACAAGAAAGCCCGCATGACAGCGGACTTATTTTCAAGTTGGTTGAAATAGTTAGATAAAAGCTTTTAAGATAAATAAAAAAAAATAATAATTATCGCGTTCGCAATAGGTGGCATGCCACTTGCACGTTGAGTCATTACGTCAACTAACTGCAACTACTGTTGGAAGATAGGAAGAAATCGTACAAGTGTGGAACCATTTGGGCTATATAGTTATAGTTATCGCAAGGCAAACAGTATAGTGAAAACGATTATCTTTTACGTCAATTTATAAAAAATGAGATACAAGTTATTGTGGGTTGTTAAATTTTCAAAATAGACTTTGTGGTTTCTCCCTGCTTCGCCGATTATTTTATATTCATAAGGCAATTTTATTGACCTCATCCAGACAAATTGAGAAAATACCCTAGCCGTAACTGTATCACATATATTAAACACTTGTATGGAAGAAACAATATAAAAAAATACTCAATAAATAAGTTTGCTGCATATACAACACGAAGAAATTTTGATAAAAACCAAACAGAGCGAGATATTTTATTTTGGTTTTCTGGTCTGTTGGTTTAGAAGTGATAAGAAAAGATCAATGGATATAGATAACCTTAAATGGATCTTTTATACACAAAACAAAAATCTAAACACATATGAATGTTTGTAATCGAAAGCGACATACAGTTATAGTAAAGCTCTTTCGTTTGAGTGTATATGTGTAAGAAGTAAACCAAAAAGAATATTAAAGAATTATAAGAAATTGGAAGGAAAAATACCCTTTTGGAGAACCTTTTAATTTTGTTTGGTATTTACTTCAATATAAAAGTATAAGAACATTATTAGCAACCGACAAAATATTATAAAAAAAATTTCATAAATTATAGCAGATTTACCCATTTTGCTCTTTCTTATGTGCTTATGTAAGTGACTATGTATAGATATGGAGACGTATTATACAGTTTTTCTTTTCATTTTGAAATATCCATAATAGATGAAAAATAACAGAAAATGTGGAAAACTATTATTAAATTCATCCTTTTTGTGGCCTTCATTCCAAGGTTTTGTTGTTGTGTTTGTTTATAAATTATGTACATAATATGAGTCGGATTCATATAAAATTTATAAATATTTTAAATTGCAGCAAGATTAATTTTTTTACTCGTATAAGGATTCAAGCTTATAGAGTAGAAAATACACAACAAAAACTTGTCAAAATCGATAAATTTAAATTCGTTAGTGCTGTACAAAATCATTCAAACAGACATTATATCCTATCAGTCTTTAACGCTAAGTAGGTATCCGAATCGGATATTTTTATTATTCACTTAAAACATAAATTTCGGATTGTTTTGTTGTTGTTTAATAAAGACATTTTATTAATATTTTGTGCCGAACACAAAAATATGACAAACCATTAAGTTTGATTAATTGATTTTGAAAATAAAATAAAAATATTATTATAAAAGCAAAATGAAAACATTAAAAATAATTTATCATTAAATAAAACCGTTGGAAAATTTCGTTGATAATAATATTATCATGCGCTCATTTTGCTCGTAATTTTTCCGTCTCTTTAGTATATTTTTGCTGGTGTCGGGTATTATTGATTACGAATAATTTCCCGTTTAAATATTACAGAAAGAATGGTAGAGCATTACTTTAATAAATAATAGATGTGTTTTAGTTCTGGTTATTTAATGATCATGATAATAATGGAAATTAGATGATATTTTTAACTAAAAAGTTTTGAACGCTTCGTAATTTTAAATAAAAGCTCCAAGGCATTTGAAATTATGAAACGACAAAAAATGAAAGTGAAAGGAAAATTAAGGTCAAAAAATAGAAAGAAGAATATATAATTACTGCTGTGTCGTATTGTGTATTTAGTACAGGGATCTCCTCAAGTACACATACTATTTCGAAACACAAAAAAACTGGAAAATTTTATAAAAGCACTAAATTTTATATCCTATAAACAATAAAACTTTTGGCCTCATTTTTAGCTGTTGTACTATACACATTGTGTTCTCATATTAATGAGAGTATTTTTGTACTACAACGAATCGCCCAAAGCGATACTAGCCGGTCAAAACCAACATAACGATACAGAACCATTTTCCCAAACAATTTGTGCTTTTTTCTTATACTTTTTAATATTTGAGATAATATTAACAAAATTACGCTTGGCAGGGTCATATTCCTTGATTTAATTAGATACAAAAATATACCGTTGTTAAATCTTGTGCTGCACATCGCAACGTTAATGTACTTAGTGACTTACTGATACAAATAACAGATGATTATTAATATCGTAAAAATATTATATTATGGCATTAAATTAAAGACATGTAATATAAAAAGACGTTTAACATTACAAAGTCTTATTTAGCTGTATAAAATTGCATTAATTTTTAATGATTATACAGAATACGTAATAAAAATGTTATGAATAACAGATTGGCAGCTTAAGCGATTTTGTGAACATGAAGTCAACGAAAATAAAATCGCGTGTGTGATTTTTTTTATATACGGTTATACTTCAAACTTGATATATCGCGAAGGACTGGAGTATATATATATATATATATATATATATATAGAACTTTCGTTGTCTAAACTGGAATGAGTTTGATTCAGCACGTTTTTTCTGTGTAAAGCTAATTGTTCCTTTCATAAAATATGAGTGGTCTCCTCAAATTAAATAAGACAGATCGGTGCTTGTACAGAAATGGTTGTTATACTTGAATTTGTTGAGTTGCACACTTTATCAAATTAAATGGCATGTGTCATATATAAATCAGCCGACTGATCATTTTGACAAATTATAATCACGGTTGGAAACATCTGTTTTAAAGTTGTATACCAGTTCTCAAAATAGCATAGGATTTCTTTCAGAATTGTCAAGGCATTATAATGTAACACAGTTACTTCTGATCGCTACATATTGAAAGACTTTCTACATATCTTTGCAGCTTGTTTCTTCAACTACAACAAACACGACACAATTTATTTTATTATTTTATTTTTATTCTAAATCGGGGAACTCACTGTAGAATAATAATTTCAATATACGAAATTGTTACAAGACAAAATACCACAAACGCAAATTTATTTTTTTGATTTCCAAATAATTTCGTTCATTTGACATCTAAATCAAACCATAAAACAAAATATTTAAAATCATTGTTTTTATCTAACAAAATAAGAATACAATTGAAACCCACAAAACCGGTTTTGTCTTGGATTCTTTTTTAAACTAAAATTTTTGGAGATTCAAAAATTTCAACACACCAACACAAACAAAAATGAAATAAAAAATTCTCAAGGTCATTATTTTGTATTTTTTTTTAGTTTGATTTGGTTTTTGAGCCATGCGCATCACAAAACAAAAATTTTACCTGTATTAAAAATTCGAATTCGAATAATAAAAAAATAAAATAAAATGTAATTAAATGATTAATAAAATGATTAAAAAAATGGATGATAAATAAAATTAAATGATTTTTTTTGGTTAGCATTTTACACAAACACATAGAAAATTTAAAAGTTACCGGATTTAAATAAAATGTGTGTGGACGTAAAGGGTGTAAGCTATAAAAGTTACCAGATTCAAGTTACCGTAGTATGTAGTATTAACATAAAAGTACATAAGATAGCAGGGCATGTATTACGTATTAGATGGCACCATCGGCAGTAAAATCAATAAAAAATTATATTTCAATATCTTATTAATAATACACAAATGTCCGTAGCTTTTTTCAACCCGAGAAGGGTAATAGGTAAAAAGTTGATATTTGGCAAGTTTTTAGGATCCGATGAGAAAAGTTCATAGCCGTTGGAATTACACCGATAGGTTCTTCCTGGGCTGAGCTGTGGCGAAACTTGCCATTGAAAATACATGGGATTCAAAAATTGATGTTTTTAAATTTTGCAACATAAAAATACTACTTATTACAGTGTTTAGAGGTATATCAATTCCTTTATTTCGCGTATTTTTTTTAATTTTTAATGCATCTTTTATTTCTAATAAAATCATAAATTCCGACGGTATCACCCCCCCCCCAAGGGTCGCACGAGCCGCTTACTAGTGTTATAATAGTGCATAAGTACAAAAAGATTGTCCACGGCTACTAAAATGTGGCCACCTAGTGTCTAAAATACGAAACCAATAACAACAAATTTTGTTGAACAAAATAAAACTTTATTTTGTGTTTTTAATAAAAAGTTTTTAAATTAAATTAAGTTTAAATGAAACTTTATTTTATAATTTTCAATTATTACCATCTTTTCGTATTTTTGGAATATACATCGTAACAGATCAATTTGGCCTACAGAAACTGTGATTCCAACATGACGCGGTCATATCATACGTAGCTGGTGCTTCAGACGATGCATTTGTAAAGATTTCTTCCGTCTCAAATAGCCTCTATGGTTAAGAAAAATATTCGGAAAGATTTTGATGGCATGTCTCAGGAGAGAGAGAGAGAGAGATACAGAAAGAGAGAAAGAACACAAGCCTGCAAGAACATTATAAACAATATGCTTTGCAGAGTTTAAAATCGTATATTACCGGATTATCAACTGTTCAAAATGTTTTACAAATGAATCCTATTGGTATCATTGTGCATATTTGGTGGTTTTTAGGTTTAAACTCGAACGATTTTTTTTCTAACTAGGCCGAAAAATAGTACCATAGTGTAAACATCTCAAAATCACAGTTGCTGGGCCTATTTTTTAATTCATCCCGAGCACGCAGTGCGCTGTCCAAAAATACTTCGTATTATTTTATTCAACCAGGGTAATTTTACTCCGCACACTGCGCTATTATTTGTGAACTGTGATTACACCGCGCATACCCGGTTCCTCAAATTTTACTCTGAAACTAATGTCAGTGTACGAAGAGTGTGCAAAGTAAAAAAACAATTTATTACTCTGTGCACACCAGATAATTTTATCCAGTACAAGCTTCGTACAGTACCCGGGGTAAGGCTGCTTGCTCGGTTTGAATTAAAATATAGACCCTCTATGACTAAAATTAGATAATCTTAACGATAAATGTGAATTGAATCATTGCGGACCCAACTTGGAATGCTCCTTTCGTATTGGTAATTCCTTTATAAGATAAAGATTTTAGATTTGTTTCAAGGTTAAATAGCGCTGCAAACTTTTAGTTCCGGGTTTTCGAGTGTGATCACTATCACCAGTTCATTCTAAGTTAGAGCTCCGTCTTTTATCAATTCGCCCATATCACAACCTTAAAAATCATGATGTACATCTTTGGTTGACCCATATTCTTGCAAAGGAGTTTTTCCACAGAGAGACGTTCAAGCTTTTTTCAATGTAAAGTTATTTCGGATTTAAGAAATAAAAATTTTAAACGGATGGCCTTACAAATTTAATTTAATTTTATTAAATTTTACAATTTTTAGTGTTTTATTGCAGGGACGTTTTACTAGACTCTGGGAACTGAAATCTGGGTTGCTTTCGCAGTATAGAGACATTATTTCACTTTTCATCTACCATGCATATCTCTCTAAACACTCTATCTGCGGTACTCCAGACGTTCCAAGTCCTAGTATTTTTAAAATTCTTATGATTTTCATGTTCGTATCTTTAAAATAAGAAGATTTTCAATAACCAATGATGAATCCTTCCCTAACGATATTATCGTGGGTATTTTGTAAACTGCCGGGGATCTGTTGGTTCTCTTAAGAGTTGACGCTAAAATGTTCATAAACAATCAAAGATGTATAGAATTTAAATGATTTTCTGTGCTGTCGTCATAGATACTAAATAGAACAACGAGTGTAAATTATTAACAATGATATTAGTTTATTGTAAAAATAATGAATTCCCATTTTGTCAAAAAAAATTTACCTTTATTAGCGAAACACATTTCCAGTTGAATGACTTTGTTAACAAGTAAAATTGCAGAATTTGGGGTGAAAGCAATTCACAACAAATTGGTATGGATTAGAGACAAAGGTAACCATTGCTATCGATGTAATTTGTTGCAGAGCAATGCTCAATAATTTTTTTAAGATTGATGATATCGATGCAAAAGACTTAATAGCAAGACGGTGCCACATGTCATACAGATAATAAAACAACAAATTTGCCGAAACAAATATTGATACGCGCCATGCGTTTAAAATGGCAAAAAATTTCAACAATATATTCGCCATAAGGGGGTCAATTCAAGAAAGCTGCTATACATACCTAAATTGAATATGAAATTAAATCAGAGAAGAGGAGGGTAGGGCATCAAGATATAGACATATTGTAGACGAAACTCGCTATAAATTTGTACATACTATGTGTCTACATTATAAGTTGAATGGAATGATAGCCTAGAGTATTGTGTGTAATATTTTCAATTTAAAAATTTCGGTTATTTTGTCGTTGCATCATAGTAAAATATTGTAATAGTAAACAGCTTAGACCACATCCTCTAGTACAATTCTATCCTGTATCATTTCGTTAAGTAAAAATTGTACTTTATCAAAATATACAACAACAAATTTTGTCAAAAATTTCATAATTCAACAGTCGTTCACGATTAGAAAATTATTGACATACATATATGTGAAAATTTATATACAAAATTTTATTTATTTTTTTTAAATTTTAATCTGTAATGAATTTTAAACCATTGACGGGTCATGAGATTGTTTCTTTTAAATTAATAATAATTTTTTATTGTAAACTATAGTTTGCTCAGTTTATATATGTAAACATCAATTTTGCCAATGTAAGTAGTAACTCAAAAGAAAAAAGCCACCAATTTACAACTTCAATTTGTGTATTTTACTAACCTAATTTTATTAATTGCTATTAATTCACAACAGTTCTGATGATGCCAATGTGGCGAAATATTAAATAAATAAATTTGTACAAGAATTAAAACAGAAGCTGGATACAGTGTTTTATTACAAAAACAACAAAACTACCAAATTTCAACGAATTTCAGTGTAATTAAAATTCGAAAACGAAACAAAATTTCCAATATTACAATATGCAATGGATTTTCAAAATTCTAAATCATACTTCGTCCACAAAATTCTTGTCATCCTAAGGATATAAAACTATTAACCCTTATGTGAGTGACAAGGTACCCGGGTACCTCTTGCACTTTTAAACGGCTAGCTTTGTATGTTCCAGTCATAATAAAAAGTTTTAATTTTATGAGAACTTCTAATTCAATTGATAGATTACGATCACACTTAAAAATGAGAATTTTTACAACTTGGACTCACGTGAGAGCAAAAAGTTGTTTAGTTATATGAATTAGAGTAACAAAGGTACCCGGGTAGCTTTATACATTTTTTCACTATATTTGACAGAAAAAGTGTGCAAATATTTTATAGTTTTGTTTTATATGTCAATGTATTTCATTGTTGGTCGATGATTTTTTTCACTGATGTGACACGTTGGATTATTTACGTATTTTTACAGAATGTTTTTCGAAAACTGATATGTTGCGGCTAATGGAAAACTGTTTTCAATTTATGTAGTTTTAACAAAATCCGTTATAAATTTCATAATTGCAAAAAAAAATTGAAAAAAATTAGTTTCCAGAAAAATTTGCCTGTAAGGTACCCGGGTACCTTAGTCACTCAAATTAAGATATTTTTTTCTTCACTCACATGAGGGTTAAATTCTTAAATCACAACCAATTTCGTATTTACGAAAAAACTACTTGTTGGAATTGTAATTCAATTACATAAATAGTAATATATCCTAACAACCTCGATACCATGATAAAAATATACAGCATATTCAAACTTCAATCAGTTTCCATTCGATTTTTAATTAACCAAACTAGAAGCACAAAAACGATTTTCATTTTGGCTAAAAAAAAATTCAAATACATAATTACAAGAATAATATAAAAAAGAAATTCTCAAGGAGAAAGAATTTTTCTATTTACTGTACCATATTGTTTATGTATATCTTTTATCGGAAAAATATTTTTCGTATTTTCGATAGACGAAAATTTATTTTTTTTTATATAGAAAACTAATTTATAGAATTTCCGATCGAATTTGTTTCTATTTTTATCCCAGCAAAAAATTATATAAAATGTACCAAAGTAAAAGAAAAACCTAAGATATTTAGGGATGCTTTCATTCAACAAACTATGAACAAGAATATAAAATATATTATGTTATATACAAAAGTCTAAAGTTGGCATAAAGTATTTTTGAACGCACAAAAAGGTCGATGTATTGTGAATAATGAAACTTACAGTTAAAGTTAAATGTTTTACAAAACTCTAATCGTTTGACAATTGGTTCAAAATATTAAATTTCACACAACAAAAAACACACAATAAATTTTGTCTTACCTTGAAAAAGATTTAAAAGAAAAAGTTTTGGGTCGGTATATGATGTTCAATCGTCGTTAAAAATCCGAATCCTGTAATAACAAAAGAAAAAAGATTTTGTAAGAAAGTTTAAATCAATCTGGATATAGCTCCATCACTTTAGTACAACCTAAAATCAATTACAAAATATGGACTATTATTTATGAAAAAGATTAAGCTGATTAGAAGTATTAAGAAGTATTAAAATGTATCTACGTTTTAACAACATTTCGATTAGTTTATTTTTTAGGATATCCATCCTTAAGTAGCAGCTAAGTAAACAAACCTTGAAATCGGTTTGACTGCGTTGGTGTAGCTTAAATGATTTTGCATCTGATCCGAAAACAATTGTTTTTGCTTTCATATATTTATTGTTCAATTGCTTGCAAGTGGGCCTGGCAAAAATAATTCACGGGGCAGTTATATACACAATTACCAAATTTTGTAAAACATAAAACGCCTTCTAGTGTGCCCTATACACAAATCAAACTATCGAACCAGATACACGATCAATATACTAATAAAAACTCATAATACTGCTTATATCCTTGCAGGCAATTTTATAAATCTTCCTGCTCTACATCTCGGGCCCGTCCTTTTTCAACAAATTGCTAACCCCTTGCGAATAATATAGCTTTTCGCCAAGCTCGCGCGCCTACTCACAACAAAAATAGTTCCAAACAATCCAAAGTCGAGGCACAACATTGTTGAGAATGCGACTGTTCTAATGAAAACAATAGATAGATCAGATTTTGCAGTCATTACACGACTTTCTTTTAGCATGAATGTCAATAAATCTTGAATAGGCCGCACTAGATTTCTAAAGCGGAAAGTAAAACTAAGCAGGATTTTGTTAAATGCTGCCTTGCTTAACAAAAAATCTTCATTGCAATTGTACGGTTTTGTCACTACAGATTCTCCCAATTTATGGAAAAAACGCATAAAGTTTCATAACGATCTGTTAATCCTTCTAAAAAACATTTCCGCTTCAATCTTGGACCAATTTCGTAGCAAATTTAATTTAGCATATTAAGTCTGAAGTTCCACAACAATCAGTCAATCATTAAAAATTACTGAGACCCTTGAAATTAATAAAAAAAACCTTATATCTGAAGTTTTACCCATATCAGCCGCTCCATCTGCGCTGTAGAGGCCACAAACTATTAGTCTGCAAAGGTCATACATATGTACATACTTACACAGATACCTTTTAAAAACAAAGTTTTTTGATCTTTTACATTTTGCAGATACTCTATTACTTTATTTTACGTACCATTCGCTATATCGCCGAAGTAAAAAAGTGGGTTTCAAAAAGTTCTGAGTTCCGTTCAGACTACATGACTATGTCCTCTCTATAGCCCAGATGGATTGACTTATCGGGGTGAAACTTCATACTTAAGCTTTTAATCCCAGTGATTTGTGGCCGATATCGGTGAGCCATAAGAGGCAGTTTCCATAAGAGCGTCATCATTGTTTGCAAATATTTTAAAAAGTACATAGATTCGCGATAACATGAACGACGTATACCGTGAACTATCCTCTCGCATGATTCGAGGATTCCCAGTTTGTTTTTTTGCATAATTTGAATCAAGTAAAGTTGAAAATGTGATTCATGAATTTCAAATTTGTTGTGAACATACAAATTTCATATGAAAATTTCGGCTACCGCAAACATGAATAATCTCGTAAATATGAATTTGATTGATTCTATTTTGTTCATGTTATCGCGAGTCTACTGTATGTAGCATTTACGAAAAAAACGATTAAACACCAAAAGTCTTGCGAATTAAATCCCGATGAAAAATGATTCTATGTCGTTAATATACATGGAAAACAATAAGAGATTCTAAAGTAAGCTGGAACGAACAGAAGGAAAATAAAAACTTCAAGTTATTAAGTAAAATTCTGTAAGTAGAATGTCGTCACATATATTAAATATAGCAGAAGAAGTGATTTTAAGTTTCCTTAATCCCGACTGTAATACACTAATCAAATTTTTACTTTTCTAACGGGCCTAAATCTGGGGTTTAATCACTCGTCTTAACCGCTTTTCAATGGACGCCGTTTTCATTGGGCGAAATTGAGAAAGAGAACAGAAGGACAGCTAATCTTTGGGTTAGGAACTACTTTACTAAGCTGCCGTTGGTCCTCAGGATGTGTGGAAAACGTAAGATAAGAATATATCAAAATGTACGTAAAAATTATTTTGAAAAGAACGACTCGTTCTACAAATTTTTCAGATTATCATGACCCGAGGGATCCCGATTTAATAAATAGAAAAATTTTACTCATCAAGAGATATATTCAACAAGGAAAATGAAATTTGGGTTTCAACTACTTAACCATTTTAAATTGGAAACATGCCAGTTTTCGAAGAATATTCTGTGTCTGACGTGTCACAAGAGTTAAAAAGATTATTCAAAGTAATAAAAAATTGGTTAGTTAGGCATGTATAACAGAAGCCGTGGTGGTCAAATGAACTTTGTGGTTGTGTGTCTTAATTAATATAAAAAAACTAACAGGTGGAACACCCTTTATCTATAATAAATATATATTTTATGTAACAGCATTTTGATTCAATTTTTAATTAAAAAAGGATGTCAAAATTTGAAAAAGGATCTGTCATCATGTCGAAAAACCCGCTTTTGTTTTATCTGTGTAGCCAATCAGTATTTCTAACAATTAATATTAGAATTCCTAAAACTAATATTCCGAACAATAAAAACTATTTTTGTTGAAAATCAATTTAAAATTTTTATAGATTCACATGATACAGAATCACCAGTATCGAACTTTAAATTGGAAGGCTACATTTTTATTTTTATTCCGTACGTGAAAATAAATTACCATTATCATTTCAATACAACGTTTCTATGTTGAGTAAGAGTAACCCGTACTTGTGCAAGGCTTTTTATCCAGGCATGCATTATTAAAAGTTTGTGTATTTTTTGATCAATAGCCTTGTGCAACTACAATCAAATTACGCACGTATACCCAAAAATGTTTCAACCGAAACTTTTTTTGCAACCCATTAGCCTCCTGCTACACTCCTATTTATATTTATTTATATACGCACGAGTATATGTAGGGCAAACAAAAGACATAATTTTTCAATGTAATACTTCAAAATTATAAATTTACTTCAGTTTTAATCTTAAAAAATTAAAACAGCACAAAACAGTTGGTGACAACTTGACAGAACAAAAAATGTAGAAAAAATTGGTAAGAGATGAATATGAAAATTTCACTGAATTGCACACAAATTTTGTGGTACAGAATATAAAATATTATACATAACCGACGTATATTACATATAGGAACAGAAGAAAACTACTGTACTCGTACATAATATATCAAACACAGTATATACAGTTTTTTTCATTTTTCATCATTTCGGCATTGTATAAATTTAATTATTTATTTAAATTGAATTTAAATTATGTATAAATCAAAAAAAAATTTATTAGATTTTCAGTACATTGTGGTTCATCATTCACAAAGTACATGAACGTAATACGAATATTACAAATCATCAGAATCGGCAACATTTGGAATTTCTAGTTGTTTTGTGTATTGTAGAGTGTAGACTACACACCATAGAACAAAATAACCAGTAGTACAACAGTAACGAAGTCAGCAAGTAAATATATAGCAAAAAAAAAGTCTAAAATACAAAATCCAATCAATGTGTTTGATCAAGATTGACATACAAATATGGATGAAACATCAAAATGTGAACATATAAACATTTTTTAGCTGGCACAAAATAATAAATTTAATGGAATTTAGAAGTAGAAAATATCGAAAATATTCGATTGGTAAATAAATTATTTATCCGGATATTATGGTCTTGCAGCTTAATCGGATTTTGGTTGGTTTTAGGGTCATAAATATTAAATTGATCGTTATATTAGAGATACATGTATGTGCATTGGCGCCACTTCAATTTTTTTCAAGGAAGTTCATGTGTGTGCTAAGTTTCACTTAAGCTGGAAAAAAACTGAAAAATTTATATCAAAGGGCGAAAATAATACTCGTTTATCTTTAAGTATCACGTATAGATGAAATTGTACAGTTATGTGAAGAACAAGTTGGAAAAATAAAAATTTACCACCCAAAATCCACCGACTTATCTCCGATCGATAAGGCATAAATTCCAATGCATCATATTTCATAGATGCGTTTTTTGCTTATCGAATGCCTATTTCAAAAATTGGTATATGTTTCGGAAAGTATATATAGCTGAAGAGGATTGAAATTTTCCACGCATACTTTGGCGTTTCTCAGCTGAGAAACTTCAACAATACTAATTAACAATAGTGGCATACGGAATTTCAACAGCTACTTACTCCGCGGTCAGAGCTTTACACTTTTACGTCTTTTTTGTCGAGGACGAATAAAGTACCTTTCTATCTGGTTACCAGAGTATATAGATTTTGTTCAAACACTGAGACTTGAGAATCGTAAGTTTTGCTGCTGTTTCACTGACCTACTACATCCACAAAATTATATTATTGTCATTCAATCTTAGCTACTATGACAAGGCGGTTTAAATTTAAGGAAGCAGACAAACAATCAAAAGATGTGAGCTACTAAATAACGTAATCGAGAACGGAACCACATGCATACATGGAATTGAAATTGATGAAGCTCTGAGCTTTTACGGAAAGCCTCTTACCGAAATTAATAAATTCAATATAGACGTGCCTGCACATACTGGATCATGCAAATTATTTGATTAGCTTGGATGGCCATCACCCGTAATAATCACTTCAAAAGTTATGCAGGAAAAACTTTTGCTTCTAGTGCTCAATTGGGATGAACCCGTTTCTGAAGGATTTTACCAACAATGGTTAATCTGCTTGGAAAAACTAATTTTGCCTAATTATTTGAAAATCCGTCGAAGTTCATGAATTATGCAGCATGTGTCTATCTAAAAGATAGTAGGTGATACGATTTGATATTCAAAAGTTAAAAATTTACCACATCAATGGCACCACATTAAATCCATTCGGCTGATTCCGCAAGTCGATGAATAACAACAAAGGTGGATAAAAAGAATCTAATAAATAGGCAGCACATGAGTTAAAACATAATTTAAGAACCACTAGAAACGTAAAAACTCATAACAACTTCATCAATGAGGGTAAAAAGAAAACATGGATCCGGACCATCTGCACGAGGCCCCAAATCAATCCAGTTTTCAAGGCAGAAACAATGCAATTACTAAAGAATAAGACAGTTGACAAAAGATCAACACGAAATTCTGCAGGTAGGTGGAACACTTCAAAATTCATTGCCAAATTATGAAGAAGATGATCCTGCGAAACTTTCATTTAACTATCAGCTCAGTATAGAGCAATAACCATTTACGTGCAAAAACGGCACATAGAAGAGTATACAACTTTTGCCACCATTCTAACGTAAGAAGTATTTTATTGTGTCTGCAAAAATAGGAGGGATTTACTCATTGGTAAAGGCAACCTACAATTTCAAACAGTGCAGCCGTCAAGGTTCACTAGTCACGAGGTTCACTTAAGTATACTGGCGTTGACTAAGCGGGTCTCTACAAATAAAATCGAGCAAAGGTAAAGGATGCAAAACATATAAAAACTACCTGGCGATCGTCATCTATATTACCAGCAAAGTAATCCACCATAGTGATAGTAACATATTTTATTTAAAGAAGAGTTCATCCCGCATTCAAAGCAGTGAGCTTAAGACGAGGATTGCGCAGTAGTATATACAGTGACAATGCAACGAAATTCATTGGAGCCGCAACAACACGTTTAAAACTTTATGTTAAGAGGAGATACACGTTCTCATTATCAGAATCTAGGAGTGCAAGCAGTAAATTATAAATTTCATTTATGTACAAACTGGATAAATTGTACAAGTTTTAAATTAAAAAAAAAAAAAACAAAAACTGAAATTTATATTTTTTTGGTTTTCACTTTTATTTTAAATTTTTATATTTTTATTTGACACTTGTTTCCTCGTTGATGGCTGGCGATAAAGAGAAAAAAATGAGTGAACGTTGAGTAATTAACAATATCTTTTCTCGCTTTAAGCAGATGGCCAAAATTCTACACAACAAATTATTAGTGGGTACACAATTAGCTTATTAAGTAGACAAATATAATATTATTAAGATAAGTTGATTGAAAAATTGAATAAATTATAAAATGAATTAAACTAATTTCTAGGTACTCAAGATGAATTTATACAAGGTAAGTATTAACTAATTGCTAATGTTTATTCTAGGTTTAGGTTTATGTAATGTATGTATGCGATGTATTCTAGGTGGATTATGTGTTGCAGGTAGAGGATTTATTCCAGGTAAGTATGACTGGACTCACCAAGGTTTTACTGAACATTTATGTCCCAATTAAATCTATGTGAGTTGGCAAGCGAAACCCACACGACATGAATGAAATCTATTGCTCAGCAATAACCTCATAGTTGAACTTCAATTCAACATATAAGAAACAACCTGCAGTTCATGTTGCTATGTCACGTGCTTTATGGTTAAAAAAATTAAACTTCATGCAGTGGTAGCTCAGACTGCGGAATATGTTGAGAATACAATATGCAGAATAATCAATCTGAAATGTATGCGGACACCAGAAACCAATGGAGTAAAATTCCAACAGAAGTGTTTATCCTCATTCATATAGGCCCCACCCGTGATAACCAATTAATAAAAAAAGATATCATTTTGCCTATAAAGGCGTAGCCTCAGCGAATTTACATAAATGCAACGTGTTAATTCATACAACTGTGTTTATGTGTCGTTTTACAAACAAAATGATCGTTGAGAAATTCGTTTAACCGAAATATTTCATAAAATTGCTGTTGAAAGACGAATAGCGCTTGCTCCTAAAGTTTTGTGTTGCGTTCCGCTTGTTTAATCAATTTCTAGCACTATTAAAACCAACATGCAATTAGAAAATTAAAAGAAAAATATATGAATAAGAATAAATATTTTTTCATCGTATAAAATAAAATTTTTAATTTCTTGTTTAAATTTTTATTTTTAAACATTAATTCTAAAATTTGTTATTAAAACTTGTTATTGCTCCCTTGATACACCTAAATTTGTTAGTTTTTCCACTAATTTATGCGGGGCAGCACCAAAGTGAAGTGGCTCTACAACTAAATTTCAGCCGATACTCCGTTCGTCGAGTGTGGCAGAGATATCAGAAAACTGGTGGCTTCAGACGGCGACAAGGAAGTGGCCGACCTCGTGCTACAGCACAGCGTGATGATCGCTTTCTTGTAACAACAGCACGGCTGATGTAGTATACCAGTACCTTCAAGAGGTTTATGTTCCTGTTCTAGAGAGGTCAGTTCGAAACCCGGACCAAAATCCCATCGAACATTTATGGGACGAGTTGAAAAGTAGGGTTCAAACCAGAGATGTTGCTCCAGCGAGGCTCCAGAAGCTGCAACAGGCCATCGTAGAGGAATGGGGCGATACCTTAAGATCTTGTGAAAACTTTGGTGCAATCAATGCAGCATCGAATGGAAGCTGTCATTCGGGCCAGGGGAGGGAATACTTCTTATTAAAAAACCTATTTTTGTTTTGTTTATTTCCATGTTTTAATTCGATTTTAACCCCTAATTTTCTTGCTGACAAATTCACAAAAACGTGTACCTCAGATGTTTACCCCCAAAAATCAGTTTGCCGGCACGTATAAATACAAAAAAGGTACTACTGGATACTACTGGTACTACATTTTATTAATTTTTGTTACATAAAACATTCCACATCAAAGTTATTTTTTTCCAAGTGGGCTTTAACCACTATCAAAATTCCTTGTTTCACATTTCGTTAACTAGCTAATTTTCAAATGTCAAAATCGTTGCGATTTTGATGATAAGACTAAAATTGTTTATAAATAAAAAGACTTATAAGATTAGAGGTTATTGTTACCATTATCTAATTTTTTGGGGAAATGGGCTTAAACCACTTTCAAAATAAACGGCTCATATGTGGGATATATAATCGTTATATTAAATAAATAAAGCAATAGGCATAGGAGGCCGAAGGCCAAGTCTAATAACTAAAGGAAAGCAAGAGTAGTTTTCGATAAAACATTTTTTTCTACAAAAAAATATACCAACGGGAAGTTTTTTTTGTTGACATTTCGTTTTCATTGAAAATTCGTTTTGAGCAATTATGACGCAATAAGTAAGTTAATATATTTGTATTTTTTAAATTGAATTAGTTGTGTTTCTGTTATCTCTATTTAAAAGAAACCCAAAATAACAGCATAAGTCTGACCCACACTTGTTGAGATTTGTTCCTATTAATCGGAATAGGAAGTATCCACATTACCGGCTTCGAACCAGAATTAAAAAACTGATAAAGTAAGTCTGGTCGTTAGTTAACTGTCAATAAGTTTTGATTTCGGGCATTTGCATTTATATTGTGACAATCGTCATGGTCATGTTGTGAATATTATACAACTCGGTTGGAAGAATAGTTGAATTTATTTTGGATTGGTTGAACAATAATTTACTGACGACATGATGACTTATGACTAGCTGAAAAATGCTCTATATAAAGGAAATGCACAAAACGGCTTCCTAAACTAAAATTAAAAAAATTGAAAAAATTATTAAATTATAAAACGACAAATGACGAGAGACTCCTTAATGTTATGAAATGATGTACACATTCGAAATATTATATTATTTTCTAATCGGATCCACTCAACTATGCATAATCACAATAAAACCTAACTATACATATACATACTACATAAAATATTTACCATATATACCCAACATAAAATATGAATTCATAAATTATTCATAAAATATCCTTTCATAAATCGCACCATTTTGTGTATGATTTTATGAACAATTTATGACTGTATGGCAATTGGTCTCAATTTGTTCTGAGTCCGCCGCACACATAAAATTCCAATTTTCGTTGAAGATTTTACAGTTTTTAGACGTAGTCACACAAATAAATGATTTATTATAATTTACTGTTTGTCGACAAATATAATTTTTTGGCAAAAGTGATGTACGTTCTATATGATTGATGTAATTTATTATTCCAAAACTTGCATTGTTAAGATATTTCTAAATATTAATTAAACTTTGTTTATAGTTGGGTCTCTCAACTGCTTTTCTCTAAAATAAATAAAAAGATTGTCATCAGAAATTTGTCATCAGCTTTAGCATCGTGTGACATTTAGTTGTAAAATTGTGTTGACGAGTACAATACGAATTTATTATAAAAAGGTTGGTACTCTCAAGTGATGACAAGGTGTACCGTACCTAACACGAGCTTTAGAAGTTAAATTAATTTAAATTTACACCGCATCGTAAATTATACAGATAACACAATAAGCTTATTTTAAATAGCCTTGAATATCGCCTAACAAAATATCGCTTAACAAAAAGAAAATACTGACACTTCTCCATGGAACACCCAAGCAGCGTAATAATAAATATTTTGCTGCGAATAAAAGAAGCTATAAGATATTATTGTTGTGTTATCTTTGTATACTGATAAAGCGATGTGAGGTTAGGGAATTTTAGGGGTGGTTCGAATAACAATTCAAATATATACAACCGTGTATATGGGAAAATAACACAGAACAAAAGAGTTATAATATAAAAGGAATGTGTATTTTGGGTTTGTTTGGCACAACAACACACAAAAATACCAATAAATACAAAAGCACCAAAGCTCGTTCAATATTTTTTATTCGTCAGGTTGTTGTTGTTGTTGGCTATGGATTCAGTTTAGTGTTATATAACAAAGCGCGAGGTAGATACTTTCTCAATATACATTAGAATATGTACATATAAATAGGGTTCAGATTATATATGCTGCTATCGATATTTTATTTTAGTAGAAATATGATTTGTTACAGATTTTCATGAAATATTTTTTGGAAATGGTTGGGCGTGGGTGGAACGAAATAATCATTTACTGGAAAGCCCCAAAATAACAATTCCCATTTCAATGAAAAATTATATTCAACTCTAAGAAATAAGAATTTATTTTTTGGTAACAGATAACGCTAACACTAAATAAATGTTTGGGCTATACAAAAAAGAAATTAAGCAGACACAATAATACAGACATTTCTTACTACGATGAGTCAAAGATACTAGAGATCGATCAAACTCGGTCCATATATTTGTTTTTCGCATTGTTAAGTAAGGTCAAGAAATTTTACCAAAATAAACATAATTGCGATGAACCTCGAAAAATGTACATTTCAATTCCAATAAGTTAAGAAGAACGTTTTAGCTTTAAGCACGAGTCACGTTCAGTAATTATTAATAGTTACAATCATCATGTGTACAAATAATTAGTCATGAGAAATTATTTTAAGGGTTAAAACAAACTGTACAAGAATTGTGAAATAGCCATCAACTGAATAACTAATAAAAATGTTAAACACATAATTATTAACAGTGAAATGTTAGTTTAAAATTCCCAATTATCAAACCGCCTGGCACAAAAGTAACCCATAAACATTTATTTTATAGCTCAGCATTTATGCGAGATCTCGATTTTTTCAAAAAAACTGGAAGTGGCAGGTAGTTTCAAAATTAAAAACATAATAATTGAAACAATAACAATTGAAAGAATAAACAGAAAATCCAAATATCCATCCTTCTTATTTAATTATTTATACCTAGAATACGATTGTTTCATTCAGAAAAAAAACAAAATACTTAATTAAGTATACCACAATCATCCAGTCTTCTGCATCATCGACAGATAAATGGTTTTATCTTTAAACGAATTTCCCAGCCTCTTTGCGAAAAATCTGACTCAAACGATTTTGGTCGATAGTAATAACAATATTGTCTCGGTTTATGTTTCCCTTATATTCGGCTGAAGTTTGTATAATAAAAATCCAATATACCCAAGCCGATGATAATCGGTTAAGAAATGACCGAGTTCTGCATTTGGTGGCCATATACCAGAACTTCTTAAAAACTCATTTTAGAATCCCATTTCGAATTAAGAATCCCACCAAGTCATGGTCAAATCTTACAAACAATCGGTCTCAGCGGCGTCCCTACTTGAATTCAAATATTTTGGAATTTATAAATCCCTGCAAATAAAGCAGAACCAATTCTATATACTTCCGACTTATTTTCTTACAAATTATTTTTATGTGCAAGTGCAAAGAAAGAATTAAAATTTGCAATTTTTCCACACGATACTATATTTACTTTTAGGTTAATTTAAATCTTACAGATTGCAAGCTCGCAGAAAAATTACTCAAGTACGTACGAAACGTATTTTTTTTGTTAACAAATTACAAATTTTGAATTAAAATTAAAGATAAACACGGCGTAATGTTTGTTTAAACATGATCAACAAATATTAAAAATACATAACATTATTGTTTAATTTACTTTTTCTATATGCATGCACTAATTACATGAAAATCTTAATTTGAACATTTTAATTAATGATGATCTATAAATTTATTTAAACAACTCAAGCAGCCTAAACAGAATTATGTAACAAAAATTTATTTCACCATAATTTTTATTTGAAATGCCTATACAGTAAAATGTTCAGCGAAAGCTACTAAATAAAAGTCTTAAGATCATGATTTTTTTATTTTTATTATTTATTTAATTTATTATTTGTTTTATTTATATTTTAACATGATTTTCGTATTTACTGTTCGTTGTTGTTATTTCTGTTTGAAGCAAATTGTTATAATAAAAATAATGCTATAATTCTATGTAATATATTATCTCTGTGCTTATAAATATTTTTCATTTTTAAACAGTAATATCATTATTTATTTAACTTAGTTGTTGTTTTTTTGTGTACATATATGTTATATGCCATATACGAGCATAGCATACATGCGGAATATGAAAGAATGGAGCAATTATGAAAGCAATATTTTTATCATGTCTAAATGTGAAACGATATACATATATGTATAAAGGAATGTGGGAGGTCGTTGTGAGTATAAGTGGAGATTATATGTCATTATTTTAATTTCAAGTGTTATTGAAACTATACAATGTACCTTAATCATTTGATCTTATTCTACGCCATAAGATCAAATGATTAAGGTACAATTCATTTCAATTGTTGTTTTGACAATATTTAACTATTAAATTGAATTAGAAATCTTTAAATGAGATATTTGGTTCTAAAAGAGAACAATTCACTGTACATAGTCTGGAATTTTAAAAGCAATATCCAACGATTTTAGATTAGCATCATTTACGATAAATCCTTACTTGTATAATCAAAAAACATTATCCCTGCTAAAATTTCAGAAAAGCAACATGATCAACCCTTCTAGGTTAACAATTTAATTTTTTAAATTTATTAGATCCCCTGTCATTTTTGGAAAATTTCTTCTTTCAAAACAATTACAAAAATTTAAAAAGCACACATTTAAGCTGCCACTTCCGATACACAGATTTCCAACAAATTTGAGTGGACTGTGGGCATATCGAATTTTGGTGAAATATTGTACGTAGTAAAACAAAGTATAGTAATTATGAAATTTATTGGCCTCGACATTTTTGCAGATGACATTTCGGTATAGTGCCCAATTAAAATTGTTTGTAGCTTTTCCACTGCTCTTGACAAATTGACCGATAGAAATAAAACTTCATATATAAGTTATTTCGCAAACTTTTGATTCGGTGATTTTTAGATGAAATTGATTCACCGGAAGTGGCAACCTTTATAGGGCTTTGTCATTTATTGCAAATAGTTTACAAGAAAATCGATTATGAACTAAAAAATTATAAATTAATTTTGCAAAAACGGCCCTGACCAGTTTTCCAAAATTTAAGCGGTTTAAAGTAATAAAGTTTTTAATGGTTTCTGGCTCGTTTTTTAATTAAAATCCAACAATTTAACAACTGAGCTTTCGATGTCTCATGGACTTCATTTTAAAAGCTAATGAAATTTTTTATATAATTTTATCAAAAACAAAAATAAAAAGCCTATACAGTAAATACAATTTTTTTCCAAATACAGGTAACGCTCCAAGAACACGCTGTTCGAAGAACACGTATACCTATTTCATCAAATTACACAGTTTCAAACAACACGGTTTTCGTTATTCTCTTTTATTTTATTTTTTGTATCCATAACAAAATTTTTTGTAGTCTCGAACAACACGGTTTTAAACAACACGGAACGAATTAATCGTGTTCTTGGAGGGTTTCCTGTACAAAGTAAATTAAAAAAAACAAGTATGCTATAAAATATGAATATGATTTTAGAAAAATTGAAAAAAACACATAAATGATAATTGCATATATAAATCAGGCAATGAAATAAATTTTGCTTGCAAAGAAATAAAGTAGACAAAAAACGAAATTAGACAAAATAATTGTAGCAATTGCCAATGTAAGCGCAATCACTGTTTATATTTATAGAATTAATGGTAGATTTAATATATAGCATCTCAAAAATTGATCTTTTCCTAAAATTTCTTTGTTTTTCTAATATTTTGGCATTTTTTAAGCTAATTATATGACGTGAATTCTGTAAATGTGTTGTAAGTGCACTAGTACCTTCTACTTCATCTTTATTTACACCATTTTTATGTTGATAAATCCTTCCTCCTAAAAATTTAAGCAGCAATTTTTATCCATAAAACGTTCAACCTTTCAGGTTGGATAAAATCAAATATTATTTACGTCATTTGTATGCAAAAAACAACCATTTTTAAAATTCTCAAGTTTCTAGTATGACTGTAAACTTTTACCATTTAACTTGGGTTTTTTCCAAGAAAAGCACAGCGCTGCAGAATACCAGAATAAAGCTCACTATGGAGATTGTTTGAAGAATGGACTTTCGTATACCGAACTTTCTACTAGCAGGACTAAAGGAACTGCAGGACTAAAAAAAACAAGAAAATCTGTTGAATGGTTTGAAAGCGGTATCAAGTCGAAAATTTCAATTTGAAGCTAGGGTGGTCCAGGCCTAGATATGTGGACGTGTTTTGTGGTAAGTTTTCTCCGCTTTCTATGACAACTCTATAGATACGCGATGTTGTTATTCTTTCTCTGAAATTGGCCCAATATAAGGAAAATGTGAATGATTGGTTATGAATCAATAGTGATGCTCGTGGTGACGAGATTCCTATAGATGATAATTGATTGTCACCGAATATACTGCATGATAAAGTTTCCGCATTTGTAAGCAGAGCGAGTCATTGAAATGGTGGTATCACCCGAAACATATCAAAAAAGCAGTTATGGTTGTTGCCTGGAATAATCTCTTTAGATCTACAGGCATCCTAGTGTCTAGAAGCACTGTAAGCGAAAGGTGTCGATAAACGGCCATTTTAAAGAGATTCGTTCCTGGATGTAAAATGTTCACTGGTTAGGTAAATTTATTTCTGTGTGGGTATTTGATTATATTCTGTACTTACACAAGATGGAGAAATGAAAATCTTCACATGAATACCAGTACTATATGAAGATCTTAATTGCTGAGAATCTCGAATGAACGTGACGTGAGAAGGGGCTAGCTACGTTTGCGGAAGAGATTACGCCTTTTCTAAGGCGTAAGCCTTAGAAAATGTTTCACTTCAAAACAAAAAAAATACCAAACATCTTTTGAGAAAACTTCAACATAAAAATTAGCGCCCTTACAAAACCAATTTTTCAAAGACTTACCAACTTATCCAACTTGAGAGCTTTTCATCAAGATTATACGTATATCTCAAATCGTAACGATCCATATAGGTTTAACGTACTTTAATTTATCAAAGACAAAGCCAATCTCTTAAAAGTCTTCTCCATTATATTAAAAAACGTGTCAAGGTCAATACGTGTTTACTTTACTTTCCTAATTTAAATACATAACAATGTAGTTATCCCCACTAACGATATCAAAGTTCAGAAATAGAGTTAAAAATCGAATTATCTCAATATTGGAAAGTTTTTCAAAAACGAGATATAAAAAAATGGCCTAAAATAAAAATAAATAAACAACCAACTCATTGAGCATAATTCAATCAAAGTTCGAATTTATTTATTTTCTATAAGCTTTTTATTTTTGTATACAGAAAACATATAAAGTTTCATTTTATTTCAATGTAAAGTTAAAGATCCTTCCAAGAATCTATTATTGAATACTTTGGTTATATATGTACATATATTGCAAATCGCACACACATACATCACACAACCCAAAATCAATTTGTTTAGTTCCTTAAACAAAAAATATTTGTATTCTTATCGGAAAAACAAAATGTACTGTACTAAAAGATAGAGATCGATTTGATGTATTTTCCCGATACATTTCGTTCGAACTTGATACAATCGAATGTTGTATTTATTTCGATTCCAACAAACATACACAACACAAAATAATATAATAACAGAATAAAAAGGAAATCAAGTAAAATAAATTTAACAATATCCTTTCTTTATGACAATTATTATCGAAACTCATATACTCATAAAAAATTTGGAAAAATTTCATTCGCACAAAGAAAACACAAAACAAAAATAAAAAACAATTTTCTCACAAAGCTTTCCTCTATATTCCATCCATATTATATATACACACACACATGTACATTTCATGTATAAACTTTGTATTTATGCTTACCACTTTTTTTTGTTTTGTCAAATACTGAGCACAAAATAAAATTTTATTCGTTTTGTATTATGGTTGTTGCTGGAAAATTACAATCAGGAAACGACAATTGAGATGGAAAAATGAATATACGTACATTAGTGTAGTGAAATGAAGGATGTTGAAAAGAGATATTTGGTTGCCCTTTCTCTACTATATTTCAATAGAACTAGTTCGTATAATATTTTGGAAAATGATGAATAATAAACGGATTAGATTTTATTTTATTTTCCATTTATTCGGGAAATCAGCACAGAAATTATTTAGTATGAGTTTAAAATTACTTTACGATGCAAATTATATAGACCATATATACTCTTGCCGCTATATTTGGTTGTTTTCGATATTTCGAATAAATTTGTTATAGACAGTAGTTGCTTCCGGCTGAAATTGAATCGAAATGGTTTAATTTTCGGAAACAGAATATTTGGATTCACATATTTTAGTTATTTGTACAATAAAATCAGAAAATACAACTACTTGTGTTGATAAATTTTGTTGACATTTTTCTTTATTTACAGTCCTTTGTAAATAAAATATTAATTAGCTTTTAATTTCAGACACGAGTATATTATTGATTTTGTGAAATTGATAAAACGAAAATAATTTTACCAATTTTATTTTTATTAAACACACTTTGCAACCTTCAAATTCGATGAAATAAAATATCAATAAAATCGCCTTACACTCGAATTATTATTTATCAAGTACCCAATAAATAGCATCAATAAAAATCAAATCATGATAAACCCATACTATAGGCATACGAAACAACAAGTCCCATAAAATAAAGGAATCGGATGCCATTATCCATTCTTAAATTACATTCAACAAAATTTAATTAATCAGAAATCTATATTTCAATCAAACTTATGTGGTATCCTTGTATGTATAACACGAATTTTATTTTTTATGGTTCACAACTACACATAAAATCCACTTCTTTGATTTAATTATGTATCCCTAAAACTAAGAAAAATTATTTCCACTACACCCGTTCACATCTAAACACACACACACACATACCCCTACACAGCAAAAAACAAAGAACAATATACATAAAAGGAAAATTACTGGTTTATTCCTTTTATTTTTGCTTCATCTTAACTTTTAATCTCAAATACTTTTCAATTGATTAATTTTGTTTTTCATTTTTTAAGCACTAGCCTAAATCCAAATTCTGCTCGCAAATAAAGCTTTTATTTAGATCATAAAACAAACAGAAAAAACGAATCTTCCAACTTGTGACAATCATTGATGGCGCTTTTGCTTTTAATGCCGCTCCAATATCAAGATGAAGAAAGACCAAAAGGAAACAAAAAAAAAACAAATCGCAATAAAATTAGATGAAGTGGAAATTGACGAAGAAAATTTTTGGAAAATTGTCAATTTTCGATGTCTATGGGATTAATTAAATCGGATAATTTTGTTTTCTTCTCGAGGGTTTGGCTTACACTGGTATACCATTCTGTTTAACATATTCGATTATTCGCGCAGAATGAAATCTAGGGAAATTGGCGCTAAGAACGAACGTAAAATGGAAATCGAATAATTTATGTTTAAGGCATTTTTTATGTCGTGGCGCAGCGTTTCGGTTGAGTGAAATATTTTATTTTCCGCAGATAAATAAAAAAAAATAAAAATAGAACCAAAATTAAGTAGTCAATATGATAGATTTGCTGACTGAATGATTGATTTATTTTTATATTGTGGATGAATATTCTTAAAATGTGCTTTAATATCTAAATAAATAAAATATTGAAATATCATCTAATTGGTTATGGTAATCGATTTTTCGCTTTCCACAAAATCATTAAACTGTGTCAAGAACACTTAGCTTTTATTTGTTTTGTAACAAGGGGGGTATGGATTGAATCGAAAATCAGATCCATCAAATTTGATTTACTTTTTCAGCGCACGCGTTTTACTAAAATATAATGTTGAGTATTTCCAGTAGAGAGAGAGAGGAGAGGAGTTATTAAACGATAAACAGCTGACTAATATTGCTTAAGGTTACCATATTTGTTTTCATCCAAAAACTGAAGTGGGTTCAAGTTTTGTAGATAACACATATTGCTGTGAGATTATATAATAAGTAGGGACCTCAAATCTCTTATGAAATCCTAAATATTTTTCGAATGAAAAAAATTATATATTAATTTCTTTACCAAGGAGACGTTCCAAAAAACTGATTTAAGATGTTAGTCAATATTAATATTAATATTAATATGGACGGCAGTTTGATGAGATTGATCATATTATAGCATTAATCTAGATATTAGGTTACTAAAAACTATTTTTTGACACTAAAGCAAATCCAAATTAACGAATTTTAATAGAAGAAAAGAAAATTGATTCCTGATTATCTTACCGTGAAACTAGCTGTCATTCTAAATGAAGTTATAGCACAGAATAACATGTTAAGGTAAAATGTATTTATGAAGTATTACGTATTTAATTTAAAAAAACGACTTCTAAAAAACAGTGAATTATCTAGTACATCATTTAATGTCAATAAATTTTATTGCAGAACAGATTTTCCTATCGATTTATAACAGATTTTTTTTATTTTAACGCGAGTATTCGCCCGCACTATAAATCGAATCTGAAAGCAATTTTGCATTGAAGATTGGAAAACCACCTACGCTTTTATGCTGGTATCTATTTAAATGACGAATAGCGACTCAGACAATGCTCGTTCACGCATACAGTAAACTCAACCCAAGAAGTGATCTTCTCCTTAGGCTGGGAAGTTTTACAGCATGAGGCGCATTCTCAATATTTGGCTCCCTATGATTACCACTTATTCAGATTGATGCCATCATATTTGAAAAACCAGCGATTCATGAAAGTTGGAGATGTGTAAAAATGGCGCAATGACTGAAGGCATGTGCGAAAACATTCATCATCTACCTGTGATAAATGACAAAAGACATATATTTTTAATATGTTTTTAATAAAGTTTAACATTATAATGTTTATAAAATAACATTTTGAACACACGCTTTAAAAGCAGATAATAATTAACAATGAAATTGTAATTAAATAACAAAACCCAACGTTTCTTTGTGCCACTTCGGGTATCACCTAACTAATTCTATGTTTTTTGGTATGTTTGTGATAGCAAGATTAGCAAATTTTTAGCAATTTGTTATTTATTATTATTTTCATATAAATTAAAAAAATAATTCTAAAAATACTTGAACAGTTGCGGAAAAGATCAATGAGCAAATCAACGAATAGCAAAAATGGTATTCAAACCTCAATAAAAAAATTAAAAATTATTAATGGTTACAGGTTGTTGATTCGTATAGTAAAGCTTTAAATGCTCAAATTTAATGCCTAAAATTGAGCAATAAGTCTGAATGAAAAGCTGTACAACGCTTTGATGCGCACCAAATAAAACTTCACATCTACAAAACTGCTGCTGGATGAAGATGGATAACAGAATCAATTGTTTGTAAATAGACATATGATATGAAAATCTGTGTGATATCGAGATGTTATTCTTACGAAATAAAGTTAAACATAACAGGTTTGAAAGATAATTGCATACTAAAAGTTTGGACTGTCAAATTTCTAATTTGTCGTACTAAGGATTTATATACTTTCCGTATACTATTAACTTTCCGTTACTAGTTTTTTGGTACCTGATAAATGGTACAGTAAGTAAAGCTTTGGCATTTAGATAGGGAGGTACCGGATTCGAATTGCGATAGGAGATCGACATCTACTGTCGATTAGTGATGTAAATATAAATAAACCTAGTATCCCTGTAATAGTTTAGAAATCGACCTCATAGTACAACCCATTTTTCATGTCGCTCGCATTCAAGTATACAATACCCAGATTATTACCGCAATTGGTAGGACGTCCACTGTGGACCAAGTAGCGCCAAGATAAAAATATTTTAATTCACATGGGAATTTTCCATAAAATTTTATTTGACAAAAAATGAAGAAGAAGTATTTTGGAGATTCGTGCAGTCGGCTTGAGTCAAAAAAAGGAAACTTCGATTTAATTTTGATAATTGATTTAATCACACTCGATCAATAGTGTGTCTTTAAATTCAGTTCCAAAACGAGATAAATAGAAATAATTATGCGCTCATTTAATTTCGTAATAAAACAACTGGGCTATTACCCTGAATAAACCAAAATTTCAAACAAAGAAGAAATATTTTATTTTGAAATTGGAGTAACTGTAAATTATTACCAACGCCCACTTTACATATGTCTGCAGTTTTATTGCTTACATTTAGTTTAACAAATTTTCTGAAATTTTGGGTTATTCTGGGTGATATCCAGATATTTGTTTACTAGATATTAACGATAAGAGGTTTGAAACCAAACTTCCAAACGTATTAGATGACGTCTAAATATATGGGACGTGTACTCGTAATTACCTATTATATTTACATGTGAAACCCATCGAAACCAGGTACCTATGCAGAAATTTGAATAAATTTCTTTACAAAATAAATTAATAATTAACTAACGCAAGTTTTAGAATTTCCTGGTATGGCGCTGGAGTCTCATGCAAACTTTCTACTGGTTTACCACGGACAATCACTGTATACTGAACGCCGTTTTAACATCGAACCTGCCGGGATACTTAGCTTTAGAAGTAGATATTACTATTTGTTAGTTTAAAGTCTTTGCAATTTATTTGGAAAGCGCTCCCAACTTTTTCGTGATTCAATTTTCAGACCCTTCTATAAATAAATTCTCTTAGAGCTTGAGTGAAAGGAACGCTCAAATGACGTACTGTCACTTCATCAAAACATTCCTCTCTCTCTCTCAAGTCCCGAGAGTAATTCGTTTATATCACTTTTTAAAAGGAGCGCATTCGGCAGCCGCTATCGCGGTGCTACCTCAAATAACCGTGGTGACGTAGTAATTCAGCTTCCTCGATTACTTAGTAGTTCAACTCGAAGAGAGACAATCCAGCTTTGGTTGAAATCTTACTTATATTACTACTGGTATATAATTTAAAATGCCAACTGGTATCTCTAAACCTCCCCTCAAAATTCGCAAGTTGCGCCTCTGCCCAATTACTACGTACAATATAGGGTTCCGACATGAACACCATTTATTTCACACTTAAAATTGTTCTTCAGTCCGAATTTTTAATAAATTACAGATAAGATTTTAATAAAGCTTAAAATCAAATATTTTTTATTTTTTAATATAGAGTTGTGATATTATTATTGCAATGAATAAAAATAGGACAGTATAGTGCAAAAATCAATAAGATTAGTGATATCTTGCGTAATTCACCTACCACTCCAACATGGAGTGGTATGAAACCAAATGTACCTAACTATAAAAAAATAAGTGATCTCTTAATACTTAGAAATTCCAAAAAAAACGACACGGAGTCAAGATCAAATACATCTACAATGTTATCCAGTGATATAACTACGCATAACGCCGTTTCGATTCGATTCGGTCGATGACGTAACAGATGAAGAAGTTTTTCACAACAAAAAAAAACAAACGGTTGTCAAGAAATAATAAAAAATTTCTCCAATAATAATAAAAAAAAATAAAAATGTAAGGTAATTAAGGAATGAAATTCAATACATAAATAATACATAATTGAAGCATAATTTCTGTAATAAATTTTATTTGTAACATTTTTTCAAGTTTTTTACATGTGTATATTTATTTATGTTTGCGGCCACAAAAAATTTGCTATTTCAAAAACCTGTATGTTAAAACATATTGAAAGTAGGACGAGTATACTCGTCTTGGCAATGCAGACCACCCCGCCAAAAATGAGTATACTCGTCTTTGGCAGGGAATGGGTTAAGAACGGTGCGTGAACGATGTAACGTAATATGATAACCACTGCGATTTGAAAAGTGTGCAAGCAATAGCAAAAAATTTGAAAAGGGGCCAGGCTAGGCCCATTAGGGTTACTTTACGATGAAAACAAACTTTGAGGTTTCCGATTACTTTAAATATTTGTAGTAATATTTGGATTGTAAAATAACTAAACTCGCTGAATTAAGTTAGGATGAAGTGTGCTTCTTTTATTTTATTTTGAGACTTTATAAAATTTCGTGACTTTAGGAACTTTATATTCGTTTACAACAAATGTTACAACCTAAGCCTGAAAGATACAAATGGTAACCAAAATTTTCCTAATATAGAATGCCATACTATTTTAGGAACTGATTGGTTCATCCAATGAATTTTATATTTCTATTACCAAAATTATGAGATACCCTACTTCACTAAAATGCCAATAATTATTAGACTTGTGTAATCAGTCTTGATATAATAATTGTTAATGAAAACATGTGATGAAACATTTAAGTTCGACTATAGATTTTTATTTTGAAGTACTTTTGAAGTGGCGTAATTTGTATGCAATGCATGTATGTATAAGTATGGAGATACCTTTACCTGGGTTTTAAGAATATTTATTGCAAAGAAAAACTATTTCCGCGCCATCGGACATTGGCATCCAAACAAAACTAAATGTTATGTATAAATGTACCGGCATGTAATACCCTTATGGATTTATTTAATTAAAAATTGAAATACTTACCTAATCCATGAAATTATATTCTTCTCAAATTTCAATGCAAAAATGCAAAGTATGTACGAGTACATATCTATTACATAATAGCAAAACTAAATAAATTTGCATGTAATGAATAAATTTACATGTAATAAAAATGTATACGACGAGTGTATGAATAAGTATGTACGGCTGTGCACGTATATATATATACTGTGTTCATAATATTATGTAAAATTTATTCAAATCAGTATAAAAGCTCACGCAGGCAGCACTCATTTTATTTTCTCGAGTTTCAAATGGCATATGAAAAGCATTGTTTCAGTAATTCTGATTATGTAATTAGATGTACATAGCCTCGGTTATAAAGATATCGCCCACATAAAGCAGCATGTTTTGATGTTATGTTATAAAAAAAAAAGAATTTTGAATCTCCGACTTTAGCAAAACGGTTGAAGATAAGTATAAAGTTAATTAGATTGTTAATTGAAAGTAATTTCATTCTAATGGTCCAACCAACAAAAGTTTGTCGACGCTAATTAGCTATATATAATACAATGTTAAGATTGCTTGAAAATATCTTTTTTTTATTGCATAAACTTTCGTTAATGATAAACGGGCTCGCGCCCTTATTCATAAATCCTTGCGCTGAATAATTTTTAGTTGTAGATAAAATTGTATGTATAAGCCAAACAATGTGCCATGCTTAATTAATGTTGTACACAAGGCGTATACATATTCAAAATCAAACATTAACATGAATTAATCTCAGAATATTAGTAAAGGCGATATGCATATACAAAAGAAATGTACCTTGTTGTATTACTATGGTCATTATAATGAAAAATTTATGTTTCCTGGAAAATATTTTTGATCCTCATTATTTATAAATTTTTTGTCGTACAAGTATTTTCCCTCATTAAAACGAAAGAAAAATTAAATCTAAAATTTTGTCGTATTCTAAGGTCACATTATATGGAAATAAAATATAGGTACGTTCGAATAAATAAATTAAAGGTAAAACAATTTTACCTATAGCTATAGATAGATATACTCGTATGTAAAACATTCTGAAGGAGACATCAAATTGTTAGGAAATTTTCTATTTTATTTCTTTTTTATTCGCTTTGGTGAATACATTTTATTTTTGTGTGTGTACCGAATAAAGCTTTCCTATTTCCTACCCAGTTTTTTTTTCTTGCTTTTTTGTTTTCTAATTCACTGAACTGAAATCTAATTTTCAGTTCTATGGATGGAAAATAGTAGCAAAGAAAAAAAATCATCTATAATTTTCTTTTCCTTGTATAATTTATTTATCTTGTTTGTTTTATGTTTTAGTTTTAGACAAGCTGATCGAAATAAATATAAGGATTGAAAAACCGTAGGTAGCTCTCGAAAATATAATATACACCACGACGACAACGACGACTATGTCTGTAAAGTGAAGAAAAACTTTATGTATTCAAATAATTTCTTTTTGAACATACATGTATGTGCACACAGTTCAAGTAAATTGTGGTATTTTCTTATATAGTTTTGTGCACTGTCGGTTAAAAAAAACTTTGTTTGATACTGGTTGTTATTTTCTCAAACAAAAAGTTATATGTGTATAAAAAAAGCTCTGTTACAATTACCATACCAAAGCTTTGTTTTATTTCTATATGTAATAAGTATTTACTGTAATTTTGTAAACTAACAGAACTTATAATATAAAGGTTGCTCCTTTCGTTGTCCGTATGTTTAGTATTATTATCGTGTTTGTTTCTTTTTTTTCAAACCGAGCACAGCGGTTTGTTGTTACGTTTAAGAAAAGCAATCATTTTGATATATGTAGTTAAATTTGTTTGCCTTCTCGTGCGATACGGTTTTTCATTGACTAAACTTTATAATTTAGTTTGATATCTAACAAAATTCTGTTTTTATATACCATACACCAGTAAGATGTTTCAGAGGGTAAGAGAAGTTTAAAATGTTGCCACTAAATAAAACAGTTCTAAATTTTGAGATCTTTATGCTCAAATGTTTTACCCCACTAGCAACATTAATCTAGTATTGAACTTTTATCATTCACTCCGACCACTTCAATACCTAGACTAAGTTGATCTTAGTTTTATTAGTAAATGTTGTGTCTACGTTCTCGCAGAGAGTAAATATGTCGGCAATGTACGTTACGTTGTGCAACATAAACTAACTGCCATTGAGGGTAGATTACTGAGCGTAAGTTTGAAACAATAGTTTTAAAAAATGAAAAAGCTTATTTTATCCGTGTTTGGATAATATAAGTAAAATTTAACCAAACGTGATACTACAAGGAGCAGAAAAAGGTTTATACATGTTTTTTTACTTATAAGATTCTAGCCGAATGCAAAATATGGGCTCCGTAAGAATTTTGAAATTTTATTAATTTAATAACAGAGATTGATTTTTTGATCTTTAATGATAGAGTATTTTAACGAATGGCAGCCTTTTATCTAACAAACAGTGCAAAATAAGAAAAATTCCTGACAATGAAAATTGTTTAGTATCGAGAGACTTTTAGCGATGATCTTGAATAACCTTGGAACTGATTATTATGGCAGGTATTGACGAAATTTGTTTATATTAGAACATATGCTTTTGAGTGATATTTGTAAAATTTATCATAAAGTGTATGGTTTCAGAGATATCACAAAAAATTGATTTGCATTACAGCAAAAGAATTGCCTCTAAGCTCTACACTGTTTCATTGTTACGCTAAATAAAATTAAATAACAATGGCATTAAAAAAGAGAAAACAAAGGCGGTTTCATGAAAAATATTTGTTTATTTAGTAAATGGAAAAAATGTCCGATATATAATTTTAAACAATAATCTAATGAATTATTTCGCCATAAAGGATCCAACTTCTTAAGCATTTTTTTCCTTGCATTTTTAGAAATTACGAGGAAAGTTGTTATGTAAATCAGTAGAAGGAAGTCAAGAATTGGATTTTAATCATTTGTCGTTACAATGAAATAGTTTTAGAACTAATACAATTTTGCTTTAGTGCAAAATAGATCAATTTTTACTCATATCTCTTCTTACACCAAGACCAAACATTGATAGCTGCTTAATCAAAAAGTGCAAATATAAAAAAATAACTTTCGTCGATCTCTCCAAAACTCATGAGTTTCATAATAATTCAAGCTCACCACTAAACGCCCATCCCGCCACCCACACATTTTCCATTAAAACTAATTTTTTCTTATCTTGCACCGCTTCCGAGATAAAAGCCTTGCATTTATTAAAAAAAAATCACTCTGCATATAAATACAATTATTTTTTACATTCCAATTCCAAATTTTTTATTGGGAATATTTATTTTATAATTGAGTTAGGTGGAAATTATGAAGGAACACTTATTTGGTAAAATCCAGAAGCTGAGGAAAGCAATTGAAAAAAATTAAAAAAATTAGTTTTTATCTAAACGTTATAAACAAGCCAGTTTTCAGGCTTGTTTTAATACCGCATATTAAAGTTGGCGAACTAGCATAAAATTGTATATATGAATTCACGAATTTGGTATGGAATAGTTAGTATGGAATTAAAACAATATTTTCCACACACTAGGAAAATTGCATACTGGGTAGAAACAAAATTATTTTTTTGAAAAGTGTTAGTTCACCAAGATACAAGCGTTCAAATCGGAGTATTTTTTCGATAAAATTTTTTGTTCCGTTTTTTGTAGCGCAGTGTATTTTTATTAATAAATCAAAAGTTTCTAAATTCTCTATAAAACGAATTTGAATTTGGGGATGAAATATCGAGAAAGTTCATTTACAGTGTCAAACAGCAGCATATTTTTTTCATTTAGACAATTTATGTTTCACTCAGAAAAATCATAAAAAACAAAATAGAAACAAATTCCAGTATCGAAAAGAAGATAAAATTTCCTTCAATTATCCAATATACATTGCCGACGGAATTTTATTTACATTCGCGTTCAAAAACTACACTCTTTCGATGGAAAGAACCATGTTATGTACACGGAAATCCGTACTACCCGCCAAATAAAAGTGAAAAATTTTCTACTGAAATTTAAAACAACTATTTGACCTGCTAGATTTTCACACAACATCTTAAAAAAATAAAACAAAAACATTTTACTATTTAATTTTAATTTTACTGTAATAATTAAAAAACATTAAAATAAAACAACACGAGAAATTATAACAAACAAAAACACACGCATGCGCAATCGTGTGCATATTCACTCGTCGACTTGTCACATGGAACTGAGAAGAGAAAATAAAAGATTCACAAACAAAACCTATGCGCTGGAGATATACTCCACGTTACTCAGTATATTCAAGATAAACTCAATATATGAATTCACGTTTTTGACATTTATTTAACTTTTGACTTTGTTTTTATTTTTTTTTTATTTCTTTCACGGTTTGTGAAATAATAAACATTTAAAATATCAAAAGTTGAAAAAAACGCTCAATTTGATTTTTCAAAAGGTCAAAATGGTAACAAAAAAAATTGGTTAATTCTGTAAAATGTCACTTTTACTAAACAACAAAACAAAAATTACAAAATAATAATCCGCGAATCAGCAAGAGAAAGACAATCATTTTTCTCTAAAATCGATATTTTGTAGTACGGAATTTAGTATGGAATTAAAATAATATTTTGCACACACTAGGAAAATTACATACTGGGTAGAAACAAAATTATATTTTTGAAAAGTGTTAGTTCACCAAGATACAAGCGTTCAAATCAGAGTATTTTTTCGATAAAATTTTTTGTTCCGTTTTTTGTAGCGCAGTGTATTTTTATTAATAAATCATTTTAAATTGAGTAGCTTATTCTGATGTACAAAAGCCTTGTTAATTTGTAAACAAATATGCATTACAAATAAGGAAAAATGTACAATCTCGGTAGCATGCGATAGACAGGGAAATTAAGGTCAGTGTCAATATTAAATTCTGAAGACGGAAAGGAACAACACAATCTATAATTTCCAAAGAAATCCTCGTCGTAATAAAAACGGGAAAGTTTCTTATTTTTTTCTTCAAAATCCCCAAGGCTTTTAATTAAAAATTCTAAATTATACAACAATAAACGCATTTTGTTTGTGTAAATACAACAAACAGAACTAAAAACATCAAAAACTGCTTGCCAACAAAACAGCGAACAAATATTTATGAAGGAAAACTTGAAACTTTCTTGGATAAATTAAAATTTATGTAACAACATTTTGTTCGCTGGTGTTGTAGTTGTTGTTGTTGCCTTTGCGCAAACTTTTTTTTAATGATTTCAAATTTGCAAAAGTTAAACAAACTAATTTGTTTGGATGATTCTGTGTGATATCAAATGAATAAAGTAATTTGTTTGTCATTTGCATGTTGTTAGAGACTCGACGTCATTCTGTTAAAATAAATCCATACATTTACGAGTAAGTATTATATCAGTTTACATACCTGATTTGATTCTAAAAGTTTGACAAAATGAACATTTTTGTTGCAAAGTGTCTGTTTACACACTCGAACATTAGCTGTATTTTCATAATTTTCGATTTTTAATTATTTAATCATCATTTTGGGACAGCGATTCTAAGGTTGGTAAATATACTAATAATGGATGTTCTTTTTGTATGTTAATAAATGTGTTAGATTCGAGAGTAAGCATTATATCATTCAATAAGGCTCTAAAAAACCATAGATTTTATTTGACAGGAGACAATGAAGCTTATAAAAATGATTTCATTGGAAAGGTGCACTCTTCCAAATCGTATTTAAAAATAAGGTTATACAAAGGGGGACTCTTGGAATTTTTTTAAAATTATCTTTTTGGTGGGTGCGCATGCGATTTCACTAAAAAACACTGAAAGTGGAATAACTTTTGCACCATCAACAATTCGAAAAAACTTTATTTGGCTGTTTTTGCTAGAAATGAGATATCACCCTTTGATCGTCCACTTCTGGGACACCCTGTTTATTTTACATGAAATTCCAGACATTATAGCGGAAAAGATCAACATTTCTGATTGAAAACTACCTTAAAAATGAAAATCAATTTGTCAAAATTAAAGACAAATAAACAAATTTCACGCTCAGGGATATAATTTTCTGTCACTTTTACGAGATATAGTGGTACCTTTCATGTTGGTCGACAGGTGTTTTGCCTGCTATAATTACAACTTTGTAGTCATCAGTGCCCTTGCACTTTGATATTTGTTGCATCGAATTTTAATACTTTGTTCCACGGAGCGAATTCCGGTTTACAGAACACACAAATCGACGAACGAAGTATGCCATAAATAACCCACTTCCGACTTTTTAAACGTTTTCCAAACTAGGAAGAGGTACGGCAGTTATTATTTAACGTTAAATGTTTGATTACGACGAAATTCAACAAATTTGAAACGCGCCTGAACTCTTTCAATTTCCAGTTTAGAAAACTTCGTTCTGCTCGACTTTTTTCTTTCCCTTAAAAAAACGAGCGCATGTATTTTTATAAGGTTCGCCACTTGCATTACGGTATAAAGAATATATTAAATTTATTGTTCTACAAATTAATTTTAGCAATTTCACTGTTACAATTTCACTGCAAAGAGCTTACGATGGCGCAACTGCATATTTTAAACCATTTAATGGTTACAATTTTAAAAAATTTAGTTAAAAATCGTCAGAGAAACTTGTACTTGTTGTGCAAAGTTTTCAACTTTTCCCAGAATACCCGATTACACAGCCCTCTAGTACGAGCAGTCTAAGCAGTTTAGTTGGTTAGCTGAAAAAATAAAACAAAGTATTTACCTTCAAGGTTAACGATGTCGACATTCTGCTTCGAAATAGTTTTATTTACTGAACTTGCTTCCTCACATTTGTACATTTTTCACTCATTTAGAGAAAAACAGCCAAAACTGTGTGGAAAAAGAGTGAATCAAAAACTTCAGAAAATCAATTAACTCAATCCCAAGGTCTTTTCCAATGAAATGTTGTTTTCGATTTTCTTTCTAATTGGATTCAAGTGTGTTTATTTCTGTTATTTAGGAGACATAATTGTTGTACCGTTTTATTCGAGTGCTGTTAATGATTGGTACTGCGAAAGATAGCTAATAACAAAACTGAATTTAAATGTATAAATTAATATAATCATGCTGCCGATTCCTTACAAACATGTATCACTCGGGATTGACGGTATAGGGTTGGGTGTTAATTTTGCGACTTAATACTATATACAGAATAAAATGAGATGACCCCTGGATGTAATTAATATTCCAGTCGGTTACGACCGAAGACAATGGATACATAATATGATGAAATTTAGATATCCTTTATCTAAATCACAACTAATAAAAATTAATAAACTAACAAATCCTATCGACAGAAAATTAGTGTATGTGTAAACAATTTACAATTGGTTTGATAAAGAATTTGCTGCGCCGTACGATCCGTTTTAAATATGCTTTTCATAGGGAATACGGGTACTGAAGGATTATGCTATATATACCGAGGATCGCCGTTATGATTGACGTGTACGTCTATTATCATATCATATCATGATGTTCGGGTCGGTAAAAGAAAGTGGTGACTATATGGATTGTGTTGTGATTGAATCATGAAATACAAAAAAAAATATAAAATTGTATTAATAAAATCATGTAAACTGAGATGGCTAGGACATATTTTACAAACACAAAACCGAATCACTAAACAGACTCTCGAAAAGGGGTTCTCGTATAAAATTCCATACGAGTTGGATGGACAACGTGGAGCATTCGGCCATCGTATCTGACGTCCTGCTATTGTGAACCGCAATATGTGGAGGAATATCGACCTGTACCGCCAGCGCAATTTTCATTGTCATTGAGAAATTGTTTTAAATCTGTGCAATTCTGCTAAGCGGTCTAAATAAAAATACAAAACAGTAAATTCTAACAAACTTTCAAAAATTTGTAATATTTTACAAATATATTAATAATAAATATATTTTTGGTAATTCGGGAGAGTGGGTAATATCATAACAAAATACATAAATTACACTATTTAGGATAAATAAAAAAATATATGTATGTCTTATGCACACAATACTAATATTAATCTCGACTATATCTAACATCATGTCATTCTCTGACAAAGTCACTTTAAACTTTATTTTATGCTGCCCGCCCTGTACACAGTACATACACATACGAAATTCATTTCGAAGATGTTTTTTTACATAAATAAAATATGGCATTCACATATTCACTGAACCCTTTAATATGATATAAATCACAACCAAAATCCAACAATGACATCAACAATTTAATGTAACGAACGAAATAAAATATAAAAAGGATTTCTTGTCGGGCTTTTGTTTAGGATAAAACATACACAAAATTTTATCACATCGTATATGACAATAAAAACAATTTTATTTATTTATTTAATTTTACATTTTTATTTATTATTATTAAAATTAGAGATATAATTTATTTCTAATTTTGTTTATTTACATACATATATATATAGCATAGCAACATAATATATATGAGTATGTAAAACAGCTCCACAGATCGTCGAGGAGTTTCCATTCTTAAGTACATACTAGAAGATACACAAAATGAAATTATTTATTATATGTAAATAAATGGTTGTCTTTGATCAGAGTAATATAAAAATCATACGTACTTACATATGTAACCATAAATATGTGTATATGGGAGAAATGTTCAAAGATTGTATGATAAATTTAAATGTATGTTTAATTTAATTTAATTTATTGAAATTTAACGAGAAGCATATTACAACGCACTCGTGATTATTTGGGGTGAGTATCTACCATAATTTCAAAAGTTCTTGGTTATTTAAATTTATAGCGGGAATACTTGGGAAAACCAAAAATATGTGAAAGGTTGTTGAATTTTTATTTCGACACATTTTATCGCACATTTCGATATTTTCTAAACCGAAAAGTTCAAAACTTTTATGTTGCCTTTTTCACATATAGATTTATAAAAATGCAGAATGAATTGGTGTTTAATATGAGTGAACAAGATTTTTAAATAGGATTATTTATATCGGTTTGCTTGTATGATAGAACTTGTTGGGATTTGTTATCTAATTTGTTTTTGGATTGTTTGTATCATTGGAACATCTTCCAACATGTTATTGGGGCATTGTACAATGATACAATGTTGTATTGCACATTTGTTAACATAGCTTGTGCAGCTCTGAAATATTATTTTTATTATATTCATAAAATAGATTATATAAATATTTCATATACTGTTGTAATTATATGTTAGTAATATTCTTTCTTATATACAATAATGTTGATGTTTATGTATAATTTTATTATATATGTACGGTGTAAAACAGATGATAAAATAATGTATATATGTTACGGTTTAAGTGTATAATTGGTTATTATATTTATAATTACCGGCTATTACACATAAATACCAACTGCGGCGTCGGTTAATATGATAAATTATTTAGAACTACTAATTTTTACCGGTGAACATATATAATTATCAAAGCCTTTTGATTAAAGTGATAAATATGAAAGTTTAAAACTAATTTTACTTTACGTATACATCGAGAAAATCAGGTAAAAAGTAAAAATTTAGGAATCTTTAAATGTAGGATTGTTTATCAACAGTTTTTAAGAGGGGAATCTTAATTTTTCCGGTAAATTTTTTATTTGTTTTATTTTTCAAAATAAGGTAAGATGTTAATTTTTTGATAATTTTCATGAAACATGCGCGCCGTCTATATTCAGGCAACCTTCATGAAACTCTTGACGAGAATTACAACCTTAATACAAATGAAAATAAAGACGAAGAATAAATTGACAATAAATACGATTTTGAATAAAATAAATTGAAATTTTAAATTAACAAACTTCTTTTTATTTTATTTATTTTTATTAATATAATAATTGCTTCGTCAACCTAGCAGACACAATTCAAAGAGTTTAAATCGCACTTATCGGTTTTTCTGATAGTGCCATAAAAGTTTTTTTAATGCAATTTTAATTAGTTGCATACCTTAGAGGATGGGGTTGCCCCCAAACCCCCGCTTTTCCAGAAGTTATACAATTCTGCAAGTGTCAAATTTTGTTTATAATTTTAAACTTAGTAAAAAAACTTTCATATTTATTACTTTAACCAAAGGGGTTTGGTAATTATAAATGTCTATGTCGATAACGATACTCGATAACGCACAGGGTGACAAAAATTTTTATTTTCTATATTATAATTCTAAAAATGAAGTGTCGAAAGACTACCACAATCTGAAACGCACCATACATTTCATATCAGTCATACCGTTCTCTCAAAAGTAACAACGAGACAATCATCAAATCATCCATTCAGATAAAAATTCACATGCACATTCAAATATTATACATTATTGTTTGTTTTTAAACCAGTTCCATTAACTTTGGTTAATCAGAGCTGTGAATTGAATGCACGCTGACCTATCGGTACATTCTAAGATGAATTCAATTGACCGATCTAATGAGCATTAACCCGGCACAATTGATATGCTTTCCGAGCAGAAATATTTTTCCAACTAATACCTAATAGGCGACAATCACTGGCTATACCGAGGCTTCAGCCCAACTATGTCTTTGGACATTACCACAAACAAAATTTTCGAAAATATCGCTGGTATTGAAATGGACGTACTGAATTGGCAGATTTAGGAGTTTAAAAAGCGTGTCATGTCAATAAAATCCTAAATATATGTAAACATTTTAAATAAAACAATTTAGTTCTGCCAATTTGGTTCTGTATAAAACAAAAGTAACTGAGATCCAGCTATTTTTCGAAATGATGAAGGTTCAAGAACCACTTAAACTGAAATAAAATTGAAATATTATAAACGTCTATGTCACTGACTGCCTCATTCGAGAACGCACATGGTGACCAAAAAAAAATCGCCTGTGTGATTTTTTTTCAAAATTTCGCTAACGAAATACACAAAAAGAATAATGCAATCGTAAAATCGAATGACCGCACACACACGAACCGAAGTAGCAACAATGCAATCGTAGAATCGAAAGAGTATGTGTTATTTTCGAAGTAGAAAATTCTCATTAATATGTTACAATATCTGAATTTGACAAGACGTGTTTTTAAATTGATATCAAAAATTAAAATTCTAAAAAATGAGGCAAGTAGGTAAAAATTTCATTAATAAGACACACAAATAAACTTTTACTATAACTAAAAAATCAATTTTGCGAGCTTTCGACAATTTTTGTGTTTTTTATTAATTTAAAAATACATAAATTGAAAAGTTAATTTGGATCTCCAAATTTATGGAAAACGCTTTACTCATAGTACGGAGTTTTATTCCAAATAGACAATCTGCTGCCTGGTCTGTAGAAATGCCGAATTTTGATGCAATAAAGTTATGATTATAGAAACTTGCCATTTCTGGTAAAATTAAAAGTATGGTCTGAGTGTCGATTTTGTATCAAAAATCAGAGCGCGAGCTGACAAGGTGAACAATTATTTTGTGTACATATACACTGTATAATATACAATTTTATATTTGTATTGTATTTTTTCTCTCGTGTATCTGTGCATTTTGTCCGTCAATTTTGCAAATGCAAGTAGCAAAATAAACAGTTTCGGTTGAATCGGTTGAATATTTATGATGATGACGTATACCTCACCTCTTCTATTCGCTTGCTTTTGAGCAGTGGAACCGATTGTTTGCTATGCGATTTGATTTTTCAGTTTGAAATATTTGAACAACATACGAAACCGCATTTGACTTATCAATTAAAAAAATATATAAACAAAATGTCGCGCATGCGCTCAAGCAAACCAATATTAATAAAATAACAACTACTATGTTTTTCCGGTTTGCTCACCTCGCGCTGTCGTTTTTTGTACAAAATCGACAATCTCATCTAACTTTCTCCGAAATTTAATTTAGAATCATTTTATTTTAATCACTTACTCGTGACTATACGAAAAAGAATTTCTAATCGATGGAAAAAATTTTATGAGGAGACGAAATTTAACAACAGGCTTTTGATAAAAATAGTCATTTTCGCTTATATTTTGAAAAACTCTAGATCGGTATTAATGCATAATTGAGATAGAATCTGTTATATTTGCATGATACACGCAAAAAAACGGAAAAGCTGCTATTTAAGCTGTCATTTCCTGTAAGAAAACGAAAAGCTCCCATGGAAACTGTCACGTCCGGAGGACTGATTTCAACAAAAATTCACTGTGATCTACTAATTTAGGGAAAGAGCGTAGGTACGAAGTTTCATTCCGATCAAACATACCACATGGGCATCAGTACAAGGGCTGAATTTCTGTTGAAAAAACGATTTTTTTTGTTGAAAATCGTCACCACCTTCAACAAAGCGCTTGACAACACAATAAAACAAAATTTAGAAGTTTTAGAGGGCTTTTCTTGAATATGCTTATCAGGTTTGGTGACCATGACACACATGGATAATTGAGGTGGCATTCCCCAACACCTTTTCATTGACATGCCACAATTGATTCACATTCAATTGGACCGTAATTTGTCACTTAAATGGATAAGCTTACAACAAGCCACATATCTTTGGGTAAAATAAACTGTCTTAGATATTTAGATGGCAGCCTTCTAGTTCAAAATTTCAATTATTATAAAATGTGTCTCTATATGGGGTTTGATAAACCTTCGGTGGCGATGAGAATAATCAAAATTTTGGAAGAAGTAGAAGCTTCAGAATTCAACAAAAATCGGAAAGTACAGACACGGGCATCCAAATATTATTGACCAGTACCTTTCGAAACTAAATTATTTTACAGTAATAGTTCAAGGTACAGCTAAGTTTTTAAACTAATTGTGGTAACTAAAAACAAGATAGTTTGGAACGAGACTAGTTGGGATAATTTGGGCTGTTTCTTTGATTATTTCATGATATTTTGACTAGTTGTCTTCAATTTTGTTTGGCTGATTGTCGATCGGTCAGAAAAACTCGCAAGATAGGGTACCAATTAAATTTATTAGGACGTCATCTATAGATGGTATTTTTATATAGAAAACGAGGCGTATTTGTTTTTGGTTTGGTGCTCTCCAAATAAAAAATCAAATAATAATAACAGAAAGTTTGTATACCATGGAGTACTCCTGTGTTATAGGATTATATTCTGCATTTGCTGTTTTTATTTTTTTTACAAGAGCTTTTTATATTAAAAATTTACTAACTATTTTTAAATATTCATAAAGTTAGTTTATTGTTTTATATTGAATTATATTAAACTGTCACCATTTAATAACATAAAACTAAAACTAAAATTTAATTTATTTTGTCGAGTGGTTTACAAGGAAATAAATTAATAATAATCTTATTATTCCAAAAATCTGAAAAAATCCCTTTAGTCCAAATACATAAATTTTGACCTGTTTTTAAATTAAGTACCAAACGGCAAAGTAAATTTAATTTAAAATTTATAAATACTTAAAAATAATTTCGGAAGTTTAATTTTCTATCTTTTGGCTATATCTATGTACATGCACGTGTTTGTTACTAGATTGTCCAATAAACTAAATTTCAAATTAAAATAGAATTCTATTAAAAATTATGTATTTTGTGTTATTGTTGCTTTTAAGGTTTCACCAGCAGCCCGCCCATCACTCATCTCAAAATTAAATAAAATTCTAATTATAATGTATTTAGGTAAGATGAAAAATTGGTCCAGAAAGGTAATCATTATATATTTGTAATTGAAATTTATTTATAATATTTAATTTACATATTTTTTTTTCTATTTAATTTGATATTTGCAAATTTCATTTTCTTATTAAAAATGAAATATTTTATTTTTTTGTATACGAATACACAAAAAGAATATTAGAATTAATTTTGTTGAAATTGAATTTTTTTGGCATTGGAAAATAAAATCAATTTTTATTCTGTTTGAGTATTTCATTATAAAATGTAAAATAATTTTTTTATTTATTTGTGGTATATTTTAATTCATTTTTTGGTGTATTTCAAAATTTATTGATCATTTTAATTTCGTCTGTATAATATGTATATTCTCTCTAGAAATAGACCTAACAATCTCTATAAAACAATGGCAATTTAATGGTCTATGTCTGGTTAAGCTGTACACGTAGCAAAGAATTAAATTTATTAGCAGTAGATTCGAAGAAATTTTGGAAAGTTAAATGCCGTGGAAGTGATTAAAACCAATGAACTTTAAACGTATTAATGTCATAATAAAAAAAATATTTTCTTACCAAACCAAATACACATAAATAAAATCCTTATTCCTTTTAAATCTCTTTATACGTACATTTTTTTATTATACCTGTAATAACCGGAATTGAATGTCTAACATAAATCTTACATTCTCCTCGTTTTTTCATATTAGGATTAATTCTGATACTAATCTAAAATCCCACCTTATTGGAACTTTATATGAACGTAATGTTGTACATATAATAAATATTTATACACACATACAAACATATAAAATTTTGTTTAAAAGGAAAAATTAAAGATGTATATAAGGAAAAACCACAACAACAAAACAAAATTTAAAAACAAAGATTTTAATAATATATTTTCCGACTCAAAGCTTTACAAAAGATCCGAAAATGAATTTACGAATTTTAATGCGATATCTGAAAACAGTCTATACAACTTATTATTTATTTTCGTGTACATAAACATCAAAACAGTAAAAGAGCTTTAAGGTTCAAGCTTTATCAAAATCTAATGTTTTTCAGATTGAAAATATTGTAGACGCAAAGCTTAAATTTGATTTTTTTGTAAAAATAAAATAAGTTCTGCATTTTATTAGTGTGAAAACAATAAGAAGTTTATTTGACATTATTTCAAATTCAGCAAATCAATCACTAATTTAGAAGGTTTGTGTTTTCTGCAACATCTCTAAAAGTCAGCTATTTTTTTGTTAATTGTTGTGTTTTTTTAACAAAAAACGACCAAACTTAAATTTTGTGTGTATACAAACTACCGATATCTGAAGTCATGTGGGTAATATCTGCGAAAATTAATCAATACTATGTAAAATTAAATTATGTGTGAGATTACAATTAAGCATGAAATTTGGACTCCAAATTCTACAATTCTCTTCATTCTTCCGAAATCAGGACTCTCTAAAGACAATTTCAGATACTCAAGTTACTCATTAAGTTAATCATCATAAGACGTTTGGAAATCTGTAGAAACTTGGGCTTGTGAAAATCTCAAAACAATGTTTCAAATATTTTTTTTTCAAACAAGCTAGATAATCATTTTGGGATCAATAATATTAGAATCAACAATTCAAACCACTATTGATGGTCAAAATTATTATTTTCGAAACATTGCTCTCCTTAAAATCTATTGGGCTTGATGGCATTAAATTCGTTAAACTGCCATCGCATATCGCTTTGCATCTCACTCGTGTATATACAAAACTCCACATTTTTTTTATGTTGTTTTATTCTGCTCTGTCGAAAATAAAATTTAAACTAAAATGTATAAGTCAGCGGTTCCCAAACTTATTTTGCCACGGAACCCTTTTCCAATTCTTCAAATTTCATGGAACCCTATTCATGGAAAAACCTGTTTCGCATAAATGTGTTGTTTAAGAACGGCAATATAACTCCAATAGACTTTTTAGCTAAATTTTTATATTCATCAAATATATTACATCAGAACATTGCTAATGGCGGCACCTCTTCGAAGTTAGCGAGTATCCGAACTAATTTCAATTAAATTCTTGTATTCTACTGCTAGTAGTCCCGTTGGCTTTTCATTGCTTTTGAAAGCATTTTGTACCCAATCGTTATTGTTTAATTTTGGTATGTATGTATGAGATGTAGTGTGTACGTATGTGTGTATGTATGAAATGAAACCTTATGGCACGGATTCTATCTGATACTAGCTCGTCGAACCCACTTTGGGAATGGCTGGCATAAGTCAACAATGGCAGTGAAATATTTTTTATTTCATTTGTTTGTGTTAGTGTGGTTGCACCGAAAATTTATTTATGTCGCAATTAAAACCGGTATGATAGGTAAACGGAGAAAGAAACGAAGAAAAATACGGTTTCTGTGATACCCCGTAATACCGCCATTTGTATTAAACCGCCATTGGTATTTTCTCTACCGATCATACTAAATAAAAATTCTATTTTGCGTTTACCATTAAGACAATTCTGATGGTATGTGTTCATGTCGTGTAGGACAGGCACAGTGGCGGTTTTTCGTTATTGAACTCAAACTTTCCTAATGTGTAATACAATGTAAGTCCGATACTAGAATTAGAAGGTCGATTTGTTTATCTATATACCCAAGGTATTATTGTCTTAGCCATTTAGACTGTGTATCTCCCAAACATATACAACCGCAAGCCTTATAATTAGTATGAAAAAAAGCAGAAATTATTAAAATTGATAATACGATCAGTAAGTTTCAAATTCATAGTGCGAAGTGTTCAATGTTACGAATTCCGTTGGTCATACTAACGTTTCGTTTGTCTTGTTATTATTATTTCTCTTAGGAGAAACAAAGATTGCAACTTGCGGCCTTCGGGTTCGGATTCAGTTTTAAGATAAATTATTATATTTCGGATTAATATGTAATAAAAAGTATTGGAAAAAACAAACAAAAGTGACGCTCGATAGGGCGCTGAAAATTTACTCTTAATTTACGTTTTATGTGGCGATTTTTTTTTTTGAGGATTGCGTGTATTATTTGGTTTCTATCGAATACCTTAGTATAAAATAAATATTATTCATATCGTTAAGTGTATATCGTACGCATTTAAAACCATTTAATTAATTTTTTTTTTTGGTATAAGAGCACATGGTATATGCGAATGCGTTAACGGTTAGTCTAAAACCCTTATGCGGTTATTTATATATTATCCATATAAAAAAAAAATATGATAAACAATTTGTATTGGTTGTTACCTAACTAATTAATGTAACGATCAAATTTAAAGTTTTCTTTTATTTTTATTCTTTTTCTTTATATATAAGATTAACTTTGATCTGTTTTTGCTTACAATTAAATAATTTTTTTTGCTTAAATAATTATTTTGATACTTAATTTTTACTATTCTTTCTGTATAATAGTTTTACATTATGTTTGGAAATACACTGAAAAAAACAATCGGTGATATTCACAAAAAAGCGGAGTAATATTTAATGAAAACTGATTAAAAATTCAGCCACACAAGCGCTTTGTATTTACTGCGATTTTAGCAAACCAATTATTACAACTTGCTGAGTAAATTTTATTATTTTTATTTCACGGTGGGTAAGCAATATTTGCTATTGCTTTGATATATTAACCCTGCAGTTTGTAAAATAATTTAGAAATTCTTTACATAGCGCATGGTAAATATTGACAGTAAGGTGGATAATGGTTTCCAATGCATTTTAAAATTTGCGGATCGAGAAAATTGCAGCGCATTAATATTTACGCTGCACAGAAGCAAACACTCGAAAGTTCTAGATTGGAGGAGACAGAATTTAATATTTAACATATTAAAAACCAATTTTAGTAAAACAAATTTTTATAATTAATTTTTTTTATTCACTTTTCACAAAAGACCATCGATTTTTCTTAACTTAAAGACTATAATTAATTACATCTCGGGATTGACACTAAACTTACGTATTAATTTTGATCAAACAATTTTTTCTTTTACAGCCTTGAAAGATATTGAATTGTTGTAATGTTGCTAATAATTAAATTCTCCTCCTATAAGAAACCATTTAGTGTTCAAGGAACTGAGTTGGTCCGGTCCTCCTAAATTGATTTATAAAATTCTGAAATTAAAACAAGAAAGCAACAAATATAAGTTAATGCACATAAAGTTTTGTAAATTAAATTTGTGTATAACGTACATCGTTTCAGCACTTTCATGGTTTAATCCTTAAGGCTATAGCTGCCATTTGTTGCGACGCGAAGAACGGTTGCAAAAAAACTGCAAATGAATGATAAAAATTAATATAATTTATATTTTAATTTATTTTGAAATAATTACCATTTTTCCCAACAATTCCGGAAACTAGACGAACTGGCTTTTTTGTGGCAATTTGTGTACTGCTTATAAAATTCACTTTAAGACTAATTTTTGTTTGAAATTTTAAATAAAATTTGGAGGACAAAGTGCATAGTCGGATAGAATAAGTGATTTGATTGGTTATAATCACCCCGCAAAAAATTGTTTTACAAAGTGCAAAGTATATTTTGAAAAGTATTTGCACATTTTAAAAACACTTTGTAATTTATTCTCAACGAAAAAATCAAATTTTTTTCATTTTTAATATGTTTGCATTGAAAATGATGTATTCAAATTGCGCGGCTCAAATTTACCTATAGCAGCATTGCAATATGATTAATCTAATTTGTCATCAGATGCTGCTCAGCAATAATTTTAATATTTAAAAATGCGCTGTAAATATTGCAGTGCAAACTTTACAAGGCTCGTACTTTATAAAAAAATTATTGGTAATAATTGCAAATTTGGGTTTACACAGCAAAATATGTAAATATCTCCGCGCGATTTTTTTCAGTGTAACTTCAACTTCTGCGGGAATTCGTCGCGAAATTAAGTTCTATTGTTAGGTAAAAGGACTATCAGGACCAAGTGGAAGATACTTTCTCCTGTGGAGCCTTGGTGGCCTTGGTAAGTCGCTTAACATTATTTTAATTATTTTTTTATGAGCTTTATATTGGGCTCTTTGTTATTTTGAAACCCAAATAAAAGATTAAAATATCTTTGTTTCATTTAATCACGAATTTAATCTTTAAAGTTAAATACATAAAATTGCTTGTTTACAATTTTCTGGAATTTTCTTCTTTTTCTGTTCTACTAATTTACCTTTTTTTTGTTGCATTCATAATGTCTACCTAAGTTTTTTTAATTTCATGGGATATAGTCAGAGCAACGGTGGAAATTTTTAATAAAGAATAGTTAAATACCGCGTTTATCTACATTTGTTTTATGATATTTCATTAACATTATTTCGTTATCTGGACGGTTAACCAAGATACAGAACATACTGTAGCAAGTTCTACGACAGACTGAGCTTAGCCGCAAAATAATCACCGTCGTACGCAGTCTCTGTTCTGGATATTGATCTACGTAACGGTGTGGTTGTGATTGGCTTAGACCACTGGGACACAATAAGCACAACGTTACACCGTTAACTGCACTAACCAACGACACAACGGATACAGCAGCGCTAACGCCAGGACAATTTCTCATTTGAGATGCTCTTAAGACGATGCCGGAGGCGACTACCAGCAAGATAGGATTAAGAACGAGATGGCACATAGTCGAAAAGTGGCGCAAGACTTTTGGAAGCGACCATCGCTATATTGACCATTCTGAATACATTCACCAACTTCAAAAACGGAGCAAGTGGAAATCCTACCAGCCAAATTTGGCAATAAACGATCTAGTATTGGTGAAGGATGATGAACTACCTCCAACCCGGTGGAAATTGGGACGGATCACTGACACTCACGCTGGAAAGGATGAGTTGGTACGAATCGTAACAATAAAATTGACATTAGTTGTTCAATACAATATATCTTCCTACTGGGAGGAAGTTGACAAATTTAAAAGAGGCCACATAGAGTTACAATCAGTTTGTATGGAGCTGTCCGGTTTAAAATGCGACATCATTCTTCAGCAACTGTTATTTCAATATAATTATTTGATAACAAACAACGAGCTATTATTTGAAAGTAATACGGATTGTAAACGAATGAAACGAGGTCTCGATGACTCAGTGGGCCTTGTGGAGTACTCACCTAGCGAGAAGCTGACAAGTATGAATCCTATTTTGAACAAATTAACAGTGATGATAATTATCTCTTGACTCTCATCAAAAATTAAACAACTTTCGTCGACAACACCATCAAATTGGTAAAGCATAATACAAACCTGACCACGGCTTCTATGAACAACTTGATTAAAGACCAACATCGTTTGCGGCAGGAAATGTTGCAGTTAAAAGAATATAGAACGCATGAAAACAGAGTGCGATCAACGCTAACGACCATTTTTGAAATGATGCTAGTTCTAAAGAGCCTCCAGGACACGCAACAAGGATTACTTAACGTGATTTATCATGCTCATCAAGACGTCTTGCATCCACCCATACTTACTCCAAGTCTGTTGGAAGAAGATTTACAATTCATTCGACACCACATGCCGGTAACCATTGCACTGCCGGGACACGACATTCACGACCTCCACTATGTGTATGAAAGCATGCAAATTTGCAGCCGAGTGACTCAAAAAAAATGTAATAATTGAAATCACTTTACCACTGTCGTTCGTGTGGGACTATACACTAATATCTGTAGTTCCAATTCTCCTCAACATCATTCATGGAAGCACTCAGTCAAAAATTATTAACTCCACTGACTATATAGTAATGGACAATCGGTGTGAGTTAGTCGCATTATTAACCAAAGAAGACGTTAATAAGTGTCAAGTGTTTAAGCCTGTACATCTCTTATGCGAAGTATCACAAATTATCAACACTCCTTCAAATCAAACGTCATGTGAGGTAGCGATATTACAACGAAGGAACGAATTGGACACCGTATGCGGCACTAGCTCAACAAAAGTTATAGTAATCAGTGGACAAATTTCACGCTGCCAACCAGTGGATATATGTGCGGTACCCAACAAAATCACAATCGATGTCATATGTGGTTCTAAAATCCAATCTTACACCATAGGTTCCGGCATGGTCGAAATTGAATCCGGCTGGGTGCTCAAGGACTATGGCGTTCAAATAATTGCTGTAGGAACAGCTAAACACAATATCATTAAATTTTCTCAGCACGCAACTCATTTAAAGCATATGGCTAACAACCTACGGGAATTCAGTGTGGTGGTCAAAAATAAAGCAAACGAGGTTGATCAATGTAATTTACTAACCATGCCAGAAACAACCGGAGTGGATGATCAGCTTGAAGCATTGAAAAATGATGAACAAATTAGCTTCCATCAACAGAGTGCTCATAATATCCACTATTACGCAATGATCCACATTTTATATGGGAGTGCTGTAGGCGTCATCTGGATTGTAAACAAATTAAGAGGAAGGTCCATTGCAAATCACCGGCTGCCGTCTCCTCTAGCGAGAGCTAACGAAAGCATAGTTTAACAGATGTGCGACATCAGTAAAACCCGGGAATATGTTTTCAATGACACAGTTACGACACAGGTGGAATATTGTGTATTGTAGCAAATTCAACAATTTTAATTTTTTGTAGATATTCTTGATTTGATGCGTAAGCAATTTTTTTGTATAAAAACCCGATTTATTGAGGTAATAAAACAGAATTGAATTATAAACGCGAATATTTCGAGCTCACCAGTGGTAAATCAACTACTCACTTATGTAAGCACACAAATCTAGTGGATGACAACGCAAATAACAGGAAATGGTACACTACAGCGTATATGGCATAACATCATAAATGTTTATTTCGAACGACACATTTATGAAGTATAGTTAAGCATTTCTGTTGTTACGTAATTAAATTAAACATTTAAATTAATAATACATCGTTTAATTTAAAATCTAAACTGATATACCAGTAATTTTATCAGCACATCTGATACAAACACGAAACATACAACGCTTATAATCTTCGTAATATGTACATTTACCAGTTTTACCACATATAAAATACATTTTTAATTTTTTTCTATTAAATTAATGGCGACAAACTATTAAAAACGTACATACATTTATGTGCATTAAAGTTTAATCTACACCATCTGTACTTCGTGCTCTCGTGAATATAGGGAGTATCACATATACCGCATATCATATACGGATTGTATCCACAGCATGTTGTGTCCCCATCATAATATCGTACACAGCAGACTATAAACACCACCATAGATAACAAACACCCCATTCTCTAATTGAGTTAAAGTCATGAGATTTTTTCATTAATTTGATGAAATCCCTTATTCGAGACTAGTATGGTTACACAACAAACTTGTCGTATAAACATTAATAAATAAAGGATAAATAATGTCCTACTTATGTAGAACTTTACAATCAAATGAAATATCGAAAAACATTACGATAAGATTATGTAAATCATGTTCTTTATACAACATAACATTTTCTTTCCATTTTCGTGTTATATCCAATTTATCTTTTTTTGGTTGTTGTATTTTTGTTAGATATACAATTTTCCTTTTCCTCGAGCGTTTCTTATACTCCTATATCAGAATCGTAAGGATTTATAACGCAAAATACTAAATCACAACAAAATACTGGCAAACAAGAACGTCACTGTCATTATCATATCAAAAAAAAAAAAAAAAAAAAAAAAGAAATATGAAAAGGAAAACGATGATTTTTTTTTTATCCAAACCCATTTCTCGTAAATAAAACCTACATCACTCCGTATATGTAACTTATATGTCCTTATACAAACTATATAATATTTTTTAGCTGTGTGTATACCGACGACAGACAGCACACAAGAAAAAGGATGTAAGAAATTGTCTCCATTTTTTTAAATAAAATTTTTAAATAGAATTTTTTGCTTTACTGTGATGCGATTACGAACTGGATATTGTTAGATATTTTTCACTCTAAGAATGGAAAATTTATTTCTCAGTGTATAGTTCTGAAATAGAAAAATGGCAACAACACAGCACAGTGATAACAGCAATGATTTTAGAAGAATAGTAATAATAATAATCATATAATAAGAACAAAATGGAAGATATGGAAATTTTTTTTCTATTTTATTTACGGTTATGATTTATCCATATTTTTCTTCCAAGTTTTTTTTATAAATGTACCAGCACCATCTAAGTTTGAAGGTTGAAGATATTTCTTTGTTTTATTATTATTGTTTGAGCAAAAATAAGAATGATGATGAGTATCGTCAATTTGTACTACTTTTCTCTCGGTCGTTTGTGCGCTTGTATTGAAAATTCCTTTATGAATAACCAAAAATTGATATTTTTCGCATCATCCAAAAACGAGGAAGGCTCGTGAGGAGGGAAAATATTTTATGCTTTAGACACTTTGTATGGATTTGATTTCGGTAAATATCTCATTTTTATATTGTATAAACAAAATATTCCTACGTTATCCTTCTGAATCGATATTATACGACGACTACACACAATTTTTGGTAATTTATTATGTCATTTTTCGTCTTTGAAATATAATTTGAATTATACATCATTGATAAATTAGATAATACGATTAAAAAAAGGAATTGATTATTGATCTCTATCAAAATATTGTTTGATGAATGTGGTTGACAGAACTGATAATCATTTTGTATGTAGATACGTAGGTATATGGACCATTTTAATGGATTTGAAGGGAAAATGAAAGGGTCATATTTTTGATATTACAAAATGTAAAGGTCGAACATATCCTGCGTGGGTGACATTGGTACGTTTTAGGTTTAGAAAAAGGATTGATATGTATCCTTTTTTTCTGGTCGATGGCACTTTCAATGTTATGCTGTATACAACATGTACCAGTAATATTAATTAAAAATATTTGGTTTGTGAAAAATATGATTAATATTAATCTGGAAATTTTATTATGAGTTACTGGGATATAATTAGTTTTTATTTGGTAAAGGATGTTCGTAACCGAAAAATATGCCGTACACAATTCAAAGGACATACAATATATTTTTACAATGAATAACAACCCTAAACAATCATGTTAGTGTTTCTGCAAATTATAACAAAATTAGGATGTTTACTGAACATAGGTAAAACAAGATTTTTTATAATTAAGGTAAACCCGCTACTAAATGTGTAATATCAGTTTCAATTTAGTTTGACAGGTGTGACGTAGGCTTACTACATTTTTTCTTTCTAATTGGACAAACATAATCTGACTGTATATCATTTTCTAGAATAATTTACAAAACTTTGAATTGAAACTAAATTACTTGTTAAATGTGACCAGCAATTTTTTTAAATAGTACCATTGAAAAGTTTTGAGTCGGTTTTTTTGGAATATTTAGAAATCGGTTTGACTTTTTGAGGATTTATTTTTACAGGATCAGCACTTGATCAAAATGATAAAATATTTAATTAAAATAAAGTAGTGTTTATTAATATTTTTTCATAAATTATCTGGCTTAAGCCTAGGTTATAAAAAAAAACGTTTTATTCGAACGCTAAAGTATCGGATACTAACTCATAACCATCTTCAGGGCACAAAATCGTTAAAAAATTGTATTTTTATAAAATTCTTACAAAAAAAAAAATAATTAATTATAAAACTAAAGTGTATATATCGTGTTTGAAACAAGTTTATAATGAATTCTATTTTTTAACGATTTTGTGCCCTGAAGATGGATATAATTTAATATCCGTAACTTTGGCGTTCGAATGAAACATTTTTTATTAACTTGGCTTAAACCAGATAATTTAAGAAAAACTAATAAACAAAAAAACTTAATAACCAAAACCGATTTTTAGAAATGACCATAATTATCAAAAAAGTTAAAATGTTAGCAAGTTAAAGTTAGATTAAATTATTTTTTTTGAAAAAATGCCAATTTAACATAATAATATAAAAAATGGTTAGAGAAAAGAAATTTATTCTGGATGAAATAGCCCAAATTAAACTATTACACAGTGAAAAGTATTCCGCAGTTGCTGATAAAAATGGAAGAAGTAAGACTGTAACCTACAATTTTTTAAGAAACCTAAATGAATATGATTGAAGAGCGAAGTCCTAAATTTATTCCTCCTCGCGGTGCTCTATGGGTAACTCTAAAAAAATCAGGCGGTGTAATGGAGGCGAACTGAGGTCACCAGGTTACAGGCGGAACACATATAAATATATATGTGTTCAAGGCAGGATTTAATGCTTTAAGATTATAAGTAACAAGCGGGTTGAGCGGCAGGCTAACAGCCTTTTCTCGTGAAAACAACTAAGTTACCGTGTTGGATTCATCACAACTCTTTAATCATCACTCTGTGTGCGGGGGTAAAAATTACCCCAGGCCTACAAAAATGTAAATAAAAAACTAATTACTAAAACTTATTGAAAATCCATTTAGATATGCCTCCTTCAATTAGATATACACCAGATAAAAAAAACTGAGTTATAATCGATTGATTTTATTGTTCTTGCATTTTTTATCGTTGGGGTAAATAACTACTCCATCCATTTCTTTATAAAAATTTGTACAAAACAATGCAAAACAAATTAAAATTATACTGACACCGTTCGTTGACTATCCAATTTTTAGGTGCGCAAATAAATTTTCGGGTTTTATTGGCAAATGGAAAATTTCAATAGAAATACGCTATTTCCACACCTCTTTGGCAATACACGAATACCACGTTGATAAAAGAACGCGTCTTTGGACCAAAACCATTATCCAACCAATTTTGCTCTTTTTCGAAACTGGCCAAGTCTAGCCCTACCAAGCCATGCGCCAACGAACGGAACAAGTGATAATCTGAAGGGGCCAGATCTGGCGAATAAGGCGGATGCGGTAGCAGATCCCATCAAAACGCTGTTGAAGGTGCCCTGTCGCCCTTTCGTGCTGCAATATCATTCGTTCGTGTTTTTGGTTCATAGTTCAGATTGGTGCGTTGTTGTCGGTAGCGTTGCCCATTGACAGTTTCGCCCCGTTTCAGCAGCCCATATAGTACACGATTTCTTTCTGATCTCACCAAACGCAAAGCATTGTCAAACCACGACTTTTTGCTTTGAGATTCTTAAAAATCATTTACTTCTCTTCTCCTGTAATAATTCGATGCAGGAGACTCTTTCTTTCATGTTGTGAAAGCAAATCACAGCAATAAAAATTATTTCTCTTAGAAATAGTTGCTGATGAAATTAAAGAAGTTGATGACAATTCTTTTTTATAATTTTAATAATCAAAATTTAATGAACTAATTATAAATATCTTTTGTTTTCTTGTACATTGAGTTTTTGTATTTTTAATAAACTAGAAGTATTGTTAATAAATTAGAAGTAAGTAAAAATAATAATTTTTATTATGGAAAATAATCTTTAAGTACAAAATACATTGGGGTATTTTTTACCTCATACACGGATAATGTTTCTCTATACGACACAGAGAGAAGGTTCAAAAAGAGAACACGGCACGTGCTTCACCGCTTAAGACCTGGAAATCTTCATAACATTTCGAATCAGGCAAAGAGTGATACATTAAACGTACTTGTACTACAACAGCTTAGATGGCCTGGGAGTGGAATCTATGAGACTATCCATGGTTACACATTTTATTACAGCGGCTACCGGAATGAAGAAGAATTTGTAGTTGGCTTTCCATCCATCGGCGTGTGAAGCAACATATGCGATTTTTTCTTGTCTTTCTACTCGAACACATTTACAATTTCGAGAGACTAATGATAATGGTTATTTTATTTAGGTTTCAATGAAAATTTGAAAAAAATTAGGTTGAGTCGAAACTCGTAAGTCTTATATTGCTTTCCTAATCAGCCCCTTGATTTATCTTTACCCGAGGATTTTATTTTTTGCAGATTTTATAAACGGTGATAAATAAAAATTTATTCCTCATTTATCAGTGTTTTTGTTGCTGGAAACACATTTTTGATAAAAGTTGCATCCTCTAGTTTAGACACCAAAAAGAGAAGATAAATCAGAAGAAAAATTAAAACCCTTGAATTTATTTTATATTTATCGTAGTCCATAAAATACAAACAGAAGATTTCATTTAGATTAATCATTTACCGCATTTATGAAACCGGGCCTTAATATCACGTGCCCAGCAGGCGTTTCCATGAGAGGGTGAGGCCTAATGCATACTTTACATTTTTTATTTCGCTGACGCTACATCTCACAGAGGGATTTGGCCGTCTAGTTCCGAAAATTTCATAATCAGTTTTTATAATCAGATTAATGATTGATTGAATCCTAGCCAGCTGTCAGACCTGCAACCGACCACCCAAATTTGTATTGCTCCTAACTCCTAACCAGGTTCCCAGGTGTAAAAAAATAAAAGAAGGAAATAGGTTTTGCCGAGAAGCGTGAGAATGAATGTACCACTCTTGACGGAAACTATGGTGAAGAATAAATTCGATTTTTTCCAAAAAAAAAACTGTTTTTTAGTAATTCTAATTAGCCTTGCGACTTATTGACCGACGATATTTTTATTAACCTTAACGTCAAGATTCAAATCAAGAATGGATCAAATTTTGAAATTTAGCCTTAAGTAGTGTGGATTGAGGTTTCAATTTCTATTGTTAGCTCCACCAATTCATGTAATTTAGTGACTTGCAAATTATAATTATAATGAACTTTTCAACTATCATAAAATCATAGAATAATTTCCGAGCGGCTTATCGTATGAAAAATCGCCTTTCTCACACCAACAAATTTATAATGAGCTACTTTTTACTTAGTAAAAAGAAGTATAAAAAATGTGAACTCGCTCAATGTCTGTTGTTTTTCTAGAGTCCTTAAATATGAAACATCATACTTCAACTTTTCTCGTAATTTGGGAGATCCCTATGATTTTTGACTGAAATCAATATTTTTCAAGTGAAGCTTGAACCATAGGAGCTTTTTATTCATTGCAAATATTTTGAAAAGTATATCATTAACGACAAAACCGAGTATGACCTAATAGACTCTAAATTATATTTGCAACAATGCTGGTCCAGATCAGTTTTCAAAAATTTAAGCGGAATTAATATTTTTCGACAAAGAAAAGTTTTTCAACAAAAAATCGGCCCTGTACAGCCAGAAATTGCCTTTAGTCTAGGTGGATTGACTTCTAAGAAACTGCCCGTTTTCCGGTATACTAGAAGCAACTTTAAAACTCTACAAACCGTCCAAATCAACATGTTATCTCAGCGGTGTTAACATAGGAACAACAGATGAGGGTGGTAACGTCTTTTACTTTTTAAATCGTAAGCGGAACTCATTGACACCGTTTCAATGGAACACGTAGTAATTCACTCTTGAAGTATATGATTCTAATCACATTTAGTTTTACAACTTGAAATTTGTAACTCACAAATCTATTAAATTGCTTATGTGGAACTGACGAGTAATTCCTTCAAATAACTGGTCCTCTGCTTGTCCTCACCACAATACAAATTGTCTCCAAAATATTTGAGCAGTTGTTGATATCACGACTGCTTGTGACTGTGTTTTTAGGTTTCTACTATAAGTTTTTGGCAAGTTGAAAATTTCAAGTTATTCAGTAAGCAAATTTTCTAATATTTCGGTAAGTATATGTAATTCCAGATGACTCTGGTACAGTTCAACATCTAATAGATGCTCATAACAAAGATATTTCTGATGCAAATAGCAATGAGTTTTTGGCAAATCTAGCGAATTTAATTTATTCTGGGACGAATGTTGCCTGTTGTAGGGTAGGACGACAACAAGAATTATACCCTTACAAAAATTCTACCGTTTTCTCGTATGCAACATTAATTGTGAGCCAAAAAAACACGTACTGGTGACAAAATCAGTAATTCTCCAAGAATGCTAAATATCAATAATTAGCGGCAGGTTAAAATTTAGGTATTTAAATTTCAAATTATCAATCAATATATTTTCTCAAAGATCATACGAAAATTGTGTTCGCATCAGATAAGCGCCCAGCCAGACCACGGTTAAAGTTACACAATTCTGGTAATAAGGGGCGAAGTTTCGAACGGGTAAAACCAGTGTGGAACAAAATCCTGCAATATCGTCGAGAAGACGTTCTAGACAAGTGGGGACATCTCCGGCGGAATAAGACCTGCCATAAATTTAGATACATGAACTTCGATTTCCATAAGTGAAAAAAGTCGGCACACTTATATTCTGTTCTAGGATGTAATAACACAAAATTTACATATAATAAAATTTATGGAAATAACGTTTCTTTACAAAAAATTTCCCTCTGCTAGATTTTTTTTGTATAAAAGTTATATAATCGTACGTACGCTAAATATTTGAGTTGGTGAAAAGTAAAGTAAACCCGAACCCCGACATTTCAATACAATTAATTAAAAAAAATTCATTCTTGCCTTTTTGTTAAATGAAACTATGTAGCTTTGGTTGGAACCAATTAAATTAGAAAAAAACAATATTTTCTTGTTCGCTTTTCAAACATCAAGAATCTGGATACAAAAACAGAATTTGCCTATTATACATAATACACAAAATTGCATACAACTTTTTCGAAGCATTTTATGTGCAATAAATAACATTTTTTTTATAACGCTATACATTGTCGAGATAACGAGATATGATGATATAAATCCCTTTCTGATTCATCCCGCATATGTGTATTATATTTAGCATAGACATCTGAATATGATAAATTGAGCTCTATGTACATATGCATATTCACCTTAGGTTCATATATTTAATTTACCTTTAACGGAAAAAATATATGTAAAGCCCCGAGGATATTTGAGAGACGGGTGTAGTTCGAAAGAAGATTGTTCAACTTTCCTGGTATATCATTTATAATGTATAAATGCAAAATATGTCATGTATGATATTGAAAATATACTTTACAAACATTGTACATGCCTAGGTGAGATAACTTGCCTCCCATACGCATACCAATATTTTTCCATATTTACAATTTATGAAAACAAGAGCGCCAAAAAGAACAACAAAGATAATGACACGAAAATGAAAAATAAAATTTGTTGATAAATTTTTAAGGTTATGGTTGAGGTGTTACCATTATCATTAATGATTATTTTAATAATTTCAGGTAATTATTTTTATTACTAATATCATTTTTCTTTTGCACCCTAATACTTCTTTATGTACGTCTCTTACAATGTCTAACATATATAATTTTCTTATATGTTCACCACCATCGCTTGGCTGTTGCTGTTGGTGGTGAAAATATTTTTTTTTTTCGGTCGGTTCGTATATTTTACAACACATATACATACATATATGTGTACGAGATGAGATGATAAATAAAATTATGATATGATGTCGTTTTAATTATTTATATGGTTTTGTAATATATTTTCATACATACATACATGCATAAACATATAAGGAGATTAAAAGTTAAGAAAATTTATTAGATAAACTTAAATAGATTGTTCATACTCGTGTCGTGTACCCATGTATATGTGTACATATAAGAAAGTAAATGGAAGAAAAACGGCAGAACTGTTACGTAAGAAAAATTGAGATAATTTATTTACGTAATTATTATGATTATTTTTAATTGTTAACTGGTAAAAATCTGATGGTTTCGGTACGGAAGTCATTGTTTATATTTTATATACACACACATACTTCTTCTACATGTACGAGTATCACATGAGATGTTCAATTATTGATGAATTAAGAAGGCAAATTATAGTTTAAGGTTTAGGCTACAGTTGGAGTGGGTTGAGTCTACTAACTATGTCTGGTATATAAGATAAAATATTTGCTTTATTGTTTCCTTCAATTATTTTTGCTTGTTATTCATTATAAATTAAGAAGATTGGTTCTAATTTACAAGATAATTTTCCGTTTGGTTTCTGCATCCAGCAATGACCTTCATTTTTAACAAATGAAAATATTCTTTTTAACAATTCACATCGTTTCGCTTTAAAAATCATCTCTTAGTAATATTGTTGATTAGAAAGGCAATTATTAATTCAAGTGGAGCACATTGTCCCTTATAATTGTGAATTGTTACAATATAATAGACATTGACAGATAATATTGTTCTCTCATGGTAATAATTGTTTATAAAAATCTCCAAATTTATATAAACATAATTTGGGCAAGTGAAGCATGCCTATTATTTAATTGAAATTCCAAAAATTCATCATACGAGTATCTTAAGTGATTTATTACAAGGTCGATTCAAATTTCCCTTATTTTAAATACTAAAAATATTTGCTCAGATTAGATTCGAATCGATAGAAACCGTTTTAAATTCGTTCCACGGTTGAAATTTTACTTTTTTATTACGAACCTCATCCTGGTTAAAATTTATGATACGTTTATCATATCAAACACATTACAATGTCTATTAACTTCACAAATTTAAGCATTATTTGAAATAAAAAAATGCGTAAGGACCTTCGAGTGAAGTTTTACCCTTACATTGATTCGAAGTCGTAGGTGCAAATTGCACGTGTAAGGCACAAGTACTAATGGCAAATATTTTCTTATTCTATCTGGTACACCCATCCCTCGCTTAATGAAAACTTTGTTTACGGAATTTCGCTATAACGTAATTTCAAAGTTAAACCAAAGTCTCGGTTTACGTAATAAAATTTCAATTTACGAAATTTTTTTACTTAAATATTTTACCTGTAGAGATGCCGAATTTTGGCGTAATAAAATTTATTTTAATAAATTATGTCCCGTATTTCCGGTAAAATTAAAAAAAATATTGGGTTTAATTTTTTGGAATTTCAGTCCGGTGGACCGATTTCGACCAGAAATCCGTTTAATCTATCAAATTGGGGAAAAAGCTTAAGCAAGAATTTGTATCCCGATCAATCAATCCATCTGAGCTGTGCATGGGTCGTATTTTTGAAAAATAGTTTTTTTTTATCAAAAATCGTCATTTCCACTTAAATTTTGAAAAACTGATTTGAACCTGTATTGTTGAAAATTTAATTTATGATCTTTATAAAACGAAAAAGCTAAGAATGAGGTCTCACCCCCATCAGTCAATCGGTCTGGCCTGTAGAGAATAACGTTACACAAGACGAACATGGAATGTAACGTCGATAAAATGTACGCCGCGACATTGCTTGGTGGCGTACTCTAGAGGTCCAATTTTCGATGATTTTGTCGCACTAATCTGTCTGAATTTGTTGGATGACGTTCGTTTTGTTAACTTTTGAGGGCATAAACTGTTTCCGGTTTATTCGCAAAGGACTACGATTTAAAATTGCCGTAAAGAAAGAAGTCTAAAAACGTTAAATCGCACAATATCGATGGCCAGTTCACATTGATGCCACGCGATTTAACAGCCTTAAATCGTTTGTGCAGAATATCCATCCTGGCGTGTGCTGTGTAGCAGGTAGCGGCGTTATGTTATCGGTATCCATTCCATCCAGTTTAGGTCACAGAAGTTGCTTATCATCGATCGTTACACGCCGTTGACGGCTATGTTTCGTTTTGGAAGAAGTACGTACCGATGATTCCACCAAACCGAAACCCGCACAAAACAATGGTTTTCTCGTGATGCATTTCCATATCATCATATCTCATACAAAAATGGTCCTCGTCTCTAAAGATTTTTCTTTAGAAAAAGAAAAAGATCGTCTCTAAAGATTTCTCTAGTGAACTACCAAGTACCCCAGTGCCCAATCAACGATCGTTTATCTCTTACCTATGATCGTTTACCTTAAGTACCTGGGCCATTAGGATTTTATACGGGTGCACACCTAAGTACGGACACAAAGTGCGACAAGTTGTAGTCGCAGAAAGGCGAAGTTCTTGTAAACGACAAAACGCCTCAGAACAACAAAAAGTGGTTGTGTACTGTTGATGATGAAGGTGATGATAGTAGTTTCAGCATACGCTGAAAATATAATTCGTGAAAGGCCGACCACAGACCAGAAACCGACGACACTACAAGAAGCGTATACATCACACCTCGAAATTCAAGACTTAAATTTCAGGAGTTTAAAGATACATAAAAAGAACATCAATAGTTCGGTGACAACTCCAATCAACTAAATTTGATATATCAGCTCATAATACCCGCGAACAAACCCTAGTCTAACGCCACCACAACGAAGTAATAGGTATGTAACAACCAATCCTATAATCTCCGAACATCTTACAACCGTCAGTATTAAAGTAACCAAACACCACAAAAATCAATATTCCCCAAAACGCCAGAATCAATGAAAATCGACCAGTCTATTCAAACTAAACATTCCATCACATCAAAATAACCAGACATCCAAAAGAGAGCACTCCAACTATGGGGAATTCAGAAACCACAGAGAATCTACTATTTCGAAACCCAAGTTGCAAAAGACCAATAAAAAGAATAATTGGGGAGTATGCGTAGAATTAGAATTTAATGTTATGACGCAGAGCCTCTTTAGCATACCTTATCTATAGTATAGAACCAAAAAAGGCTACTGCCTCAAATTCCTAATCGACATTGTAGCCAATACAAATTTCATTAACCATTTGCCAACGAAGCGATTACCCCCAATAGCCTATTTAAAATCAAATCAGCAGGAGACGACATTAAAATTAACAAAACAAATAAGGAAAAAACATCAATACTATTCTCAAAGGAACGTACATCTCAAGTAAACAACATGAATATACATGATAATCACCATTACCATTTGAGCTAGCGCTCGAGCCACATTGAAGCAATCGACGCCAATGTGAGAGCCGAAACAAAAACAACATGAACCAATCTTAGCACTTTCCGATCGCATGGAAGCAGTGGAAAAACAAAATAAATCACTGACTGAAAATAAATGGATCAACGAACAATAAACTCAGGTTCAAGCAAGAAACTGTTGCTAACGATAAATCGAATCATAGTTATCACATCCAGGAAATGAATCTGGAAAAATCAAATAAAAAATATTTACGCACCACGCCTAAAATAACCCTAAAACAAGGCACTGGTTGAATTTCCATTCATGATTCAACCAGTTGTTTTACGTTTATTGTTGGCGAGTTAGTTCATGTCATCTATTTAACCGACTGTCAAGGTATAAGTAATATTCTTATACAAGATCAAATCACGCAGTTAATATCACAACTCAAGGGTCAAAATTCACGATCTCCGCCGTGGTCCTCGTGGTGGTCCAACTGAGTTAGATCGGCATGGTCCAACTGAGTTAGATCAGCATGGAAATGGATAGCAGGATCGCCAGGCATCTGCCAGTGACGTAGTTTGATACTTATGTATAACCTACTAAAGGCAAGGCATCGATATAAATTTTTGATGATTATTGGCAAGAAAAAGTTAAGCAACGCTGCACATTTTTAAACAACATGTATCCGACAGCAGGCGTTTTATATTGAATCAAAAAACACAATATATTGGTACAGCCGTAACGTTTTTACAGTGTCATTAACTCCGCCATGTTGATACATAATTTGTATGTTCAGTTTGACGCGAGTATATCAAAAGTTTAACATGTTTACATTTATTGTTGGTGCGTGATTACCACATTTTTCTCAACACACAATTTTCATTGAAGTAATAAAGAAAAAATCATATTTAAGAAAAACACAAATTATTTTTTGACTTTCAAAAGGAAAATTAGCCTTTTTTGTTTTGTTTTTTTTTTTATTTTATCTTTTAAGCTTCCAATGAAATAATAACGAACGAACGGAATATAATAAAATTTCGAAAAAACAACAACCAAAAGGAAAACCACATTGCTGAGCTTTTTATTTTCATTCCATAGAGCTATAAACTAATTAAAATAAAAAGTTTTATCGCAATTTCTGTGTGTGAGCCTTTTCATGTCGTCGTTATTATTTTTGTTGTTGTTGTTTTTAATTTTTAATTAGAATCACAACCATAGTGATGACGACAAACGATGATGATTCTGGTGAAAAAGTATTGTTGATGATGGTATTAAAAAATAATGATAGTCCTGATTATTAAGTTTTTGCTTGTTATAAGTAGATTTCGAAATATGTAATAATACGTATACTTGTCGCTTATGCGGACACGACAAAGTATGACAAGTCTTAGAAAAGTTTGACAAAAAATTATAAATTGAAGTTAGCTGTGAACCACCATACACAATGATGATCATCACCATTATCTATATATTTATATTGATGATTGTGGTTTCTGTTTTGTATAACAACTGAAACAAATGTGTAGGAAAATATTTATGTTTGTCATCATCATCATTATAATTAATGTTTTGTAATATACATTAAAAAATTGGGAAATATATGGGTGTTTTTCATATATCAACTATCTATATATACATATACAGTCAGTCTGCTACACTTTACTGGGTTTCAGATGAAAAATCAAACGGAAAGTATACGAGAATATATTTTAGTGATGTTTATGTTAAATTTAATTGTCGGGGAGATATAAATGGGATTGGCCTAGTTGTACTACGTATATCCGGAAAAATCCATATATAGTGAAAATAATTTATTTATATTTACGAAAATAATTAAAAAATATTATTTTGGCATGTGTGTGCGGTTACCGTACAAATGCTTTTAAAATGAAAACTATTTGGTTTTTACAGTGTTTTATGCTTGTATGCATATTGTACATATGTTTGTACATATTTCAACTCTTTCGCAATGTTTTCATCTGGAATTAATTAAATTCTAATTGGAAAATGAGAAATTTATATGCACCTCGTATAAAGATCGCAAGATAGCATTTAGAATTTAATTCTGTATAATAAACAGAATGAATGGATATAATGCAAAATGTTTAAAAATATAGATTTACCAGTACGAGTATATGTTTATCTAGGTACTACTTTCTACAAATTTTAAGAATTTAATGCACTATTTATGAACTACATGCATGTGCTCTTGATATGATCGTCCAGTGTATTTTTCAAAATGGTATTTTAATTAATTGTATTAGTTGCTTCTGTATGGAGAAAAGTTATTTTATTAAATTAACTTGCAAATGAAAATCTTTCCGATGTATAAATGCTTGTGTTCCTTGAACTAAATGTTACTACTTTTAAATTGTTTCAAATCGTACAAGTGGTGCAGTGGTTAAAGCTTCCGCACTTCGAATCCCATCAGAGGCTAGATTCAAATCAAATTTCCATCATCGATTACAATCTGTGATGTCAAGAAACACAACTAAGACCCTCTATTAGAGTGCAGAATTCAACGCCGATCCACCGTCCATGTCAATGTACAGGTTGACATGGGCTTGCAATATGCAGGTGGTATATACTGTAGTTGTGTGTGGCGATCACGAACAATTAATTTCTGTTTAAAATAAGCATGACTTTTTTCTTAATCAGTAAGAGTGAAATAAAATTGTATTAAATTCCAAAAGGCAAAAAAAATTTTTAGTTTTAACTTTTTCTGCAAGAAGTATTCCAGAATTCAGTTTTATATAAACAAATCGAATAAAAAAATTATTTTTCTCCACCAGTGGCACTGTCCTGGTATATACTATGAATAGGAAGTTGGCAAAAATTTTACATTTTATTAATGAAAAAAGAATTTTTCTCTGACTGAGGTTTTCCTCAGATAACTTTCATGTTATCGTTCAGGAATTTTTTACTTCTCTGAATTAGAAAAGCAAGTTAATTTCGTCTAGGAAAATCTTATGGGTCACACGACTGGTATTTTAATTGTATTTGTTAAAACGCCAAAAGGTCAGTGCAACGACCATCATTCAATCGGGACTTCAAATTCCTATCGATAAATCCGACATTGCTAACTGTTATAAATTTGTCATCGATCGTGAAAAAATAGTTCTAAAATAATACTACAATACAATCATTCATGGATAATGAATAAACTAAAAATTTATCGATTTAATCGAGTTATCACTCGAGAATTACTAATTTTTCGAGTTAATCGATAAGGTCGCTGTTAATCCAGCCGCTACCAAAGGAACGAATTTACTTTAATGAGACGCTCTCTTTAATGAGACGGAGGGCTTTTTTGACGTTCGGAAGGAGGAAAAGTATTTTATATTAAATCAGCCCTTGACCTCTAGCTAATAACAACAAAATTAAACTTTTTCTTTTTAGTCTTAATTTTTCCATATTACAGTAGGTATAAGTATATAAACCGTTTCGTTATAATTTTTTTTGTTATCTTAATTTAACTTTAAATTTTTCTTATTCTTCCAAAAATTTGTGTTTACTGGGTGATATGAACATAGGGATGTATTACGAAATCCCGGTTATCAGAATCCCGGTTCCAAAATCTCGGTTTTCAAACTCCCGGTTTGAAAATCCCGGTTTTCAAAATCCCATTTTTCTTTTCTTCTAGTTCTAAAGTCTTGAATTATTGCACTCCAGAACCGCCGTGGTTTCCATTTGTAACTAAATATTCGCTGTAATGACCTTTTTGAAACCACAAATTAACTTTAAAGCAATTCTTACTATTCAATTAATTTTACTGTTACTCAATTAACGTTTTCGATCACTGAGGATTCATCTTCCGATTTAATTTACAAGTCATTTGTAGTTGTAAATTGTAAATTAAAGTTGTAAATTAAATCGGAAGATGATCACTCAGTGATCGAAAACGTTAATTGAGTAACAGTAAAATTAATTGAATAGTAAGAATTGCTTTAAAGTTAATTTGTGGTTTCAAGGTAGTTACGATCCTCTGCACATGACGCAAACGAAAACAACGTGGAATTGGGATCTACTTTCCTAAAGCGCGCGGATTGATACTACACAAAACCACGCGCATCAAAAATGCATAATATGCATAAATACCTTTATGCATATTTTGCTGACACACTAGATCGGGTGTCAACGTAATAGATTTAAGTAGATATTATAAGTTAGTATTAAGTTATTATTCGATTGGAAAACATTAAAATAAAACTATAAAATAAATTAATTAAAAGAGTTAAAATAAATAAAATAAATAAAATAATTTAGAGATAAATTATTTTTTTATTAATAAATAGTTTTGTGTAAACATAAGTGGCGCAGTTTGTAGTGGATGTTTTTAAACATCAAAAAACCATACGTTCAAAATTTTTCTCGTTGTTTCGGAGTGTAAGAAAAGTGCTCGTATCGAAGGTTTATCGATACCAAGTGAACAACGAACATTTATAAAAATTCAGTGAATTATTAATAAATCCAAAGTAATAAATTTTTCCTGTAATCTATTTAATAAAATTTTTAAAATACGACCTGGCGTACGTACCAGAACAGTGCAAAAAAAAATATAAAAAAAATTAAAATAAGCAAATACAGCAAAATACGCAGTGAAGTCATTTTTATCAACGGTGCATTGATGATGAAAGCAGCATTTATAATTATTACATGGTAAGCGTTTTTTGATATTTAATTTATGTTCAAAAATTCCTCTAATCGAAATAACTTAATATCTCACCGAAGTTCTACGGTTCATAGAACTTCACATAAAATTAAACACAATTATTTAGACATTAATAATCAAGACAGTTCTACGGTTTATAGAACAATTTCACATAGAAACAAATATTTAGATAATTTAATAGATAAATTTGAAAATTTAAAAGTTGAAAATATTAATCATAACCCAGCCTCTAACAATATGTCAGTTAACGGTGATTTTGATAATGTGAGAGACTGTGGAAATAGTAACAATGACGTGTTCAGGAATCTTAGGATCCCTGACGCGATCAAAGACCTCCCAAGTTACGAGGGCAGCCGACACACCCTCTTTGAATTTATCGAGAACGTGGAGGAAATTCTAAATTTATGTAATGACATCGACGGGCAGCCGTGCTCAAAAATATTTCTAAGAGCAATCCGCAATAAAATTCGAGGCGAAGCTAACGAGGTACTAACAATGTACGGAACCCCGTTAGAGTGGGAAGCAATTAAGGACAACTTAATTACCCACTACGCAGATAAAAGAAACGAAACAAATCTCGTAAGAGATTTGTACAGCATAACCCAAGGAAATGATACGATTGAGAAATATTTTGCTAAAATAATAGATATTCAAAGCACTATAATCAATCACATCAAATTGAACGAACACAATAGTATAGTGATAAGATCGAAAAGGGAGCTCTATCAAGAAATGTGCCTCAACACATTCCTTGCTGGACTCAAAGAGCCCCTAGGCTCAATGATTCGAGCTATGCAGCCGCATAGCTTGGCAGAAGCATTCTCACATTGCTTGAAGGAGCAGAACATGACGTACATGAAAAAAGGTACAACCATGAATGCAAACTTCACCCCACAAAGGCCAATCGTATCAAGACCAATAAATCCTCAACGGAATAATTATTCAAATGGTCCACCCTATCTTCAAAATAGAAACTTTCACCCGCAAGTTAATCAGCGACCTCCACCTCAGTATTACAACCATAGGCCTTTTACACAACAAAATGTTAGTCAAAATGGTCCCACGAACTATAATAATAATAGATTCGTGCATAAACCTCCTATGATTCCACCAAGGAAGGTAGATAAAATGGATACGACATCCAATCCAAACGGTTATACCCAGTACGCATTTTACAACAAGCCGAACCAGCCAAATAAATATCAATTCCAATCAAATGGACCTCCGCAGTTCCGGGCTCAGGAAATTTTCAATACTGAGACCAACTTCGAGGAACAATCGGAACATCATGAAGAGGAAGCACCATTATACTTCCCTGACTTAGAAGAAGGCGAAGTAGATGATGAAAATTTTCATCCCGAAGCCTCTCCAACGGAGTTGGGTACATAGATGTTAACAGTCATCAAACATATACCCTTCCGTACATACACGTACGGTTAAACCCACAAAAAACACTAAAAATTCTAATTGACACTGGCTCTAATAAATCCTTTCTGAACCCAGAGTTCGTACATCCTTCACGGATACGTACCATACCCCCTATCAATATAAAAACCATGTTTAACACCCATGCTATAGACCAAAAGGTAGTAATTCCAGGACTTATGGAGTTCAAAACCAGGGAACCCATGGAATTCCTTTTGTTTAAGTTCCATGAATATTTCGATGGGTTAATGGGACTTGAAATAATGCAACAACTTGGTGTTACATTAGATTTAGCCAATTCAATTTTGAAAACAGATAAAGTAAAGATCCCTTTACTGTTCAAGCCAAATTATTCATCCAAACCCTATTCTATATTACCAAGAAGTAAGCTTACCGCTGAACTCCCGGTAGACGTAGAGAACGGTGATATATACGTGATGCCAACTACAATCAATGGCAATCTAATTATCCCCGAGGGAATATACCATAGTAGAAATTGGTACGCTACTCTGGAAATCGTCAATTATAGCAATAAGCAACACACATTCGTTATCGAACAACCAATTAAAGTCGATCTATTAAAAAAATCTTTTCGGGTCGAATCCCACCATTGCCATGTACAAGAATTGGATGAAACACAAAATGAAGATATCACAAAGTTAATTAGGGTTCAACATCTCAATCCTGAAGAAAAAGTAGCAATCAGTAAGCTTTGTCATCAATACCAGGATCTATTTCTCAAATCAGAACAACGACTGTCATTTACCAATGACGTCAAACATGAGATAAATCTGAAAGACGATAAACCCATTTTCACCAAGAGTTATCGGTACCCGTTCGTCCATAAAGAGGAAGTAAAGAAGCAAATAGACAAAATGCTACAGGATGGAATCATCCGTCCCAGCTTCTCTCCTTGGTCATCGCCCATATGGATCGTGCCAAAAAAGGCCGATGCAAGTGGCAAAGTCAAGTGGCGATTAGTTATTGACTATCGCAAATTGAACGAAAAAACTATAGACGACCGGTATCCGCTTCCGAACATCACGGATATCCTGGACAAATTGGGCAAATGTCTGTATTTTTCGACACTAGATCTAGCTTCTGGTTTTCACCAGATTGAAGTTAGAAAAGAGGATATCCCCAAAACAGCTTTCTCCGTAGACCATGGGCACTACGAATACGTAAGAATGCCTTTTGGGCTTAAAAACGCACCATCGACATTCCAGAGAGTCATGGACAATGTCCTTGGAGAACTACAAGGCAAATCGTGTTTGTGCTACATGGACGATATCATCGTCTTTTCCACCTCACTCCAGGAGCACATAGAAAGCCTAAAACACGTTTTTAATAAACTCAGGAAAGCCAACCTAAAAGTACAGATGGATAAATCGGAATTTCTCCATAGAGAAATTGCCTTTCTGGGCCATATCGTTACGAGCGATGGGGTCAAACCAAACCCCGATAAAATTAAGGCTATTAAAGACTTTCCAATTCCTAAAACGGAGAAAGAAATTAAAAGCTTTTTAGGCCTGTTAGGATATTATCGTAAGTTCATCAAAAACTTTTCTGAAATTACCAAGCCCTTAACGGAATGCTTGAGAAAGGATCAAAAGATCACACTTGACACTAGATATATCCAGTGTTTCGAATACTGTAAGGAGTTGTTATGCAAGGAACCAATCTTACAGTATCCAGATTTTTCTAAGGAATTTATCCTTACCACGGACGCGAGCAACGTAGCCATTGGGGCCGTTCTTTCCCAAGGACCTATAGGTAAAGATAAACCTATATGCTACGCATCCAGGACCTTAACGGTCACAGAGCAAAACTACTCTACTATAGAGAAAGAGCTTCTTGCCATAGTCTGGGCAACTAAGTACTTTCGACCGTACTTATTTGGCCAAAAGTTTAAGATCGTCACCGACCATAAGCCTCTGACATGGCTTTTCAACCTCAAGGAACCCAACTCGAAGTTGGTTCGTTGGAGATTGAAATTGGAGGAATACGATTACGAAATCGTATACAAGAAAGGCGTAAAAAACACCAACGCGGATGCACTCTCACGAATGCAACCTGAACTTAACGTTATCAATAGCTTGAACACCTCCGAAACCTCGGATTCCTCTACAGGTACCCAAATCTCAAACATTGACGAACAAACCATTGTACCAACTACCAATACACCTATAAACCATTTTAGTTCCCAATTAATCATAACTGTTGATCCCGAGATGCAAGGGATAAATGTTCAACATGAACAGCCTTTTGGCAAACATAGAGTGATAATATACATGCCGAGGCATCATTCACCAACCATCCGCCTAAATATTTCAACACAAGTAACTAAGCATCGAGTAACAGGAATATTGTGTGACGATATAGTTTTCCAAATAGCTACAGAAGCTTACCGAGAGAAATTCGGTAATTCTCACAAACCATATCTGGTAAGAACACACACTCTTTTAACAGATGTGTTCAATCCTGAGGACCAACAATCTATAATAAGGAAAAGGCACGAGGAAAATCACCACCGTGGAATAGTCGAAAACCACGAGTTCATTAAAAGAACTTACTCCCGAATATGAGGGACATTATCACAAATTACATCAACACCTGCACGGTATGCCTTCAGACCAAATATGACAGACATCCGTTGAAAGTAGAGTATGAGATCACAGAAACCCCGAAACGACCCATGGAAATCCTCCATATAGATTTCTGTTTCTTCCAAAATCATGCATTTCTCTCACTCCTAGACAAATTTACAAAATTCGCTGGAGCCTTCTACATGAAGACACGCACTAGCGATGAAGTCCAAAGAAAACTTGAGCGATTCTTCAGCATACACGGTAAACCAGTAAAAATCATTACCGACAATGAAGGAAATATGAACACACCTTCGTTCAAAGCCTTCTTAGAAGAACATCATATTGAATTACACCACACATCATCATATTCGTCAACAGGGAACTCTCCTGTTGAAAGACTGCACTCAACCCTGCAAGAGCTTGTCAAAATTGCACATTTAAATTCCCCTCAATTAGGTATCAAAGAGTTAATGAATCGTGCTATTTTCTCCTACAACAACTCCATTCACTCAACAACAAAATTTACACCGTTCGAATTATTGAGTGGACACTATACTATTTTAGGGAAACCTATCAATCCTACACCCCCAAACGCACAAGAATACCTTCTTAATCATACCTTAGCATACGAGGAGCTATGCAAGCGTATACATGAGGAAACTCATGCAAAAAAGGTTAAGTTAATCAATAAACTCAATATTGGTCGAGATAAACCACCAAAAATGAGAATCGACCAAACAGTGCACATTCGTAATAAAAAACGCTCAAAGATCAAACCCGGATATGTCATTAAGAAAATTCTTAAAGATAACAAGGTCACTATCTTAACTAAAGACGGCAAATATCACAAAAAACTGATAAAGAATCCATTTCAGGTGCACGCTCGTCACGAGCCAGACGCTGAAAGTGACCGACCTGAACAACAACAAAGGCTTGATACCGGTCAAGATGGGTCAGGCCAGAATAATCAATAGTTATAAAAGGATCGTCCACGTTATCGAGATCCAATTCTATGAACAAAATCTTCGCGTTATCCAAAATAACATCGACATAGTCGAAGGAACCGTAAATGACAATATAGAATACAAGTATGCATTTAAAAACAAATTAGAAATCCTTGAACACAAATTTAAGGAACTACAAGACAACGTTAACCTTTTGAAACCTTCACGGATCAAAAGAGGACTTATTAACGGACTAGGTTCCTTGATCAAAGACATTACAGGAAACTTAGATCAACACGATCTAGATGAAATCAGTTCCGCAATACACAGTCTTTACGAGAATCAAAATAACTTAAATAAACAAAATGATGCTCAAATTGAGATAAATAAGGGTATGATTGATAGATTCAATTACGTACAAAAATACGTAAAGGACAGTAATAAGAAGATCGCTTTTGAATTAGATAGACTCAGTAACACAACACAATCAGGAATACAAATGATAAAAATAGATCAATACATCTTTAAATTAATTAATACAATAGATACCTTAACCCAACACATAGACGACATTTTAGATGCACTCAGTTCGGCTAGACACAGACGCATCTCAAGACATTTACTATCTAACAGTGAAACTCATTTCATTAATGATTTACTGTCTCACGACCGAATCGAAATAATCAACCCAAACAATATCTACGATTTATTGACGTTACAAGGATATTACAATCAGTCTAGAATTATTCTTAGTATACAGGTACCAACCTTCTATGAACCAATATTTAGTTATTTCAAAATTAAACCTATTCCATCCAAAAACCTCATGATTACCCCGATTCCATCATATAATATCATCCTAAACGAACAAAATTACTATCAATATATCGTACAACCATGCAATGAATTGGAAAACACGTATTACTGCACGAAACAATCACTACAACCAACAAGCAACACCTGCATACCAAGTATCATTTCACAACAACCAGCTCAATGTAATCACACTGTCTACGAATTGGAAGATGAAGTCTCAGAAATCATCACTGGGAAAGTGTATGTAGCCACACCAACAGAAGTAGAATTTACATCTACTTGTCACCAATTTACGAAGTCTATCAAAGGCCAAGCGTTAATTGAATTCGATAATTGTGATGTCAACATCTCGGGCATTACCTACAGCAGTACAAAATACGTCTACCAAGAGGACCAGATCGTCATTATACCGTATCACGACGTGGCAAGTCAAAACGTTATTCAGTCATTGTCGCTATCACAAATGACTAATTGGACCCTACAACATAGAGATCACATCACGCTATTACAAGAACGGGCGTTATCTCACAGCATACAAGGACACAGTATTACAACACTAATCATAATCATTATTATAGCAATTGTCATCTATTGTATCTGGAAGAGATGCTACAAACCAACACAACCAGTAGCGACACAGAACAATACGCAGTCAACCAGTGAACCCAAGACCATACGGACAAAATCCCTATGGCCTTCTCTTCGGCGGGAGGAGTTACGATCCTCTGCACATGACGCAAACGAAAACAACGTGGAATTGGGATCTACTTTCCTAAAGCGCGCGGATTGATACTACACAAAACCACGCGCATCAAAAATGCATAATATGCATAAATACCTTTATGCATATTTTGCTGACACACTAGATCGGGTGTCAACGTAATAGATTTAAGTAGATATTATAAGTTAGTATTAAGTTATTATTCGATTGGAAAACATTAAAATAAAACTATAAAATAAATTAATTAAAAGAGTTAAAATAAATAAAATAAATAAAATAATTTAGAGATAAATTATTTTTTTATTAATAAATAGTTTTGTGTAAACATAAGTAGGTCATTACAGCGAACATTAAGTTCTAAAGTCTTGATTTTGAAAAAAATAAAGTATTAATTCGGGCCCGCTGGACTAATAATATTTTAACATAAAAACAAGATTTATAGAAATAAGATTATTAAAAAAGAGCAATATTTTCTTAATGCAACATTTGGAAATGCAATAATTGTGGAGGCTGTCGCCTTCGATAGCCCTCACGGTTACGCGGGACGTCTCCGCCCCCCCCCCCCCGATTAGCCCTCCGAGGGGCCTTAGATTGGAACTTCGGTTGACGTAGGAGCCAGGATCAGCAATTTGAAATGTATTTTCATTTGTTTAGAGTACATTTATGTCTTGATACGACTGCTATTTTGACTAATTGGAAAAATTTGAGATTTACAATTTGCAGTATAATGTTTGACGTAATTTTTTGTGGTTGACAACGCTCTACGTCGGATCTGAAAACGATGTCTTCTCGCAGCTTTCCGTAAGCACCCTTCTGCGTATTTAGTAAAAGGCCACGCATAATCTCAACATTGACAAAGAAATTTATATTTTCAAATAGCACGACAATTTTTATATTAATACGACATTGATCTTACTGCCAACTTAACGAGCTTCAACCTTCATAATCTTTTTGGAAACAGGCTTTGCCCAGCTAAATTAAAATAAGTTTCGAAGTATACCACAGCTGTAACGATTTAGGAAATTCTGCTATTGGATATTTGGCCAGTGTTCTCTAAAACATTTGGAACTATCGTTGAACAACCGAATTTAAGGTACTACAATGATATTGCACATGTTTTTAATTTGTTGTATGTGGTATTTCAAGGCTTTTACAAATTTAATCATTAAGCTTAGCAGTTGATGCCGATTTTTCAAAGAAAAATCATTATGAGTGATGAGGCACATTTCCACCGTTTCGTACGGTTTTTACGTTAAACCAAATCGAATATAGTAACATTATAGTAACGTTATTCCGGCGAACGGAATATTACTATTGTGACATAATAGCAAACTTTGATGGACGCGGTAAGCTCTCGTAACATACGAGGTCAAATGGCTCCAGAAATCTTGTAATTTGATCGAATTAGATTTTGGAGCTACGTGAAAAGTAACGAATATTCCAACAACAAACAGCAATACGCGTTAAATTGATGAATGCTAAAATGATGAAATAGAAAAAAAAATCATTTCAAGAACGTGCAAGAGGAGGGTCACCTGTATTTCTCCGCTAGAAAAAACCTTATACCGTAAAATGAACCGGGCAACATTTTCGATATTACAGCGAGAAGACGGTTTCTTTTAACGGATGGCCAGTTCAGACCACTTAATTTTTTTACCGACGTTTTGGCGAAACAACGCCCAACGAACACGTGGCTACTTACCCCACTGGGTGACCTGTACAAGGTCGCAGGTACAAATTTTTATTTTTTTATTATTAATTTTTATTATTATACAATTTTTAATTAAATCATGCGCTCGACGTTGGTCTCGCCCCATAATTTTGGTGGCGCTCATTTCTTGTGATTTTAGTTTTTCTCTTTCCTTCTTATTTTCTCTCCCTTTTCCCCCTTTCGCCACGGATATCTCATCGGAAAATTTGTTTTTTTGGTTTTTGATTGAATAAAAAAAATATTGCATGGCGATTCCCGGCATTTGGTATATTTCTTTCTTGTTCGGTCTATTTTGTTTTTTTTCGATTCCGTCTTTATTTTATTTTTCTTTTATTTTATATTTTATATAAAATAAAATAATTTATTTTCGGGTCGGTGTGATGGGAGGGGGATTTTCTTTCCGTGTCGGTACCATATTTATTTTCCGTGTCGGTGCCATATTTACAGGATGGGCTTGTCACTCTCCATCATCTACTTGGCAGAACATCCACAATGTTGGAGTGGTGAGTCCAGCGTATGTGTCGTCCATTCGGCGACGGTCTCCCGGTGGTACTTTGGTGGTCTAATGCTGTCGAAGTGTGAATTTTGGGGGATTAGCTGGACGTCTCTCAGTTGGATTATGACGTATAAATATGTAATAATCAAATACCACAAAAGTAGTCTACCATCTACAACAAATTTAACTATTTTAATCTTTAAAAGACAATATCTTAAGCATTTTTGTTAATTTAAAACCAATTAAAAAATTTTAATTAATTAAATTAACGTTTTATTAAAAAAGGTAAACTAATTGCAGCGGTTGTCCTCTCAAGTAAAAAAAGGCAAGGTTAGTACGCACATTCTTACAGTTTTACTGGAAATTGCGTCACAATTTTTATATGTTCTACATTTATTACATATTTCCCCATTAAAAATTTTATGTAAATAACGAAGCAAATTACTAAATGTAATTCACATTCATCACACTGATTAGGGTACGAAAACCGTAGAAACTAACGACCGATAATCAAATTGAGACAAACTCTTAAGTTCAAATAAAAACTTTAAAAACTAAAACAAGCTAAAAAAACATACTTACAACTTTGGAATATATGTATATAGATTAATGGCAGGTCTTTGATTCTTGGGGGCCTGCTCGCAAATTTTAAAAACTTTTAGAAGTTTGGAAATGAAAGCTAGCCTTAATAAAACAAATCATTTATAACCTTTAGAATTATAATCAATTCATAGCCAGGTTCAAATTAGCAAATAAATTACCGTTCCGAGGTTTATATAAAAAATTCCTAGAAGATTTAAACCGAAATTACATTCTTTATTTATAGCAATGATGACTAATTTTCTTTCACTGTCTCAGCTTTAAACGAGTACTTATAATAGATTTCCTCCATTTTTCAGTCTAAAATTAAATTCAAGTATTTTGTTTTTGTACAAAAAGTAAATTGAAAATTAAATATAAGATGATACTGAATTCATTTAAAATTCAATTTTCTTTTATAATAATAATCCAGAATCTCGAAGCTTACAGTTGAATTTTAGATTTTATTTCTGTTTTAGTACCGTCCGACGAATGAAAATTAATATTAAATCGCAAATTTTCTGTAATATTTTTTCTTCTTTATGTTCTCGTAGAATGTATACTTACAGTATAGAAACAAATCTTTTTTTGCAACCAATTTACCGTTTTCTAGGAAGCTTAATAACTATAATTAAAACATTATTATATAAATATATGGATTATGGATCATGAAAAATACGAGTGTTTATATCGTGTGCACTAAAATATTTTTCTCGATTAATTTAATCCATTACACTAATTTAAACACTCTTTCGTATATAGCGTACAGATCGATAAAGCACAAACAACAATAAAATTAATTAGTATAGCTTTAATTAATATTATATAAATAATAAGAAATATGTCTTTTACATACGACTACGAGTACATTCCCACTATACGTAGGTACTTACGTAAACCCCTCACATAAAATAAAATTTTTAAGAACCATACGTTATATGGATTTTATTTATTATATTTATTATTGTTATTATATTGTTGATTATTTTTATTTATTTATTTTTATTTAATTGATCTATGGACAAAGAAGAAGGCCATAAATTTTCGGTTCTTCTCCTAAATTTTCTCTACATAAAATACAATAAGATTACAGACACACATAAAAAAAAAACCAAAAACCATAAATGTATGTAAATACAATTAATCAAAAGAAAATATATAAAATGAAAATAAATTATGCATTTCCATGATACATAAAATAAAAATAAATATTAATATGGTTCAGGGGATGGGGGTTGGTTTTCTCGGGACGAGTACACGATATATGTATGTATACGGATATGATATGTATATGGAGCGGAATAATAATACTCTACTCTAGATTTTCCATATATCGTTCTACACTATACATGGTACATAAATTTAATTTTTATCATCAAATCATCACATAATGAATTTTACACTCATCATTTTCCGTTTTATCTTTGTATATTCGAGTATGAGATGAAAACACTGTATATAGGATGATAGGATATATGGAAATGAATTTCCACATACTAGAATATAATATAATTATACATATGCATAAGGACATATTATCGTATATGAAATATAATACCAAAGTGTGAAAACTGGATAAAATATTTTGTAACTGCATTTAGAAAATTTTGTGGATCGTTTATACAACGATTCGTTATTGGCTATTGGTCTAATTAAGTTTCAGAATTGCTTATTTACTTATAGTATACAAGCGGATTTAATCTCGTGTTATTTAATTCAATCGCAATGTTTATTAAGCACAAATATTCCAGAGAATGTATATTTTATAGTCAACATATCATTTAGCAAAAGTATTTTGCCGAACTGGCATCGAAGTGTGTTCAACAACTTTAGAATTTTCCACGTTGCAAACTCATGGGAAACTCACATAGCGTCACCGACGGACGCAGGCGGGCAGTCATGTTGGGCTAAAGCTTGTTACATTTGCTTCCAACGCCATAAACCCGCTTTCCCAGAGATTTGAACTCACGTTACGTGAACACCTCAGATAGCTTGTTAAATTGCTCATTTGCCGAGCCTAACTGAAATTACCAAACCAGGGGCCCTATTCCTGAATACGATACGAAAACGGAAATACAAGATTCCTATTCGATTTAAAATAAGAATCGTACGAATTTGATTCAATTCAAATATGAATTTTGTATTTTCGTATCGTATTCAGGAATAGGGCAGCAAAACAGCAAATTTGTTGCGAATTTTTTATATTCCTATTATGAGTTTGAGTAAAACGTTAAAGTATAAATTAATAAATCTAATCAGAATTCGCATGAGAATATTTATTAATTATTGTTCTAAAATGGTTGAAGTTTACTATCGTTAAAAGATTTGCAACATTGAAAATTTATTTATGTAAAATAATTCTTAAACTTTATCAATACAAGTTTTATTAATTTATATCTTTTATTTAAATATTTAATTCGTTAAAATTAAGTGAAAACGAATGAAATGGTTTGATTTAGTACTCTTATCCATTCAACAACACATGCAAATTCAATCAAAATCTGATAGGAAAATAAATATTCCAAAAGGATTTGTGTGCGGCATACGCATATACATATAAGTTATAATATTGGCCTCACTTCTGCAAAAATATAACCTTCTCGTGCAATTATTATAGCGATTTCCTTTTTGCCACAATCATAGCACGTGCACCACTTCAAGTGACGTGCATCACTTCAAGTGACGTGACTACTCATCTTCCTGCGGTTACTAGATCATTAAATCAAAACTTGTAAAATAATTGTTCAAAAAACACGTTCTGACTGTTCTTTAAATCTTAGTATGCTGCTTTATAAATATTTCCTATTGACTGCTATCACTTCAAATGACAATTTCTATCACTTGAAATTTTGACGTGATAAATAAATAAAAAAAATTTCAAAATATTGAAACCAACTATTATTTAAAAAATTTTCATTGCGAGTTTTGCAAAAAATTATTTAGTAAATTTTGATTTTAAGATCTAGTAACCAGGAAGAACCAAAGTGACGTTGCATGAAGTGATACGTCTAAGGGAATTGAGCTAAATCTAAAAATAACACAAAAAATCTATTTTGTCGTGTTTTTTTTCGTGCTACCGAAAGAGGTGGTTATATTTTTGATGATATTTGGTGTGTTCAGTCCGACGAAAATGATAAAATTTATCATGATATTTTTTGTGACCCTAACTTCACTCCGTATAATTTTATGTCAAACCCGAGTGAACAACCAAATTGAAAAAATAATTATAAATTGATGCTGCACGTCAAAACATTGTTGGCGCTGTCATAACAAAAATTTACTATTTACTAATGCCTAAGTGTATTTCACAATAGTTTAATACTTCACATCTTTTCTTAGCTAATAAAACAAACCCGGGGAGTACACATAGTAATTCACTCATTTAAACTTTCATTTAATTATAATTTACAGCAGAGATTTGAAAATAATTTATTGCGCTAAAAACTTTCAAAAATTGTTTTTAGATGGCATTTATAGGTGTAAAGGAAATCATATTCTCGCGCAATTCATGAAAACACGAATAATTTTAACCACACACCGTTGCACCTAATCAAACATTCAAGAAGGCCGTATGAAATGTCTCTCGAATCTCGAGCCGAGCCAACAAAGTTAAAACTTAAAAATGTGTGATCTCAAAAAGGCGGTACAACAACATTTTCATTACAACAACAACAATAATTTACAACAACAATTTGCATTATATCACTCATTTTTAACTTGAGCTGAGGCTCGAGTCGAGACACATTTCATGCAGCCGCCATCAGAGGAAATGAAATGGACATTGAAGATGGAACAAAAACACAGAAAAGAAACTACACACACAAATCATACACAAACAATATATTTTTTTGAGTTTACTCCAGACACTGATTTGAACTAGATTGTTTTTAATGTATTATTGTTAATACGAAATAACATTAAAGTTGAACAAAATGTTGCTCCTGTCCATATAAAATCATAGCGCAATAACATTAGAAATAAAATGTATAAATTTTGACAGCCAGAATCGCAAATATTTTTGGTTTTTTTTGTGATAAATGAGTGCGTTTTATGACAAAAGCTGATAAAAAATATCATGATAATTTTTATCATTTTGGTCGGACTGAACACTAGGATTATAACTTATATGCAATATTTTACTCATTTTATATTGTGAAATAGAAAGAACTGATCATTGTTAGTAAAGAGTTGTACGAAGGTGATTCAGGTGAGTTTTTATTAATAAAAAATATATTTTTGTCAACTATTTTATGAATTTATAGTGAATTATAATTGCATACAATTGTAGTATTGCGGTTTTATATTTTAGAAGACTATTTAACAGGTTATTACATGTTGCTATCAGATTAATTAATCAGTTTTAGATATATTAATTTATTTAATCGATTATATATGTATATATTAGTTTATTTAATCGATATTATAATTCTGTTCGAGTATTTGAAATTTTTACAGTGATTTTAGGTTTCTAATTTTTAATTTAGAACTGATTAAAGTTCAAATAATAGAATATTTATTATTTAATTTTACAGTTTTTTCTAACTTTCCAAACCTAATTTTGATTTTAAGTTTGATTGAGTGTTCAAATATATTATGGCGCCTGAGCAAATTAAGAACATTAAAACTAGTAAAAACAGACGGATGTTTCAGAAAGCAAAAAATGCCCAACGACTCGATGAAAATCTGCTTTTTAATGCATTATTCAAATTATTCGGTCCTGATTTAAAATCGGTTTATTTAAAGCGATGCAACAATGAAGTTAATCGACGCAAAATTTATGAATTGTGGAAACATAAAATTAAATGTCGAGTACACAATAATTTTAATGAAATATCAACCGGTTCTCCTCCTGAACCAAATATTTTAGATGATGTCAAAATTAATTATCCTAAAATAGCAACCCCTGAATCCTTAAATGAAACCGAAGTGGTTAATCCAGTGTTTCATGATAATCGTTTATCTGTACCAACAGTTCCTGTTCAAAATAAGCATATCGAAATTATAAATGATGAAATTTTAACGGAAGCGAACAAATTCCAATTTGTATTTCCGTACTCCTTTGAAAATCGAGCAGCATGTCTGCAAGTTATAAACGTAACTGAGGAAGTAATTCAAAACCAGACAAGCGAAGGCAATCACACCAATTTTTCGGATTCTGACGACTTTGAACTAAAACCATACGAGTATAAACGAAATAAACGCTTAGTGCGGGCCGAAAAAAGAAAGGATTCTCCAAGTGACCGAAAAAAATTTGAAAACACAAATCATATTTTAGAATTTTCCATCGAACAATGGAACAATCTTATTTTTAATGAAGTCGAAGGCAAATTGCGGACACAATCATATATGGATTGCTTACGCTTGAAATTTTCTGCATTCTATTCATGCATTATTATTGTTAGAGATGCCAAACTGACAAACGAGTCTATTACAATGTACACGCGCAAATGCCAGCAGAGACTATGTCAGCGCTACCATAAATTTATCCATAAACGTAATTGAATGTCTGACCAAAAACAATTTGTAGTGTACGTTTACGGCGGGAAAATAGTTCATACTGAACAATTGGCAACACAATTAAAAGGCGAGCATAGAAATGTTTTAAAACGAAAATTGGCCACATCTTATGCAACCAATGTTAAAACGGAACTGCGAGCTGAGTGCGATTTACAACTAAAATCCGAAGGAAATTTGGGAGTTTTCAAAGGTCTCAGTGTTTTAAACGTCGCGCGGTCGGAGGCACTATCTTTATTAGACAGCGAAAAGGATGATATTAATGAGTATGACCTTAGGAAAAAAATGGAGAGCAATTCCAATTTGCACTATTTAATGTTGAGCCCTTTCATCACTTATTCTTTGTCCGCAGAACAAATAAAATTAATTTGCAGGCTTAAACAAAATAGTACTAGATCCTGTTTAATTGCCCACATTGATGCAACTGGATCAGTAGTCCGTAAGCCCGAAGGAATTGATAGCCAAATCTTGTATTATGTTGGGGTAATTAATATCCGAAATATTGACGGTAAAACTGGAAGTAATTTCCCGTTTATGGAAATGCTGACCAGTTTGCAATCATCTTTCAATATAAGAATATTTTTAGAATTTTTTAAAAACGAATATTTAAAAAATTCTAATAATGATTGGCCAATATTTTCGCATGTGGTTACTAATTTTAGCCGTGCTATTAACAATGCTCTCTCTTTGGGTTGGAATCAAATAGAGTTGATCAATTATATAAATGTATGTTTTGTTTGGGTTTCGGGTACGAAAGTTGACGTATTTCATTCGTATGCTAAAATTCATTTGTGTTACGCAAATTTGAAAAAAAAATTTAAACGCGTAATTGCAAAATATTTTAATTGAAATAAACCAATATACGAAACAATCACAATAACAACATTACAATTGTAAAACCAAAGTAAATATATAAAAAACATTTTAATGAGAAAAATGATACCGATAGTGTAAAAAATAAAATACTAGGTTATTTGGATGCAATTATGCACGAAAAAAGTTATGAAAAAATACTTGATATTTGGCGATTATTTAGCAAAAGATTTCTTGAAAAGAACGAAGACGTAGCTGAAATATTTGTAATAGATTTGTCCGTGCTAATGTCTGAAAATGATTTTCACGAGCCGGTTGTTTGGATTTTGAAACCGATCTACTAGAAGAAGAGGAATCGCACGCTCTATAAAAATAGTAAATTCTATTCAGATTTCGAGAAAATTTTAAGAGCTGAAACTCAGGATAACACAAGGCCAAACAACTTGTTTTATCGACCTAAATTTATTACCCAAATTTTAAAAGAGTTTATGGCTTTCCTTCCCCTTTGGACCCCAATTTTAAATCATTTATATACAGAAAGTACGATACCTGTTCATTTCACAAATGCCCCAGTAGAGAGTTACTTCGGTGAAATTAAGCATAATATTGACAAAAATGCTGTAAACATAGGCAAACGGCCATTAAAAGGGGGAAGATTCCTTGACTTCGCAAAAAAATTAATTAGTGAAAAGCTTTTTGAATATTTAAATGAATTTCCAAGAACCAATTGTACCAACAGGAAATACAAGCGAAATTCAAATGGCATAGACCCTACAGAAAATTGGAGGCGCTCTAAAAAAAACCATGCTATGAAGCATCTTGCAAAACTAACAAATATTAATCATAAATTGGACGATTTGAACTGTAGTCTGGAATCCGGCGAACCATTAAATAAAATAATTTACAAAAAAAAATTGAATATTATTATAAGCCCTACATAGTAGACAACGATTATGTTGACTATGTAGTCGCCCAAATAAATGAACGAAAAATTTGTTTTGATAGCTTTAACTCATTAACTGGCCAAAATTGGTTGGAAAATGAAGTTTGTGATATTTGGCTACAGGTAATTGTGAGTAATTTTTCTGATTGTCAAGTACAATCATACACCTTTGCCTCAATAATGTTTTTTTCTAAAAACTCCGACGACGATTTATCAAATCTTGCAAGTTCGTTCCAATTAGAAAAGCATTATTTAATTCTGCCTGTTTTTGACCAAAATAAGAGGCATTTTTATTTGGTTGTAATAAATTGCATTAATAGTAAATTTATATGAATTTTCAATCAGTTTCAGCGATTTGCAGATATATGTATATATAATAAAAACAAAAACCCTACCGCGAACAATTTTCCACCTAATTTGGAACCTGTTTTTTTCCAACTGATTGTCGTAAACAAACTGGGAATAATGATTATGGAGTTTTCATGTTGCTGCACGCAAAAGAATATATGGAAAATAAATATATTTAAAAAAAAATATTCGATATTCCAACAGAAAGGAAGCGCATCCAAAGAGACATTTTAAAATATGGCATCCACATGCAGGATCTTGGCCTGATTTGCGGAGAAAATGTTAACTACTTTGGAAATTCTATCAGATGTTATAAATGCCATAGAAATATGCACGATAACGAAGTGAACGTCGAAATCATCGACATCGAAGTTCAGGAAAGGTTCTACTGCCCATTTTACAGCAACGTTGGAAACAAATAGGCTTTATTTTGTTATTTATATTTTCTACGCTTATATAAAAGATCAATTTGAATCAAATATAATGTTAGTTTGTAAGTGATTTAATTTGTTTTGGATTTTTTAATTGGAATTAAATACAAAAAAGATAATAAAAAAATTAATTTGAAATAAGTTTGAGTTTATATTTTTTTTATCTTAAGTGCACCAATGGAAGATGTTATGATATTCAGAATCCGTTAGTTAAAATAAAATTAATTGGTTACATTAGTGAGCTTACCATCAATGACCCTGGCGAAACAAACTTGAAGGCCACTTGGATTAACGATAGCTAAAGTAGTGGAGTAGCGAATGAACTTTGTGATATAAAAACGAAATCGAAAATATCTCTATTTTCAGAACATTAGATAACCCTCAATTGGCCTTGAATGATGTAGGTTCACTCCGAACAAAACAATCATATTCCTTACAGACTTAAATGCCATTTGGTATATCGATTAGGAAGCATTCAATGTAATTGACCTATCAAATAAAGCCAAAATCGAAGCCATCAGAATTTTTTAACAATTCGACTGATGTAAGCAGATATTAGGGTCTATCAAATGGCTATAGTGGCATCAATGCGAATCCATTCAATGAATTTTTCAGAAATTGAACTATGGACATTTTGCTAAATTACACCCCTGTTTCTCCATCAGAATTTCCTCAAAATTAGACTGTTAGCAGGCATTAGGGCCTATAAAATGGCCCTAGTGGCAACAATGCGAATTAAGGTTAAGCAAGAGCGGCGGGCCATTCAATGAATTTTTCAGAAATTGGACGATGGAATTTTTTTTTTCAAATTACACCTCTGTATCACCATCAGAATTTCTTCAAAATTGGACTGTTGTTAGCAGGCATTAGAGCCTATCAAATGGTCATAGTGGCATCAATGCGAACTTAAGTTAAGCAAGAGCGCCGAGCTATTCATTAAATTTTTCAGAAATTGCACTATTGAAATCATCCTCATCAGAATTCCTTCAAAATTGAAAAAAAAACTTTTATTTTAATATCAACTTAAAGAAGTTAAATATATGAAGTACTAAATAATATTTCTTAAATACCTAACTTTCGGCTGAAATATATTGATCAACGTTGTTGAATTTCGGCTATCAAACCAAAGGCACAATCTGCATTATCATTTTTGTTATTTTCGGCTGGCAACTACGGCTAACTTTAACAAGGTCCGAATGTGTCGAAGGGCCGAATGTATCAAAGGACCGAAGGGCCGAATGGGTCACAGGACAGAATTTTTGTTTGTTTTTAGAAATATAATTTTTGTAAATTTTTCGTACGTGTCCAGTCAGCGATACATTTTGGTGAACAAAAATTTTTGAGTTGGAGTCGTTTGCTCGGCTTTCAAAATCCCGAAAGCATATATCCCGAAATCAAAATCCCGGCATTTTGAAATGCAATAATTGTAGTGGCTAACGGCTTCCATAACTCTCACGGGCACGCTGGAAGTCGCTGCGCAATAAAATCTCTATTAAAACCGATAAGTAGTTTACCATCAAATACAAACAACAACAAAAATAATTATTTGTTTAATTTAATCGAGTCTTATTTTTTAGTTTCATAAAAAAATACTTGTATGTAATATATGCTGATAGGAACATAAAAACTAAGCCTAATGGCGCTACGAGTATGATTATATATTATTGTTTAATGGTCTGTTGAAAGAAACGCCATATTACTTGAATGTGGTGAATTGTCAAACTATGGCATAAGACAATACGTGCTCATTTAGTTGACATCATAACATAAAGAAATAATAACACTGCTTTAAAACCCACCCACCAATCTACTCATGTTATCGTAATTTTATACTGTTGACAAAATGTTCATGGATATTTAACAAAATTCCATATTTAACTATAATGTTAACTCGTCTCAAAAAATTGTCAGTCATCCAAACGTGATGATCTAAATAATTTCCGTTCACCCTTTTCGATAAAAGCAACTCAAACTAGGTACGATGTATGTTAATTTAAGTACAGTAATTCATAACAGGGTATGATACACATTATAAGTTATAGAAAGCTATACAGCCCAAAGAATATACATACATATAAGACAGTGACAAGACAAAAAAAAATTATTGAAGTCATCTGTAAGCGGTCTATTACTAACAGACACCATATTTAAAAATGATGTGTGCGGAAAACCATCCCTCCATAGCATACAAATTTAAATCAGCATATTTTATGTTTTCTGCTAAGTATTTATTTTTTTAACATTTATCATTGCGTTATCAGTTGATAGTACAGCAGTATCGTGTATTATATAACATTGATAAATTCAAAATAAAATTTTGTGTGATTCATCATAAAACGAAATGATTTGGTTGGAAAATACAAAATTATACGACCAATCATATTTGTATGTATTGGTAACAAATCACTGTTGAAAATCGTTTGGTTCTATTACTATCGTGTCGTTTTCCGCTTGTATGACACCGCGAGCTTAAACTAAATGTACATCGAATAACGTATAGCTATATGACGGTATGATTTATGAATCGTTTTTCAACCAAACAAAAGCATAAAAAATAAATAATTTTGTTGTTGTTGTTGTTGTTGTTTTTAAATAAATAATGAAGCTTTTTTATGATAATAATTTATGATATGATTGTTATTTTCAATAACAAGCTTTTCAACACTTTTTTTTTACTGATTAGATCATCATTATTCATGTATGCATAAATCTGTGCGATATGATTAAAGACGATACGCGCCGATACATATTTTTATGTTATCGTGACATAAATATCAAATTGAACATAGATAAATGGGGCATAAATCCATTTTTTGTTTGTTTGTAAATTAGAGTTTATCCCCGCACATAAAGCTTCTATTCTCTCTATATACAGATATAAGTTAAACGATAAAATTTCTCTCTAACAGGTTGCTTTTAGTGGTATGTTGATTCATTAGGATTAGGATTTAAATATATATGAATATTTAATACCCAAGAGCTTTAAGCTTATTTAACATTAATCGTTTGAATTAAATTATTTTTCATGCTTTTGTTTTGTTAATTTTTATGTTCCCGGTCAAGAAAAATATTGAGAAAATTTATGTTGGGATTTCTTACTTTTTTGCTGTTTTATAGAATTTTATGCTTTACGATTCTATGAAACAAAAGAAAAATAAATTAGGAAGGAAACTGTTTTTTTTCCTTGCTGGTACACAAAGATTCTATTCTGGTGCTTTTATTGGATATCGATCAAGTGGAAAAAAATAAGAAATTTCCGATTTGATTATTATTCATAGAAATTTTCTTCGTCTTTTGAAAAGTCATAGTGTTAAAATGAGAGGGGTTAAAAACGTAATTTTTATACGGTTAAACAGATTTACATCTGGAATTAATGCACCGTTACTAAATTGTATTTTTCGATTTATATAGAAAAGGATATTCAAAAGGATTAAAACCCATCTTAATGGATTTTTTGTGTCTAAGGACGACAGGTGCTAAAATATTTTGAACACTTTTCACCCCAAGGGATCGCTTATTTCTCTGTTGACTAAGTAAATAAATATTTATACTAATTTGTTCATCATTTGAGTACGGTGTAATGGAAAATAATTACATGTAATTTCGTCCAGTACGTGCATAATTAAATTCTTTTGTTTGTGGCTTGCATAAACATCTGCTATTATATTCCATTGTTATATAGTTTAATATTAATTTAAAAATAACAAAAAACTATAAATAGGTTTTGTTCAAAATAATCAAGGTAATTATATCACTTCAATTGTTGAATGTACTCTATAAAAGGTGTTAATATTTATGGTTTAGTTTACTTCCTTTTATTGATTTTAGTAGTATTGGAAATTTTAAATGTGTAAAAATAAAAAACTAATTTTTAATAAAAAAGTTCATTAAGGAGTTCTGGTCCTATCTTTTCGTATTTTTAATAGTATTCTAAGGACCATGACTCTAAATATTCCGTGCAATAATAAAACATTTTGGAAGTAATGCAATTTTCTTATGTGTTTTTAATTTAAGACTAAAACATTGGTTTAAACCTTACATTTTCAAGATACTTATGATTGCACAAGTGGCATTTTTCGATCAAACAAAAGATGACTTAACTTGGTGGATGCCCATCAGTTAAGTTATAAGAATTTAAAAATAGGCTAGAGAAGTCAATTTTGAAATTCTGTGAGTGTGCACATTCTCTACAGGATCAATTAATTATAAATAAAAATAATAAACATTTTTTTAAAATAAATTTAAAAAAATGTATGTTAAGAGATGCCTTATAGTAGAAATTATGTAATTATTATTTAAATCGATTTCAACGTCCAAGCATCGTCGTCAGTGAAATTTAACTTGAAACATTACACACAGCGCGCCTGATATAACCAAAAATTTCATTGGCAGTAATTTGCTTGGAATTAAAATTGGTTAATAAATTTTGTTAAAGTTGTATTAACACAATACAGTCTGCAAAAATTATTATTATTATTTTTTTCTTATTTTAAGCCATTACATAGTATTTTTAATATATACATATATAACACCACCTTTAGAGGTAATCACAACAAAATGTTAGCTCGTTTATATTTTTTTCAACCTTCAAATGCGTGAATGGACCGTAGTGTGTTAATTAAATTTGTTTTTAAAAAATGATTATTTTTGTTTATGCAGGACCTACATGTAAATCTCAAATTTAAACAAAATCACCAACCATTATTTGATTATGAGAAGAAATCCACACACTGCAAATATAAAAAATGTACAAAAAAAATCGAATATGCACTAAAAGGAGTACAAAGCCCGATTGTGTTTGACAGATTTTGATTTTTGGAAAGCTAAAGTAAATTTCCCTGTATTTATGATATAAATACAGGGAAATTTACTTTAGCTTAATTGAAATATTTAATTGAAATATTTGAATAAATTATAATACATGTCATCAGGGGCGCGTGTAAAAGTCAGATAATGCGACTACAACTTCACCATCAAAATGAAATAACCATTGCTTGAGTTAGTCTTGATTACGTCTTTTCTGAAACATTTCATTTCAGATTTTCTCTTGAGGTTAAAAGTTTAGAGCATTAAAATCACTTAGTCCAATTAAGAATATGACGCGATATCAGACTCGATGGCAAAAAAAATAAATTATTACAATTTATCAGAAAGTTTAACGTATTGTGATTGGACTTCGGTATTCTCTACTGATGATCCAAATTTGGCCTATTCGATTTTTATTAATAAACTTACCGTTGAATTGAATAATAGTAAATTGATCACAAAACTCACAAGGCACGATTTCAAAATTAAACCGAATGGATGACAAATTCATTACTGAATTTGATTAATTATAAAAACGGTGTGACCAAAAAATTGCGAAAGATTCAAAATTGCGACGCTAAACCATTATAGGTAGTACAATTCTTAATCCATCTTCAAATCTCATTTATCGTACACGGAAACCGTGAACTTATTTAAATATCTGGGGATACATTTAGGAAGACATTACAGTCATATTACTATTTGAGAAATATTTGTAGTCCGGAATTTATGAAGTGCCTGTACTACGCTGTAGTAACTAGAGTCTAGTTGATTCACACTTCAATACGGAACTGCATGTTGGGGTGGTAGTTACTTATCAAATATTAAATCTTTCGTCTCAGTTCAGAAAGCAGTTTTGAGAATCGTTAACTTCCTGCCAAAAACTACACCATCATTTCCATTGTTTGTTAAGATAAAAATTGTACCCTTTCGGTAATAAGGAACATTTTAAAAAATTCAATACGTATACAGCCCCGAAATTTTATAATCAATTATCACCCACACGCAATTTTTATGAATGTGGTAGATTACTAAAAGATTGACTTACTTGCAATTAGCAACATTGAAACATTTTTCAAATTTTATTTTTTCCCAATTTTTATGGTTCTGTAAGTCCGAATTAACGATAGTCTGGATATTATGATTTTTTACGATTTATTCATAGCTACATTACTGTTATTGTTAATTATAAAATTAGTTTAAAATAAGTTGTTATACTTTAGTCTATCGATAGTATACAGTTGAATTCATGGTTTAATTTTTCTATAAGTTGTTCATTTTTATTTTAATAAATAGTACACAATTTTAGTTTTAGTAATAATGTTTAATTGTAATTTAAAATCGCACCTCCGATCATTTATTATAAATTAGGAGTTTACTATACTAGTTTTATCTCTAAAATTATTAATTTATTCACTTCACCAATATTGTAAATTAAATCAGAGAAGTAAAACTAGGCAAAGAAAAAAAAAGTACAAATTTGGGTAACCGAAGGAGGAAAAGAGAACATTCTTCAATGGACTTATTAATCTTTAACCTGAGTATAACAACTGATTATGTAACTTCAGAAACAAGGCGGCCAAATCGCTATGGGATGTAGCGCTAAAATAAAATAAATAACAACGCATCCATTGAATTCCTTACAGAAAAGTATGAAAAAAAACTTGAGAATAATAAAATTGTTTTCTCAATTTTTTTTTATACTTTTCTGTGAGGAAAAAAGTCATAAGAAATTCTATTGGGGATGCGCTGTAACATATTTTATTCAAATTATGTTCTTTTTCAATTTTTAAACAACTTACAATTTAATTTACTTTCAAAAAAGTTATGCAGGGCGAGTGTTTTAATAAATGCCAGGTTTTTTTATCTCGGAAACGGTCAAGATAGGAGAAAAATACTTGTATGATTTGTAATTTTGAATGACGTTGAAACTTCTTAGTTTTCAGAAATATTGACGATAAGTTTTTTTAAAAATTAGAACCTATACTTTTGAGTACACTTTTTTATTAAGCAGTTAAAAATAAATTACTATGAATTTTTTGTTTATACAAAATTTAAATGTAAAATGTGTGGTTTGAGAGCTAAAAGCAAAAATTGATCTGCATTACAGCAACATAATTTTTTTTAAGTTCTACACTGTTCAATAAATTCAATTGGTTTTCGATTCATTAAGCAATTTTTTTATTTAGGTACTACTAAAATTAAATAAAAAAAATATTTTATTATTTTAGTAAATGGTTGCCATTTAATACTAACCTTAACCAGTCACGACTTCAGAGCTTAAGTTACACGCTGGTTACAACTGACGTCTAAAATTTTGGTGGTCGTACCACTTCCCTAAGGGAATCAAACGGAGCACCACATAAGCTCCTAAGTTTTGGCTGGTTGAGGTTTATTTCTAAATATTTTTTTAATCGTCTTTCAATATTAATGTAAACTCCCCTCAATTTCTAAAATATCATTTCTTTAATTCCTTATTTTATATTTTTTGCTGTAGTAGGCTGATCAAAATATGCTAAGTTTTTCACTTTGCATCATAAATAAAAATCCATATAAGTAACAAGAGTTGGAAGTTTTTATGTTGTTTCATCAGCGCACTAGATGTAAATCTAAAATTTAATTATTATTTACATTAATCAACAATAAAATTAATTTTGTGGATCTAGTCGATTAGTGAAACAGCAGCAAAACTCCCAACGCTCAAGTCTCAGTTTTCGAACAAAATCTGCTCTCTGGTTTTCGTGCGGGAGAAGAAGTCGTTCCAATAATGAAAGTTTATACTTTTTCACATTACCGTCACCTTTAAATGTAGCTTCGTCTGTCCATGTTGAACGATGTTTGAATTTTCTTCAATTCGTTGCCTACCTCAATGTCAAATTGAATTAAATTATTCTTAAAATCGTTTGCTGATAATTGCTGTAGTAATGATCTTTTTTCCCAAAACGCGAAAGATGCTTTGTTTGAAATATTTCTTTGTCTTGTGCAATACGTCGAATTTAAGTGTTGGCTCCTACCATACTGCAGCTACCACATCTACAATAATTTCATTTTGAGCCTCACTATAATTAGAAATTGTGGAGTTCATTGTAATATCAAAATTAGTTTAATTAGTTTAATTGGAAAATTCATTATTTAATTTCCTTAGTAAGTCAAATAAGAATTTATTTGTTTTTTATTTGTCGTTACAACGAAACAGTGTTACAACTTAGAGAAAAAAAAATTCCTGTAGTTCAGATTTAATTTTTACTCATATCTCCGGAATCATATACACCTACGAAAAATTTTGTATTAACAAAAAAAAATTATTGATTTATGTTTGGATGCTTAATCAAAAAGTACACTCAAAAGTATTGGTTCGATTATAAAACAAAATAATTTTAGTCAATAACTGCAAAACTAACGAGCATCAAAATCATTCAAGATCACCGTTAATCGTCACCATTTTCCGAGATAAAAGCCCGGCATTTATAAAAAAACAACTCACCCTCCGTGAGATAAATATATGCTGACCAATTTGTAGAATTTAATCTGTTCAGCAAACTCGTTGACAAACCTACCAGGTACTTCGATACGATCGGCTATTCTCCTCATGTTTTATATGGTTTATATAGATTCTTATGAATGAATTCTTCAATTCATTTAACCATGAAGTAGAAGAAACTTCTCAATTTATTACCTCAACAATTTTATTACTCTTTTATTGCCCATTAATGACCCTTCAACTGAAAATCATGTTAGCCCTCGAAGAGCCAAAAAAACGTCTGTATAGCTTCTTTGGCATAATATAAAACTGACTTTCAAAAATAAAATTTATTAGCATCAGATTTTGTGCATTTTCTACTCTTCCGACAATTAACAAAATTTTCCCTAAATTCTCCGTAATGTGGACTCAATGCAGAATGGTTTCCAAAATGCTATGAGATCTGACCCCAAACAAAGCAATTGAACCTAACGGTATTCCAGCAATTGTACTGAGATATTGCTTCAATTACTTCGCTAGGCCACTAAGCAAAATATTTCATATATCATGAAAACTGGTATCTTTCCTTCAATTTCAAAAGTGCAAATATTGAACCGCTTGATTGATATGTTATCGGTTTTGTCGAAAGTAATGGAATCTGTCGCCTTCAGTTCGATGCGGTAATCTTATTTTTACTCCTAAGCTAGATAGAACACCGCAAGCTGATAATTTTGCGGAATATAGTCAGCTTGATATTCTATCTAGCTTGGAAATCAAAATAACAGTACCTTAGGCAAATGCCTAAGCATTATCGTTAAACATAAAAATGTAAAACCAAATCATAAATTTAAACGTGAACAATTTCTCCCAGTTAATTAAAAGTAAAACATTTACAAAGAAATGTTTACCCTTTGATCACCGTCGCATTAATGACCAGATCAAAAAAAAATTATTTCCCGCTTCGTTAATTTCTATTGTTCCCGTTTTTTATCTTTATTTTCTTTTGTATGCACCCCAGAGAGTTTGGGTGGCCTAAATAATAGAAAAAATAACTCACGTAACGTCCAACCATAAAATTATACCCTTAAAGCACATAGTACGTAATTAAACCCAAACAACCATCAAATTATAAAACCATACTAATAAATTATCAGTCCACCCCTATTCAAGATATTTTTTGTTTTGTTTTTGGGTTTTTAAATTCATCCGTTAATGTTGTTCAATATATTTTTTCTACAAACCCGGAAAAATCAATTTCCAATTTTTATTATTATTATTCTCGATATTATATTACATTAATAAATAAAAAAAAAATCGTATAAAAATTCTACTCGTATTTATTATTTGTTAATTTAATTTGTGCTACTGTACGAAATTTAATATTTTTTTTTTAACAAAAATAAAATAATTAAAAAATAAAATATACAAAAAAAAAATTATAATTTATTGTTTTAAATAATACAAATAATAATTTTATGTAATATAAATTTAACACGATTTTTATTGTTGTTTCTTGAAATACGGATAGTACCAGCCTCGTACATAATACACACGTACCTACGTACACATACATATTATTATTTTTTGTTTAATTAAATTAAAAATTTATTATTATTGTTATTATTAATTTTTTTTTTTTTTTTGTTTTGCAATTTTGCCGTCATCGTTATTTTTATTTAATTTAATATTACGCAAAGTTTTTGTTGCTTTGTGTTGATCAACAAATTTTTAACTAAAATCAACAAAAAACCAAATAACAAAATAAAAATTAATTATTTTTTGTTTTTAATTTAAGCAGTTTGATACGTAGCACAAAAGTGTTACGACAAAATGCTTTTGAACGACTTGATATTTTTTTAGTTGATGTTGGTGAAAATTGTTGAGTTGATTTTTTAAATTTTTAAATTTAAGTAAACATGTTCCTATGAAAATTAAATAATTAATATCAGCAATTACATAAAAGGTTGTTTTCTAAAAATAACAACTTAAGAGAGACGCTGAGGTTAATTTGTGTATGGAGGGAAATTTAAGATTTTAGAATGGGAAATTAAAAAAAAATTGTTTGCCATTAATTTAAATTTATAATCGTCACCAAGCGATATTTACAATCTTGCTTACGATATTAAAGATACTTACGGCCTTATTTATCGAACAAGTGATTTGAAAATTCCCATAATTATTTACCTGTAAATATACAAATAAATAAGTTAATTAAAAATAAATGATGATATAATGGAGTTTAAGGTTTGATTAAAATTCGTATGAATACAAATTTTGTTTTGTAGAGCAAGAAGATTGGTGTACCAAATACTATAACATTATATAATAAGTTTGAATTCCAATTTATATTTAAAATTTAGGAGTCTAACCCTAAACTAAAATTTTATTACACGTAGAAAGAAAATGTTCTAAATTTTTTAAATGTTGTTATGATATGATAGGGTTACATCTGACATTTATTGCTTGTAAATTATGTAGTTATATCTGACACTTATAGGTATCTTTAATGTAAACCCTAATAAATTTATGTCTGAGACTTTTTCATGATGTGGTAATCAATTTATTTCGGCACGTCTATATTTCTCGTGTAAACGGTTTATGAGTTTTATGGTTCTGACATTTATTGCTAGATTGATATCTTTTTTAGAGAAATATTCAACATTTCTATTATTTCATTGAATTACATAAACGACTAACAAAATCAATCAAACTTAAGTAATTTTACATAAAAAATTAACAAAGCTCATTTAAAATCTCACAGAGAATGCGCTCCATATGTTAAACAAATTGTGTATGGAAGAAGACATTACATCCTTGTTAAAAGTTGTAATAATGATAATGGACATGAAATATCGCAAGTGCCGCATAAACTATAACAACAAATTACGATCAATAATAAAAATAAGTTGATTACAAAATTGTCTAATCAGAAACTTTAATTATACTACAGGGTGAGTGCACAAATGTTGCAACACAATCAAATGTGAATATTTCTGTTACTTTATAAGTAATTTCTGTTTTCAGAATAAATTAAAGAATTATTAAAAGTAATTTTTTATAAAATTAACAGGGTTGAAGACGCAGATAAAATACGACTGGCCCAACTATATTATGAAATCTCCAATTTTGATACAGTAAGCATTTATAGACTCAAACAAATTGGAATGCACCCAGTCGGTAGACCATTATGGGAATTGTAAATGTTGACACTGTCCATAACATACCGTACCATAGAGATCTAACAGTTCGAACATCAAGCTGAAGTGGCCGAAGCCATTGATAACAACCCTACCATTTTAACAAAACAAAATTTTTTTTTAGTTTTTTTTTTGAAAATATTGGTAAAATATAATCTCACGAAACATCGATCCCAAGACATCTAAAATAAATCATTTTAAAAAACTAGTTAAAATTAAATAAAATTCTTACAAAAATAAAGAAATTAAAAAATAACAGAAATAATTAGTCTTTCAAGATGATTTTAAAAGATGTTTAACAGAGTTTCTGATAATGGACCTCCGATAGCCAATCTAATTAAATATTAAATGCGGTGTTGTTCGCGAAATAATTTAAATTGGCAACCATTTTTAACAGTTCAATGGCTTCGTTGACCTTAATAGGCTCTACTTTGTTCTAAAAAGATTTGAATTGTGATATGCAATGTATCGAGTATGGGGGGTGTTATTATACAAATTCATGAAATCGAATGACGCTGATTTTTACCTCTCGGAATATTTACGTTCAGCCAATTCGATATTATTCTTGGCGAACCTATCATCTAATAAATTGTTGTGTTAAATGAGGCATTGATTCAAGTATTGGAACAAAGGTCAGATGCGCATGTTCATCTTGTGAATCTTCGGTAAACCGGTAATGACAGGAGCTGTTGGTTTAATCATTTTATTTCGGTGGATCTTGTGAGTATTTAGCAGATGATTTGATATGCCGTTGATGTTTTTACATCAACGAGAGTTCTGATGAAGTTTTAATTTTAAATAAGAAAAATTGAAGCTAAATGACTAAAGATAGAAGCTCAAAAATCGTTATTTCGCCGTAATGGTTTTGCTTCTAATTATAAATATTTTTCATGGTAAAAACAAAATATAATAAAATTTGCAAATTGACAGATGCACAAAAATATATAAAAATGGTTTTTGAAAGTACTTAGCTCTGTGATTATATACGTCAGCCAATATGACAGCTTAAGCCGTTTTCATTCCGACCGTGACGGATATCGGTTTGCTTAGCTAAGCATTTAGTTTGCCTTTTTATAATCAGTATCAATTCTGTCACTTGTTATGCCATATTTTATCTAGCCTCACTGATTAAGCAGTTCGATATCCTAGTTTTTAATTCACTTGAATTATACTCGAATGAAAAAATAATAATACAGATTGAGACTCCTCCCGCGCGGTTACGATTGGTAATTCTAATATGTTGTTAGTAATTACTATTACTATTAATACAGTTTGCAACATTGCAGCACAGAAAAATTGCTTTTAACTTCGACGCTGATTAGTTAAATTTAAAATTTTATACTATTACTCTCACCTGTATATCGTACGTAAATAACGCTCATCAATAAATAGATGAATGTCTTCTAAATGTATTCGATGTTAGTTATTTGCAACATGAACCTTTTATAAATTGTTACCAATTTACTATCAGACACTAAAAACTTGAAAATCTTGAGTTCAAAATTTTGTTTATAATGCATAGAAAGTTTCGAACTAAACACAAAACCCATCGTGCATGCTAATGAGATCGTTAACTTTCTAAGAAACGAAAAACTCTCTAAGTATATAGTTTTTCTGTTTTAAATATTCGCTAACTCAGCTATTTTTACTTTGCACCCACACGTCCAAACTTTTAAAAATACATCAATATCTATTTATTGACAAAAAATAAAACTAAAAAACTTTTTAAAAACTATTCTATATTCATAAAATATATCGAAAAGAAAAAAATACTTGTCTTAAATTTATCTATACCCATTCTATATTAAGGAATATAAACATCGTCATGTGATCAATATATTCTCATACCCGAGAATACTCGAAACATCTCCCCTTATCGTATTCGCCGTGCACTTTTCCAAAATAATATACATATTTCACATAGTTTTGATTTTTATCTATTTTTATACAGAATGAAAAATTCTAAGAAGAAAATTGTTAAAGTTGTTTTTTTGAAAAGCTCTCTCATTATTTGTTTTTTTTCACATTTGTTCGTTGATTGCAAAGTTTTCGTTTCGTTTTGAACAACACAAAATCAATATTCAAATGAACCTATTTATTCCATCATTTCAATATTTCTTTTTTGCTGTTGAAAGTTTTGTTCAAGAGCTGAAATGTTTTTATTACGCGCTACCAATCTTTTTGAATTGTCATTTCAATAATAAAAGCTCATCGTAAAATAAGAATACAAAGTTGCATCAAACTTTTAGATTTTAAAAGCAACTAAGTATTAATGATTTCCACAATTCTCGCATATATTTATTATAGTCGATTATCATAAAAGCTACTAGAAACTATATATTTTAGTGAGGCGCGTACATGGATGAGCTTTCATAAAATATTATTATCAAATTTAACCACCCACTGAGCGGAGCAAGGCATCAAAAGGGAATATTTGAGTGAACGCATAAAGAGGCGAATAATCATAAAAATAATAATGATAATAAAATGAAAAACCCTAACAACACACAGACAAGGACGCACACAAACAAATAAACTGAAGACGATTACTGCCGAGAAGACGATGGGCGTAGAACACTGAAGAAGACAAATATTTGGAATATAAGGAAAATGAATTCGAATCCAATCTATTTCATTCCATTCAATTTCATTCCACTTCATACACACAGTTTTGTTATGTTTTTATTTTGTTGTATGGTGAAATCGTAAGAAAACATGTAAGATATATGTAAAATAAAATAAAAATGAAAAGCTTTAATAAAAAAAAAGCTTTCAGCTCATCATTTTATCTTAGATGCGGAAGAATATATTTTTGTCGTTATTTGGATTAGGTTCGATTAGAAAATAGAAAAAATAAAATAAAATTGTAGTTTGAATTTTATAAGGATGTGTGGTAGTGTGCATAAATCAAAATTCATGGGCTATTATCCTTATACATAGTTTTGTTTGGGTTCGGTCTCGCCCATGTACTACAGTAGCTGTGGTAAAACAAAGAAAGATTTATGTCATCTCGATTTGGACGGTATTACCATATTTATAAGAAAATAAGGCAAATAAGCATTTTACAACTCGAAATGTAATGGACTTGAACTATCCCCATTAACTGTTACGTATAACATGAAACGCAATGTATTAAAAATTTAGTATTCTAGAAAATAGGAAAATTTGTTACATTTAGTTATGAAAAAAAACTTTATAATTGATTTGCAGATAAAAGAGTAAAATCTATAAAAAAACAATAAAGGATTAACCTGTTTACGAGTTGGTTATTTCAAATGAATTACGGGGACATTTTGGGAATAACGAAACAGTTCATCATTTCTTACCATAATCTATTAACTATAAGTAGCCAAGTGTTGGATTGCCTTCATAATTGGTAAATGTCCGCTAAGATTGTAAATTAAATTTCAAACAAAATTTATTCAAAATTTTTATTAAATTTACCGAAAGTGGCGAGTTTTGATGAAAAATTCTTTATTTCACCAAAAATTCGGCTCTCTAAGTCCAGGCGGATTAACTTTTCAAAATCAAACTTCATACTCAATAGTTAGGAAATTTGGTGGAAATTTGTTTACTGTAAGGGGTAGGATGGTAGACAATCGCGGCACACTCGATTTTTGTTATGTTGGCATTTTCAAAAAACAACAAACTTTTAAAAGATTTAAATAAATTTAAAGATTAAATTTTAAACCAATAATGGTTGACCTACTAGTAGTTGGTTTTCTGAAATGTAAACAGGGAAAATGTTTTTTTGCAGATCAGGTACCACGCTACCTCTTCCTCTTCCTTTGTTAGGGTAATATATGAAATATTTTATTGTTTCAGCCAAATTCGAATATAATTTTCGGAGTTAGGTATAATCAACTCGTCACAAACGAAAATTTGACAATCATCATCAAGTTTCATTCTGGAGGTACACGAATGCTTTTCTCGATTCATAATAATAATTATATTAATCAAATTAAACCGGGCGAAGTATAATTTAAAGCTGCCCTAGTTTGTCCGAGTTGTTATGAAAACCAAAAAATTTAACGAACTTTTATTCAGAAAATACCAGAAGTCTTTCAATGATGCTTATTAATCCAAAATTATGGGTAGCATTATTAAACTGGCCCCGACCATATGATACAAATCGGCTAACATTTGTCACAGTTATTATGAAAAACACGAACATTTTGTTCCGGGCATACCAGAATGAAGCGAAATTTAAAAAAGAAAATAAGTTTGATAAATTTGTTGCCCATTCATTGTACATCAATGGCCTGCAATGTTGTCATAAATAAATTGTTTTACTGTGTTTGTTGTATGAGTCAAAGATTACAAACATGATTCCAAATCTAATTCTTACGAATAAAAGTTGATAGAAACATTATGTTTCATATTAGAGTACAGAAAATTTTGTAGAACAAATTGAGAATTATTATAACGAATTTTAAAACCAGATTTTGATATATGTAATGTCGAAACAAAACATCACATTTGTTCTCATTTAAGAGCCATTGCTATTTGGCTCCTTATAATCGTCCAATTTCAAATTATTACAAATATTAAGGTCTTCTTACTATATACAATACTATACGTTTATGGGTGAACTGAAGAAACATTATGGTTAAATTGTATTTCTTAATGCCATCATCATCCGCATCCACAACGCCTAGAAACATTTAATAAATCATATTTTTAGTCAGGCAAAACTCCACATACTATATCAAGTCACACATTATGTATTATGCTGTACATGTAGGGCAAAGCATAAATTTAAGTTATCACGTTTTTATGACTACACATATACAACAAGTATAGTAATGTAGTTTTTATTGTGGTTGTGATTTTGTTATACGAATATAAAACTAAAATATCCTCTCTTAACATATTTGCCTTTGGTTTCATGTGCTAAAATGAATTATGTATAGAAAACACACAACAAAAACGATTTTATGGATGGTTTAACATATTACGTTATCTCCAACCTCCCTGATTTAATTTGCATACCAATTAATTTTTTTGTCCCGTTTAAAGGGAAATATGTATTTACAGTAATATTCTGTTTTCCCGGTACATGTAGCTAAGCATTAAAATGTTAAATGCTCCCTACAGCAAAATTTAAACTTTTAATGTCCTTCAAAGCGTCTTATTTTTATAACGGAAATGCTGAACTTCAAGGCAACGAAGAAATTTGCGAAGGAAAATCCAAATTCTCTTTCTCGTGTACATTGTACAGATACGTATAGAAATAAATATAAAAATTCATTTGGCTTAACGAGGACAGAAAAAAAGGAGAAAAATTTAACTTGAGATTGAATTAAATTGGTCCTTATATGACGACATAATCTCATAAAACTGTATGTATCCAAAGTATAGTAGCGAAGGAATAATTTTCAAGGAGGAAGGAAAAAAATTACCGTTGATTTTTTTTTTTGTGCTGATTGAGACAAAAATTTAGAGAAAATTAGGATACACAAAAAATCTTATCCTTACGAGTATTTGTATACACATAAAATATAAATACAAACAGACACATCAACAAATTGTGATGATCCTAGGGAAAATGTGCGAACAAAAATGAAAACTAATGTGCGATAACATAATATAGACTCGTAAAGTGAAATCTGTTTTTTTTTTGTTGGCTCGAATATTTGGGGATAAAAACTATCTCGCATCTGTATGTCTGTATACTCGTATATATATGAACATATGAGCACACTGATGAAGGTTGATGGGTGACAGAATATCTAACGAATTTTTTTGATTTATCGTACAATTTTAATATTTTAATCAATTTTCTTATCAAATTCCCATATATTCGGGAGAATAACATGGCGGCGTCAACAGGATGATTTGTGATTCAATAAATTAAAGATAAAAGCATATTGAAAATTTATATTCCACACATCCTGCATATTCGGAAAACAAAATGAAGAGTCAAACCGGGTCGTTTGATTTATATCGCACATAGCGAGAACACATAAAATACTTTATTTTCATAAATAACCACTTATAGCTGTAAATCGTTCTTCACTATAAAAATACAACAACTTCCGGTAAATATTTATAGTCGGAAACTATATACATTTATATACTTTAAAATTTCATGACTGTAAAGTTGTTTTGAATTTCCTCTCTTTAGTCGGAGCTTTTATTATTTTTCATAGTTTTTTTCTATTTCATTGAGCGCTTTCTTAATTTTTCGCTAATAAAAATTTCTAGCACAGAATATAAAAGCATTTTTGAACAAATTTTATGTGTACCCATGACTAATAAATAATGGACATTTAGTTTTTATTTTATGCTTCCGACATTAACATAGTTTTTTTTATTTATCCAAATAGTTAATATAGCAGGAAATTTAGATATAATGATATTTATTCGTTGTCTACGGTTATGTTCCTTAAAATAAAAAAGGACGAAAAATAAAAAAGGAATTCAAAACATTTTCAAATGTCACACGTTGATTGTTTGTGATTGTCATATTTACCATATAGAATTAAAGAGATACTCTCCGACCCAGCTTAAACTGGCAAAATAATTTGTATGGTCTTGAGTTTGTTAGTTGTATCACAGGCGCATTCCTGCTGAATGAAAATTTGTAGAGTTGGCGGATCTTCATACTTAACTTATTTTTAATGATTTTTGTTTATAAAAAAAAAGCGTTGCAACCATTCTCATTCGTGTGGACCGAGCGGGACCAATACGGATAAAACCAGCTCAGATTCATTTTTGAGCATATACATATAATCTAAATAAATCGCTTTTACGTATTGAGTTTTGTTCGGGATAACTAAATATTACTTGTGAATGGTACCGCAGATAGTTTTCTTGTTTGTGCCGGTTCAACAACAATGGGTAAATGACGAATTCGATAACAGAACTTCACAGGGTTACATGACACATCGTACTGAATATTGGATTTCATTTCAATAAATTGAAGATTTTCTACCTAAGATGTGATAATATGTTCTAAGATGTGATAATATGGACAAGTTACTGTAAACCAAGCTAAGTTACTGTAAAATATCCAAAATTTTAGCCAATGCAATACCATTTGGACCATTTAAAGCAAGCCAAAATTACAATTTTCCTATCCAAAAATTTTTGGAACTTGCAATGTATTTATGCAAGAAATATGCTTCTGCCGGAACCATTACAATGTCAGCCAGAACCTTTATATTGTTAGCCGAAACGATAAAGCCAATCGGAGACATACCATAATGATACTCTATAACTTTTTAGCACCGGTGTGAAGTATTTAACGTTAATAAAAAGTGTAGCTACACCTTTTAACGAAAAGTGTAGACTCAAAATGTGTAGCTACACAAATTATTAAAAAGTGTAGCTAGAAAAGAAAAAAAAGTAAGAAACACTCGAAACACGTGGTTTAATTAAAATTATTTATTAAAAATAAAGAATAAAAATAAGTTTATAAACATATTTTATAAAAAAAATTGTTTAAAGTATTGTAATTCAAAAAACCATCGCAACAATGATTGCCAATTGTGGAATTTAGTGTTTTTAGCTTGGGATGGTGTCTCGAATTTGTAAAAAAAAAATTCAAGGCAATTTGCATGTTTGATTGGCGACATGGACCTACATACGTACACGTGGAAGCATCTTTGGCCAAATTCACTAAAATCTTAAAAAATTCAAAAAATCATCGCAACAATGATTGCCAAGTGTGAAATTTAGTGTTTTTAACTTGAGATGGTGTCTCGAATTTGTAAAAAAAAGTTCAAAACAAATTGCATGTTGTGATTGGCGATATTGCTCTACACGTACACGTGGAAGCATCCTTGGCCAAATTAACTTAAATCTTTAAAAATTCAAAAAATCATCGCAACAATGATTGCCAAGTGTGGAGTTTGAGAATTTGTAAAAAAAAAATCAAGTCAATTTACATGTTGTGATTGGCGGTATGGCCCTACACGTGAAAGCATCTTTGGCCAAATTTTCTTAATTCTTTAATAATTCAAAAAATCGTCAGGACAATGGTTGCCAAGTGTAGAGTTTAGGTTTTTAACTTGGGATTGTGTCTGGAATTTGAAAAAATAAATTCAAGACAATTTGCATGTTGTGATTGGCGATATGGCCCTACACGTACACGTGGAAGCACCTATGTCCAAATTCACTTAAATCTTAAAAAATTCAAAAACTCATCGCAACAATGATTGCCAAGTTTAGAAATTAGTGTTTTTAACTTGGGATGGTGTCTCGAATTTATAAAAAAAAATTCAAGAGAATTTGCATGTTGTGATTGGCGATATGGCTCTACACGTACACGGGGAGGCATCTTTTGCCCAATTCGTTGCCAAGTGTGGAATTTAGTGTTTTCAACTTGGGATGGTGTCTCGAATTTATAAAAAAAAATTCAAAACAATTTGCATTTATAGTATGTATAGTAAAAATATTACTATTCATGTGGGCGTATAGAATTTGGTTCTCTTTAATTACAAATTTATATTTTTTTCTGACAATTGTTTACAATTGCCATACACAACTAGCGTTTTTTTATTTTTTGGCATTCTTATAGTTTTAAAAGAAATTACGCAAGGGTTATCAATTTCATTTAAAAGATCATTATTCTTTTCTCGAATTTCTTCTAAAGAGAGATCACAAAAGTTGATTTTATCAATATTTATAGTATTTTTAAGCATAAATTTTTTGTGTTTTGATAAAATATCGTTATACGGTTATTCATAACTGGCTAAATCTAATGCACGATAATTAAACGGATTGAGATCGTCTTAATTAAAATAATTATCATCGTAACTATTTCCATTTTGGTGATTTTCTAGATCTTCGCAAATCAATAAAACATCATTAGTAATTTCATTCGACTCTTTGGTGATATTTGAAATTATTTTAGGTTCGTTATTATTATCGTTCGTTTCTCTTTGGTTCTCGAGTTTAAGAACAGAAATTTTTTGTTGTAAAGAATGTAAGAAGGAGCTGTCTTTAAAGAATCTTGCGACTTTTCGTCTGTTGGCATCGGTATTGTTTAAACCAGGAACTTTTAAACAAATTTTACCGAAAACGTCAGTGTTCAGAATTTTTTCAAATTTAATGTTATGAACATCACCAACAATACTATTTATTTTCAACTTGTTATTCAATATGACAGCACCACAGCACAAAGAATCTAATAAAAATGTTAAACCTATTGGTTGACCCATATGTTGTTACAATAAACGCGTCCGCGGTTAACACCATATCGCCAAAATGCAAATTGTCTTGATTTTTTATGCAAGTTCTAGACAACAATCCACACAAACTGAGCAATCCTTCTCATTAAAGAACACTAAATTTCACACTCGGCACTTACTATTCCAATAAATTCTTGAATTATTAAAGAATTAAGTTAATTTGGGCGAAGATGCTTCCACGTGTATGGCCATATCCACCCTGTAACACCTCTATACCCACTCTCCGACACATAACACCCAAACAAACCCTCATCCACAAAATCCCAAATTCTCACACGAATCCCAAAACACCTCATCCCACCCTCCTCCACCTCCCATACCACCACTAATCCACATCCACACGAGTTATATTTTTATTCCACATTCACATGCTCTATGAAACCAAAATAGAATAGAAAATAAAAATAAAATTATGTATTAATTTTAAGGAGGGAGGTTAACAAAACCCTACATATCTCCGAACACCCTAAACACAGAAATGTCCAAATCAATTGGGATCATTCCCATGAGTTGCTTGAACTTTTAGTGAAGAAATTAAGTTGATATCTCCATCCGTTCTCAAGTTATCGTGCACACAGACGGACAGACTGCAAACCGAAACCATATAGCACTTTTTTAACAAAAATGCTTAAAAACAGCCATCCCCTCCACGACTTATTGGATTAGCTTCCGCGAAGAAATAATAGTCTTCCTGACATCGCCAGATATTTGGTATCTGGTTAAAGATACTCTGGCAGACTCGATGTACCTCGACTTCCTGATGACAGATAAACTTCTTCCTTCCGAAGCAAATTATCGAATTACTTCTTTCTGTTCATTTCCCCGGTTACGACGTTATCAATCCTGATTTTGTTACTCCCGAGCAATCTAATAGTACTTTTAATCCGCCCGATTAGATTTAGTTTGCAGGTTTGTCACGCACGACATTTTGCGCTGTAAATTAATTTTGTTCACATCTTATAAATCAGGTAGTCCGGATGGAGTTTTTCCTGCGAAATTACATAACCATGAGTTTCCTCTCATACGGGATTGTTTACTTTTACTCTTTCAGGCATGCATTGCTTTTGGAACTATTTCACAATCTTGAAGACCTGCACAAATTTTGGTATAGACCAAACCATCGTCACATGGATTGCATTGCTGTGGTCGAGTTGTTTTCTTTTTGTGTCTGTTAAAGTTACCAAAGATTACCCTCGGAAGGTGTTTTGTAACCGTAGTTGTTATTGGTTATTTATGAGTTACTTGTCAACCTGCAGCAATCTGGTTTTAGTAATGAGAGCTATGCTGATGACCTAACCGTTTTGGTTGCATATAAACATCTTAATGTACTATGTAGCTTAACGCAACGCGTTCTTCAAGTTGTAGAAATGTGGTGCCTTGAGAAGGGCTTGTAACGCATCTTAACCAAGTCTGCTAATATTTACCAGACGTAGAAATATTGACAAATTGTATGCTTGTTTTCGTTTGGTGAAATGATAACGAAAAATTTTGTTTTATCCGCAAAAGACATCCGATAAGCTAGTCGTCTTGACGTGCAGCTTTAGTAGAAGAAGTTTCAGTTTAATGAATACGATACTTACTACTTACTTATTATTATTTTTTTGATTATGATCAGGACATTCATTCTTTTTCCTATTCTTCTGGTTACTTTCCCTGATTTTAATAAAATAAAAACATCTGGGTGTGTAATAGGCAATGAGAGTAAGCACACGAATGACCTTCAATTGAGCTATAAAACTGAGCATGATATATTAATAAAAATTTTGCAACATTTTACTTAGTTGCGCATCTTTTTAAAAGCTCCTAAGTCCTATCTATTTATACAACATTTTTCATTATTTTTTACAATGCCTTAGTGCATAATAAAATTTGTAGGAAGAAAAAAAAATAAAACTTATAATTGAATTCATTTTAAACTTTTATAATCTTATAAAACCGGTACGGAAGACAATTTTTCATAACCTAAATATGCTTGTTTTAGGAACAGAACCTCATTAAAATAGTGAGAACTGTTTTATGGCAAAGCCATATTCGAGCAAACTAGATTCACAATATCTCATTGCACGTATGAGATATGTCATAATATCGCACATAATATAAACACTGAATGAGAACAACAATTTTATGCTTAAGAAATTTTATTCGTATAATGACACATAACCACATACATAAGATTTCTAAATCTATATGGTTATGGCTTTGAATATGTCTTGAGACTTTGGTTTAATTTAAAAAAGCAAAATGGAATATTTATATAACGAAAATAATAATAATAATAAGAATAATAATAATAACAACCACATTATAGCTATAGCAAAATAAAAGTTTATTGCAAGACGGAAAAGCTCAAGAAAAAAAAAAATCTGGTGTTTGTTGTTTATTTTTATGATTTTCATTCTTATCAAGTATCCTTAAATAACAAAAAAAAAAAAAATCTCGTAAAAAAATTTATGAGATATTCTTCTTCTTTCGCAATCCATATTTTTCCATTTTCGTTTTTTCTCATTTTTATTACACACAATTTTTATCCATTTTTTGTTTTCCCTTTACCCCGTCCGTTACTTTACTTTTTGAATATTTTGTTTGGGTTGAAAAATTATTAAATTTTATGTTTTTCTTATTATACTTATTTTAATAAGATAGCGAAGAAGACACATACTGTTATATTTTTATGATGAATAGTGGATTTACTTCAAAATTACAAAAATTTTCTTTGAAAAAATTAAAATATAAAAATGAAGAAGTAGAAACTCACTCAACTATAAACAAAATGTGATGTTAAATGTAAATTTGCTGCACATTCACAAAATTGCTTCGTTTAAAGAGTTGCCAAGCCAAGGTTTTGAGTGCGTAGTGGAAAAATATTAAATTTAAATGTAAAATTTATGTATATATTTTGATATGGTAAATGTATACTCGAATCAAAATTTATTTTCATGATTTTTGTTGCACTTGAGGGCTCGACTTTAGTGATAGTAAAAATTGAGTGGAAACATTATTTTTCAAGAGTATTTACATTATAGGCATTGGACTTGATGATGTATAAGGTTCAGAAAAGCTTTATCTATGCTTTATTTAAAAATATGTAAACGGCGATTTTCGTTCAAAATAAAGCACGACGAGAAGAGTTCGAAAATCTGACTTAATTCTGATTTTTTGACACCATCTTTCTTCACCAATTTCAACAATAATTTACTATTTCACTTTTCTTCATTTACATATAAGTTTTAAGCACTAGACTAATTTCACTTTAACTTCACTTATAATATTCCCGCATCTCACGTTCGCGTTGAAACTATCGAATACCGCGTTGTTAACTAAGATTATCTAAAAACTCACTCGACTAACTATTGCGTTCATCGCACCCGTGTTGATATACCGCGCTGAAAATTTCAGTATCTCTATTAATGTTCACAACGGTCCTGCAAAATTATCCGTTGTAGAACTAAACTGTTTTAAAACAAGTTATAATGCTTAAATCTAGATGTAACTGCCCAATTTAAGCTGAATTAATGTCCTACCCAAGTGAAAAATTCACGCTCAATTGATGCCTACAAAACGAATAAGGGAGATCGTAACAATATTATTACGATCGCTCCAATTTTTTTGATGAGTGTCAATTCAACGTGGATTGGTCATTCCAGGGTTCGGAATATAATGACGTTTATAAAATAGTGTCATCTAGATTTAAGCATTAGAAGTAGTTTTGTAGCAGGTTAGTTGCATAGGAGACTAGTCTGGAACAGAACCAAATGATCGTATATAGTATGGAATATTCACCGGTATGTTGAGTAAATCAAGAGATTCGGTATACGATAGATTAAAAGCGAAAGTGAACAGTGCGAACAACTATTTGTGCTGTTTAAAATGAAATTATATAACGAATAAATTGCTGTATCTCAGATATATGAGATACAGTAATTTGGTTGATTTGGTTGACATTTCGAAAAATAAGCAAATGACAGAGGAAAAAGATAAACATACAGAAATTTGGAATATCCCTTGCTAGCTAAATATGTATAAAATAAAATATTAGATATGAAGTTTAAAAAAATATGAAACAAAAGTGGCCCTCCACATAAAACTCTCTGCATAGTTGAGCTATATAAGTGTTTTTGACAAATGCAAGCTAAGTTCACATTTACGTAGTAAAATATAGTACAATGAAACAATTCGAGTTTTTGCAGATTTGTCATTCGCTATATCGCTAAACTCAGAAAATGTAGTTTTCACAAGAGCAGGCGGATTTACAGATCGAGGCGAAACTTCATATTTAAGCTTTTTTCATAAATTGGTGGATCCCAGTGATTTTTAGCCTAAAATGGTCTTCCGGAAGTGGCCGCTTGTTGAAATTATTATTGTATTATTAGTAAGTAATTACTACTGGTAATTAGTAATTATTATTATTATTATTGTGTATATTGTATATTTACGAAAAAACGATTAAAAGCAAAAAAGTTGAAAATTAAATTTCAAACAAAATCACTGCAGATCATTTTAATGGAAATGACGAGTTTTGATCTCCATTTCTCAGTTTTGGTGGAATAAAGCACCAAAATTGAGCAAGATGGATATCTTTACAGTTCAGGCGGTTGGCAGCTTCAATAGAATCTTTTTCAATTTTTGCAATGACGTTGAAAAGTTTAGCATTTACAAAAAATGCAAAAAATTTGAAGATTTAAATAACAGTGAGTTAGTTTTTGAAATTTAAGCAGAAGTGCAATTTTTTGATTACATAAGCATAGTAACAAGACAGTTTTACCAAAAGTTCGGTATGTTTAATTTTTCGCCTTAGAACAGAAGTGCAGTGTATTCGAGATCTATGTATACATTCGTGATAAAAGAAATTCAGGCGTTGACCATGACATATTACCCCTCAATTTTTTTTTGTTTATACTGGTTTTTTCGTATACTTATGCTAAATACTTTTTAAAATATTAGAAAAAAAGTAAAAGTGGTCATTTCCGGACCACCGGTTTCGGCCAAACATTACTGTGAGCTCCAAATTTTCGGAAAAACTTATGTATGAAGTGAAAATCATGTTTGTGCGAAAAAACGTCATTTCCGCTTAAATTTTCAAAACTAATGTAAACCAAAATTGTTGCAAATTTAATTTAGAAATTTTTAGGTCAAATCGTTTTTCTTGTAAATAACATACTTTTCAAAAAATTTGCAAAAAATGCAAAAATCTATGGAAGCGGCCGCTTACGGGTCTACTAATTTCGGTCAAAAATCACTGGGTCTTCCAATTTATGGAAAAGTTTAAGTATGAATTTTCACTCCGATCAATCAATTAGTCTGGGCTATAGCGACGACTCAGACATTTAGTCCGCAGAGCGCCGCTCACACACAAACACCGAGCTTTTTGAAAATTACAATTTCGTACTTCGACGATATGCTTAGTGAATGGTAAATCTGCAAAAATCTCGTGGTCAACATTTGTCATGATTACTATACTTAATTTTACTATAAAAAGAAAGTAATAATATTGGTAAAATATTCAATAGTCGTTTACTTGTATATAAATTAAAAATATTTTGCGCACAATACGAACACCCCTCCATTGTCGTGAACGGCAAACATAATCGTTCGATTTTAATAAAAAAAAGATTACTCAGCGGACTTATCGAATAGCGCAAAGAACATAGAAAACTGTGACTGGTTCCTACTAGTAATCTTTAGTATTTAACAAATAAGTTCCAACGACTCCAAAACAACAATACATTGGCATAAGCCTACATACGCAAATTACTTTAATGTAAGAACCACGTTTTATGAGGTGAGCCCACGTTTTATGCTACCTAGTTCCAACGTTTGAAATTGAACTAATAAACAAATATTTGTTTATGCCATGCCAAATTTCAAAACTGTTAAAAATATCGCCACTACAAAAATCAAACAAAATTTTAATTTCTCAGGAGTCTAAATAAATGGGTAGTGGTATATATCGCAAGATAGACACTGATCACACCAACTCTGTTCAACACAGATTCATATCATGTAAAATTATTGGACAATTCTTAAATTCTAAGGTAAAAAGTAAAATTCCTCTTTTAACTCCTCTTTCATTTTATCTTCATGATATGGGGAGTGTCACCACATATTTATTCCTAGAATAGACTTCAGAGAATTTAAAGTTTTGTTTTAATACAAATAACAAATATTTCGAAAATTATATTTTCAAAATACGATTCTGTATCGCCCGGAGTATATAACAATGATTATTGTAAAATTCCAAGGTTTGAGAAGATTTATTTATCAAGAATTAAAAATTTCATTCAGTATACTCACATTTCATAATCTGAGCAAACATTTTTTTTTCACACAAATAAAATGTGCATGGTCAATCCGCTCAAATTAAATATAATCCTACTCAAACATCAGGATAAAATCCATGCCAAACTACTTGCCATATGTTAAGTGTAGTAAAAAATCATGGACTTCTTAAATCTGTAACGTTGGTGTATTTAACTAAGGAGTATTAACAAAATATGGTTCCTCTTCAATTCAATTTCTCTGGAATGTTGATTAGACGGTAACTATTACATAGGAGATCAACCATGGTTTTAAATTTTTAATAAGTGTTAAGTTTTAGTGATTTGATGATTTGTAATTTAAAATAGTTTTTCTTTGGTTTGTTTTGATAATAAAATAGTGGTTATAAAATCAGCTTTGGGTGTTTTTTTATTTGATTTGCTTTGATTTTGTTTGTTTATGTTTGTTGCGGGCAGATATTGGATTTGGTAAGTGAAAGGTGTTATTGACAATTATATAACGATAGTGGGTTGATACTGACCGTCAGTAGAAGGAAACTGTTGCCGCTAAGCAGCTTTTTTCTTTTCTACTGATCTTTGTAGCATACCACTATCACTATTTTTACTAACACGATCCCCTCGATTAGGGGCTATGAACCAAATAATTATAGTCAGCTTAGGGTAAGATGTTTGCATAAAAATATTATATATACAAATACGGTTGATTCTGTCCAGGTGGTGGGCAGATCGGTCAACCCACTACTTCAGGGTTTGATACCCCAATTTCATACTCCCCTTTTTTTTAGCTATTTTTTATTTAATGCGGTAAATTAGGCTGCTATCTTGGCGCCCCTAAACCCACACTGTTCCCCTTTACTAGACTGATCTGCGGGAACCAACGCCGCATGGATACTAAAAAGATAGCGGCAATTTCTGTGAAACCGGGTCAACCTTTAGTTATGTATAACGCTGACCCGTTTCATTCTTTAATTTATAGCGTATAGGGAAACTGAAAATAATTCCTTTTTGATTAGCGCCCGATATATGTAACCAATTTTTTATGTCAAAACTAATATTTAAAGCGCTATTTTTGCATGTAATTAATTTATTTAACTCTAAACTAAGATTTTTCTTTCAATTTTTTAGTTAAAAATCGATAAAAAAAATATTTTTCTCTACATATTTCTCAGGAGCCGCTATCAAGAGCGCTATCCATTTCAATGAGAAATTTGAAAAGGCCTTTATTTTGTAAACCCCTGAACCATTAGAACCTTAATCTTACAATAAAAATTTAAAACGTAGCGTTTACTAGTATACTTAAATAAATATTTTGAAAAGTAGTAAAATGGATGGTATGGTGGATTATAAACTACAAGAAACGAAATAACAACCCCCCTCTCTATTCGGCATAATTTAAAGTAAAATTTTATTGCTCCGATCAGTTACCACTTTAATTTATCACTATACAAAATATTGCTAATATTGGCATCACGATTTTTAATTTAGATCAAACACGCAATATTTTTATTAGGCATTGTAAATATTTATTACGTGATGTCGAAATAATAAAAATTGTACTACATAAATAACTTAGATTTGTAATTACTGTTTATTACTTAAATACAACTTTGTATACTACACATTAAAAAATTAGAACTAAACTTTAATGTCATTGTAAAGTTTTATATTTTAAACTCTGACATAATTTTATTAGAATTTTTAATTGGTTTGTTCATGAGTTAGAACAAAATAAATTTAATTCAATCTGTAAGTTTCAACACCTACGGTTTTTGTAGACGAAATTTAATTTATGTTTATCAGTCACGCAAATTTTCTAACTCATGCTATTTTACCGCTGGGTCAATGAGCAAAATTGGTTATTGCTTTTTCAAAAGCTTTTTCTTTCGTTGTTCCAGATAAATGAATCTATCACCCTACAAAATGGATAATCTTCGTATCCGCGTTGTTATCCCGAAAATGGAATACAATCATTGTAGCTTGAATCTGATTACCTCTTACGACGAAATGTACCCATTACATAATGAAGGCAACAGTGAAATATTTGTTATGATTCTAAATTATAAATTGTAATTCACAAATTTGGAATTACAATTTCAAAAATATATTGCTATACAGCATCGGTCTATTTTATTTGTATTATAGCATTCAGTCATTGTTTCAATGCTAAAAATTGCTATTATATGGTTTGGTGTTTAGATAACGAAAATGAACAGCAACATTATACGAGTATATGAAAGCAAAAATAACATTATCACAAAACATTGAAATTTATTAACACTTTTTGGGTTGTATGGTTATGGTTTTTCTTATTTTCTTGTAAACTATATTTTTCCAAAATCTATTATTATTAGTTCTAGTTATTCTTCTACATTGTAATATAAAACCAAACTCTATATTATGATTATTAGTACGTATTGTAGTTTCCGTATCGACTCAATAAACTAGAATGGTAAATAATATTAATGAATAGTTTTGGGGTTGAATTGGAATTGCAATTGATTTAATTTGAGTAAAATTAATTTTCCTTCTTGGTGCTTGGGTTATACACTCACATTTATATTGTGCACGATATTTTCATATCGTTTACATGCAAATTAGCCATTTATTATTCTTAATTTGTAACAAAAAATACAATCATGTAGGTTGCCAGTTAGTATCTGGTTTTTATGCAAATATAGAAAAATGATATGGTTTATACTACATATGTAGAGTACACGAAGCGTTTTTATAATGATTGATTAGTTTTCATGTTTGCAGTAGTGTTAGTCATTTTAGTGTTGTAAAAGCGAAGCTTAGGTGTCGTGCATGTAATATTTATGGTTTAACACTGGTAAGTACTAAATGCAAATTATGGAAAATTGTTACTTTTGAACGTAATTGTAGATAATATAAATAAGTTGTATAATTTTAATGAGTTTTAAGAAATAACCATTAAAGGGATAGTCTTAATTGTAATAAAAAAAGAACATTATACGAGAAAACATTATACGCACTGAGAAAAAAACAGTAAAAATAAAAAATACAAATATAAAAATGGAACGTGTTTATAAAAATAAAAAAATTAATACTTTCCTTACTTTCGTCAAATAGTTTTCTTAAATTTTAAGCGGTTGTTTATTAAGAATAAACAACTATTGGCTATAGTTTTAAAAGATTTATTTTAATTCTGAAATAATTATTTTTTAACAAATATCACACAATTTTATTAAATCAAAGTAATCTGTAATACAGTATGGACAATACGATAACGATGAAATCTTGGTCAGTCCTGAATTTAACCACACCCTGCTATTCTTGGTCTTCGACGAATAGATTCGCTACATAAATATAGATTACTAATTGAATTAAAATTATATTTAGTTACAGTTTTATTAATTTTACCTTATCACATGCGTCATACTATTTTAACGTAATTACAATACCCAATACCAGGGTCATTGTCAAAAGTACACACAACCCTCAAAAAATATAATGAGCACTTCCTCCTTCTTTCTTTGCAGTTTGGTTTCGTACTGATAAAAGGTTGGTTTACTTATCAGGTTGTATCGATCAAACTGCAAAAATTCAAATCTCGCTTCATACATTTAGTATAACACAAGAACATATCGATTTGGCGAATTATATCACCAAATTAAAACTTCTAGAAAAGTGAATATCGTTTCAGCGTACTATAACAAAAAAAAATGAAACAACGGGATTTCTGGCAAAAGCAATAAATACATATAAACATTTTCATAAGTTGTCATTATTATCAAAAAATGGTTTTAAAATGCAAGCACTCTTGTTTTGAAATAATTATTCTGTTTAAATAAATAAACTTTTTAATTTCAAAAAATCTCAGATTATTCTGTTTAAATACATAAATTTTATAAAACATTTTATCAAAAAAAAAACAAACTATTTATTAGTTTGTCAAAATCTCATTTAATTTCAAAAAATACATTTTAAATTCAAAAAAACTTATAACTTTTAGAAATTAAAAACTTCGTTTTTTTAATTTCACAAATCAAAATTTGTCTCAGTACCTCCAAGCAATTTTTATACCAGGTAAAGTTAGGTAGAAGCTTTCTCTTAAATCTTTCAATAAAAGATATTTGTTTACTTCCATTAGCGAAATGTAGTGGCGATGGTAGTTATTATGTGGTTCTTCATAAGAATGATTTCTATTTCCCTTCGTGATTATCAATTGATTTTTGAGCACGTTAATTGGTGATTGACGTATAAGTTGGTTGTTATCCGCACTTCTTCTTCACATATTTACGTAGTCTAGATGCTCTTCTTTAGTTTTTCCACCAAAAATGATAATATCATCAACATATACGTAACAAATTTTTCCAATATGTTCCTTGAGAACCAATCATGCGTTGGAAAAATGCGCGTTCTTTAGTCCAAATGGTAGCCTCTTGAAATCGTATTTTCCATTCATAGTTGAAATGAGGTTTTTTGTGATATCGCGGTCTTTCATCTTGATATTATGAAAACCCGATGTTAAATCGATTTTTGTATAATATTTTGAACTCCCTAGACTTGCAATTGTGCGTTTGTTATATCCGGTATTGGATATGTATATGATATAGTTATTACATTTAGCCTTTTAAAGTCGATTACCATTTGGTATTTCTTCATCCCTAATGCATCCAATTTCTTTTCTCCAATCCATATGGGCGAGCTGGCGGGCTTTTTTATGGTTTGCTAATACCATATTCTAGAAGTTTTTTTATCTGTTCATCTACCTCGCCTTGTATGTTAACTGGTTATTGGTAAGATTTCGCGTAAATCGGCTCTTCTGTCCTTGTTTTGATTTCTGCTCTAATGTTTGTATCTATATGATTTGATCATCTTTAATTGGGCCGAAATTACCTGTTAATAATTGACCTTAGCTTTATTTTTGCTTCGCCGACAAAATGGTTATCCTTATTTCGATATTATTGAGGTGAATCGATATTTTCTTTTTTAGCGGAATTTTGATGCCCGGTGCTATTGTTAAGGTGTTTTCTCTTCTGTCAATCATAGCCTCTACTTTTTTCAAAAGTGTCATCTCCGATTATTCCATCGAAGGTGTTTAAGCTTGGAAGAACAAAGAATCCCATTGTTGTGTTGTTGCCAAATTTTTTAAAGATTGGTGCAGTTGTTTTCGGTTTATTGTTACATCACCTCCCATTGATTTAATGAAGAATTGGTTGTTGACTAATTGTGAGTCCCTTGCGAGTTCTTGTTAACCAAAAATTCTTATTCGCACCGGTATCAATATGTATGGTAGGCTAAAGTGCCCTCTATTGCAAGTTGTATTTCATTATGTTCCTCTATTTCCGAATCTTCCTCTTACTTTTTTTTTATTATCACTGCATCACCAAGATTATTTCGCGGTTTGCTTTTTCTGTCCATACTTTTACGCCATTGCCAGCCTATACTGGCATGGAAGATGAGTGGGCCCATGAGTTTTGCACTCCGACAGGGGGTCCTTGATGTGTTCCATTTCATCACAGATTATAATCTGTAGATGAAAGTTCCCTTTGCATCCTGCCCCTATCGGGATTCGAACCCGGGCCCTCCCGATTCAAACGCCAAACTGTAACAATTGTGCCATTTGGTCGGTATCTTCCCCTTACTTATCATCACTATAATTTTCAATATAGTGTTCGTATATGGTTCATCTACTTTATCCTGTTCCAAATAAAATATCCTTTGTTGTTTATGTGTTTTAAGGTTGGCATCTTAGTATAATTTCCTCTTGAAACTGGGGTTCTGGTAACTTGGTCGCTTCTTGTGACTAACTTTATTTGCTTTTAAGGGCTCCTGTATGGAGGAGCACATTAGTGTCGGTGACTTTGGTTGCCTGACTGGTGGCAGATTATAATTTTGATGTTGCTGGTTGTACATCTGCTGTTGCTGGTACTGTCGTTGTTGAAATTGGTGTCGTGGTGGGAAATTGTATGCCACATTTCTTTTTCCAATGGACAATCTTGGAAATGGTTTTGGGGTACCTTGTTGAATTTTACTTGTTGCGAATATTTGATTGACTGACAATCTTCTTACAAACACATCTAATGCTCGACTTTTATGTATTTCGCTCAATACGTTGGTAGTGTCTGTATTATATTGCTCTGTTAGAAATTGGCGCAGAAAGGACAATTCTCTTTGATATCACTAAAGGGTATTGGACATTCTCATCCGTTGCTGCTGTGCGTTAGCTGGAGTCATCGCGATCAATATAATGTTGAATGGACTATTGGCTAGTTACAAAATAAGAAAGCAAGGTATTAGTTAAGGAAACGTTCAAATTCTAGGCAATCTTTTGGAACTACAGCGAAATGTAATCGAATTCTCAAAAAACTAGTTTTAATGTAACATAAACTTCATATATGACTATAATTCGACTGGATATTATGTAAAATGTTCAATTAATGTAACAAATGATGCAATAAATAATAAAATGAAATGAGGCCATTTCTCGTATAAACAAATCTCACCTTTTGCTCTCGTAGGAAGTGGCGCTAACTAGGCGGTGATTAAAAGGCCAATATTCATGTGTCGCATTTGTATTCAAATGCATTTACTCTGTTTGTATGTACAGCGCGATGAATGTTATATTTCCGATATGTATGATTAGATAATTTGGTTGCAATATTCTGACCGAAATTAGTGTCGATCAAGGCACTCGTCGTGATATCGAAGAATCTTCGTTGATATGCTCAAAACGGTAAATATTGGGCGTCCGTCCATTGTTGGTGCCACATCTTATCTTTTATTATGGTAGGATTAGCTGATCAATTCATTGCGAATTGATTGATGATTGATTACACGATTGTTTGATTGAGATACGGAAAGATATTCGTTCTTTAACAGATGTATCTTTTCGGTAGTGATTAGCGTGCTTAAGCTCACTGAATAGTTTGAACAGTCTGTCTGATCGGTCGTTAAGTTGACTAATACTACGAACCAAAAAATGAAGTTTGCGAAGCGTAAGTAGGAGTTTGCCGATAGCGAATGATGTTTTCCCCACAGTGTGATTGTTAAAATGTCAATCGTGGCTAGTTGTTGAGATACCGAAGAATATCCGCCACTTGCGGCATCGTATCTCCTCGGTATTGGGTCAATAAACTGGTGTGAGGAAAAGCATAACTAGTTTGCTTAAAAAGCGCAGTTTTAACTTGAAACTAGGGAGACCTGAGCGCTATTTTGTGAGTGCTGTTTTTGACATAGAGTACTTGATTACTGTGAAAATGGGTGGGTTTTACAACTAAAATATAATGACTGAACAGCAAGAAGCAAGAAACAACAGTTGATATGGTTATGACGTTCACTGCAACAGGCGCGTCGCTGGATCATGGGATGGTTTATGCCGCCGCAAAAATAAAGCGAATATGAACAAGTTGGAATGCGGCGCCGCTGGATAATAGGACTTAGAAGTTGAATGCTTCATTGGAATAAAATAATAAAAAAATTCATTCACTTAGAAGAAAACCACAAAAAACTTAACGTAAAATAAAAATCGCTCGCAGCCTTGTTGCTTCTTCGATATTATGTTGTGGTTGCAGCCTCAGTCGTTGTTGTTGCTGGTGTTGTTGCTGTTATTTCTGCTGTTGTTGTTACTTTTGCTGTCAAAAGTAAAACAAAATTATTTCTGCTAATTCCAATGTCGTTGTTGAATCTGTGATTTGTCGTTAAACGTGTACATACTTATACGCAAAAAATGTTTACGTTTACATAAGATGAATATCTCTTTCAGGTTGACTTTGAAAAGACCTACATCAAAATACATCATTACCGTTTTATTTTTGATTTGTCAGATCCCTTTGAACTAACATTCCACTTTTATATTTTTTTGTCTGACTACTTATATAGAGTGTTTACTAATATTGAAATTGAAAAAATAATGCTAAATTTGGTTTAAGAACAAAGTGATTAGATAATTTGGGTTTTTTCAAATATATGATACAGACATCAAGCACCCACCTTCTCCAAGTACTTTGGCCCACAAAACATATTCCAATTTTAATAATCATATTATATTTCGGTACGTCGTAGCCCTTAAGGAATACATAAAAATATCATTATACACACATCACTTGGAAATTTGGTTTTCCATTTCTTTCTCGAACTTCATACGAATATGTAAAGTTATTTAACAAGAATTTACTCGGATACGGTTATAAACATAAATATTAATTTAAAATTCTGCTCCATACGCTCTACTTCCGGGTTTCATTTATTTTTATTTCAAATCAAGTACTTAATGATATTTCCATGTATTCTATGGGGGACTTTTAAACATTAAAAATGTGTAGCTTTTATGATTAAATATTTTGTGTTCAATACTTTATATTCAGTATTTTTTCTGTATTGAGCATATCCCAAAGGTGTATAGAAAATTTGTATCGCATGTTGAATGAAGATATTGTTTTGTTATATTGTCGTGTAACATTTTTATTTATAGATATTCGTACATGATTTAGGGGAAGTTTAATCAATTTATTTATGCATACGAAAGAAAAAACAAAATATTTTTTTTTCTCTGAAAAATGGGTAATGTACGATCAATATATTGATTGTTGCCGATGTACATAAAACATGACTATATAGCTAAGCTGGTATACACGTTTACACATATAGGAAGTAAAGTGTAAATATTTTCCCTTCACCAGATATATAAACCGTATCGAAAATCCCAATCAATAAATCGTTATTGGTGATATTTTAAAAATTCACAACTCAACGTTTATTTAAATTAACAACGCGGTGTTTGTATATAGCACGGTGTATCGTATAAAATACAATGCTGTGTATATGACTTATTATAGACCAACTTGTGTAAACTTATATACACTACTATTAAATGAATCGATTTTTAATTAAAAGTTGGTACATATTAAATTTCTACGCTACATAAATTAAACCGTCTGAGTATTGAATTGAAGTGAGTAAAATACTCCTCATTGTCGATTATAATACCAAACGTTATTTTATGTTTATTCGCAGCGCATCTTTCCGACGGTACACAATTCCTCCAATTACACTCCATAAGAATATTGAATATATATTTTTTCAACTGCTATTAACCATAAATCAAAAATATGAAAAAAATACTGAGCTTTTGTATTTATTTTATGTGTATTTCAACGCTGTTTGTAGACTTTCCAAGCTTTTTCGAATTTTTCCCGTCTTTTTCCTATTTGAATATTCTTTTTGTAATGGATTCGAATTTCTATTACACCGTATACTCGCATAGCAGTGTTCGTTCTGGCTTCTTTCTATTGTGTCAATATGAAAATATCGCAAAAAAAAAGATTTGTTGAAATATATATTTGCTAAAAAACACGCTGCACGGGAAAATCAATTTCTTTCGTTACATATCTATATGTATATCCACATATATACACAAGCATAGAACATTATTTATTTTAATTCAATTTTCCAATTCAATTTAAATCTAGATTTTCAAGATGACAGTAAAATTTTGTCGTTTTCCATTTCATTTTTCTATTTTTTCGGCGGGTGGATTGGAATGAATACTACTCGTATATATACTTAATACGTAAAGATATCGATATTAGAAAATTAATCGTTTGTTGTGATGACAATCGCCTGCATGTTATAAAATTGAGGTTATGAACATGTTGAATAGATTTTTTTTTTCTAGCTCATCTACTTTTCACTAAAATTTTACATTTTATTATCAGCGACCAGATACAACCAGAAGGCAGTAATCCCTTCCAATATAGGTACCTAGTTTATAGAAACTTTTCGAAAATATCTAGCTTCTACATTTATCATGTTCGTGAATAAGTGTCAAAAGTTAGTGATCATGAGAACAAAATAATTAGCAAACATTGATTAATAGCATGATAATTTTTTATTATGGTTATTTCGCTAATTTTGAAGAGGAGTATCTTCTACAAATTTATTTGACATCTCTAAAATTAAAGAGATCATAAGTAAATAAAATTGTTTGAAAAAAATGGTATTACACGAGCATAATTCAAATGATATAGTGCAATTTTTAAATTCTGATCGTATTAACATCTCCGAAATGTTCTCTCCTAAATTTATAAAAAACACTGATCTCAAAATACCATTAATTATTGGGGTTACAAATAAGTTTCCGCCGTTTGACAAAAGGTGGTACCACCAGTAGGTTATGGCTAAAATTGCCTGATGTGAAACGTCATATTCTAATATTGGACATCTGTCAACAACATAATCTTAAAGTATTAGCGATTTTGTATCAGCATCATATACGTATTTTTTGTGTGGAAATGACGAGTTTCCGTCGCCGAATAAGCGTCATTTGCGGGAACTAATGATTTAATTCTTTGCGGGAACTTATAATTTGCGGGAACTTATGATTTACTTCATTAATTTGAAGAAATCTGCAGCTGAGTTACATCGATTGCTTGTAGAAGGCTGTCTTAAGTGAGAGAAGTTGTCGAGAGTGGTTCCAAAAGTTTAAGAACTGTGAATTTGGTGTCCAAAACAATAGAAGGAAAGTGTACGAAGATATGGTATTGGAACCATTATTGCGCACATGAGTAGTGACTCAACCAGCAACTTCACATCGTTTAAAATCATTGGGAAGGGTTCAAGGGTTTGCATAGTAACTGGTGGTGAAAAATCAGCGGGTCCCCTGATTATTGCGATTAGTATTAACTTTGTGGATTCCATCTTTCTCTGAATATTTTAAGTATGTAATGTTAGATAAATAGCTGAACATCATAGCTTGTGTTCAGCCTATCGAAATATGACGATTTAAATTGTATTTACAAAATCCTTTAAGTTCCGATAAACATCTTGCTTTGAACGGAAGTGGATTTTCGTTTTTTAATGGATTTTGTATGTAATTACCAAAATTCGGTTAAATAGTTTACTACGGTAAAAATCGATTTTAAAACAGATTTTTCGATCAATTTGCAATAAATTTTATTAAAAAATAAATTAATTGACTGACAAGCAGCTAATGGTAATCATTATTGTTTATTATTAGAAATACCCTGTTAAATCAAATAACGCGCAAAGATATATCGTCAAGAATTTCGATTCCTATATCCAATTCAGAACGTTAAAGAAATATGAACTTTTGAAATAATATTAATAATATTAATAATAATATATATTATATTAATTAATTAATATTATTAATATTATATATATTAATAATAATAATATTATGTAGTATTAGTGGTTTCTGGAAAGAATGATTTTTTTTAAATACGGTATGCCTGTGACACTCATAATACCGGTATTCACAGTCATCATACATTCCTTCCTTCAAGAGTCTGTTACGACTGTACGATTTTTTGGTCCAACCGCGGGAAGACCGCCAACCCTTACAGCGGAGTAACGGTTAGAAGGCATGTCTACAGTAAAGTAAAGGTACAATATTGTTTTATTATTAATTTTTTTTTTTTTTGTTTGTTTTATTCATTTACATTCAATTTTTCTTTAATTTTATTAAAAATTTAGCACCGAATTACGGGTGTCATGCGCGTGGTCGAGGTACATGTTGCTTTCGCACTCAAATTAATCCTGTTTCGCGACCATTTTCTTTTTTCGTGAAGAAAATTTTCCCACTGGCATTCGATTGGCATTCCCACTGGCATTCGATCCCATTTTCTTTTTCATTCATCGGCCGAGATCCGTTTTTCCGGTTTATATTATTTATGTCATTTTTCCTCCCTGTGTAGAGATGGCGAACTGGCGTTATAATCGTGGCGTGTCCCCAGGTAGCGGATAGAGGAATGCTCTTTAACCGGCTTTAACGACCATACATCGTATAGGCCTATTTCTTTGTTAACAACAACATCAAAAATTTGCTAGAGGCTGTTTCTCAAGAGATTAAAGCCAATATAGAGAGCAGAAATCTTATACCAGAACATCAATGTGGGTTTCGAGAAAGGCACTCAACGATAGAACAGGTACATATGAATACTGATACAATTGAGGAGGCGCTGAAAAAAAGGAAGTATGTTCAGCAATATTCTTAGACGTAGCCCAAGCATTTGATAAGTTTGGGCACCGCATTCCAGAATTTTAGCTCCAACGATATTTGCCAAAACAATATTTTGAATTGCTAAACGACCGTTACTTCCGGGTGACACAGGACGGGGAATACTCCAAACAGAAAAAATATTGGCAGGTGTTTCACAAGGTAGTGTTCTAGGCCCCGTATTATACCTCCTGTAGACAAATGATCTACCAGACATAGAAGAAGCTAAAATAGGAACGTGTGCTGATGACACAGCTGTTATGACTACCGATGCTAGTATCATTGAGTCCACCAGGAAACTACAAAATACTATTAAGATATTGGATAGCTGGTCAAAACAATGTCGAATAACACATAATGAATCGAAATCAATACATATCAACTTTACTAAGTATCTCAGCATGACGCTAGACTCTAAACTGAGGTTGAAAGCGCATGTTAAAAAGAAAAGGCAAGAACTGAATTTAAAATTCAGAAAAATGCACTGGTTTATTGGAAGAGACTCCGAACTGACAATGCACAACAAACTGCTGTTATATAAACAAATCCTAAAACCTATCTGGACGTACGGTACTCAGCTTTGGGGCTGCGCAAGAAAAACTACAGTGAAGTCATTCAAACATTTCAAAACAAAGTACTATACGTAGCATTGTGAATGCTCCTTGATACATTAGAAATGACAATCTCCATCGAGACCAAAACATGGAATACGTCAGCGATGAAATACAAAAATTTGCAAGGAGTCATGTACTGCAATTGCAGCAGCAGGAGCTGCGGAACCTACTGGATCGCACCAATGGACCAAAGCGCCTATACAGAACAAAGCCTTTAGAATTAGTGGTTCTTTGAGCCGCTTAAATCAAAAGACTGGAAGAGCTGGGATGAACCAACAGGTCTCATCCCACAAGAATAGTTATTCGAATCAGAAACTATTAGAAAAATCAATTCAAATACTACAAAAAAAACACAAACATCGGTATATAAAAAAGAACAACGTTGATGTGACATTGACTGAACTGGAAAAAATCGCTGTTTGTGATAATTTACATAACTATAACAACATGTGTCATAATAAGTTTCAATTTTATTACAAAGAGGAGAACTTTTTATCACAATGAAACTTAATATAAGTTAAACAATCTATATTTGGATTTAATAAACCGGCGGTAAAATTTAGACATCAATTTATCAATATTATTCGCGTAGTTAATCCAATTTTATAATATTCTACACATAAATACTTATACATACTATGTAATACGTTATTAAAATTCATAACAATGAACCTGCCGTATATGTAGCGTGCACAAAAATCTAGATTCTGTACAGTAAACCGTTAAAGCGGAAGTTGGCGTAGAAAAATGTAAAAAAGAAAAAGAATTGAAATTATGAAGGAAGACAAATTTCCTATTTTATTTTTCATATTTTACTTCGTTTTAGATTTATTTCCGTTCCTTTTGTTACCCAACCTAAGTATACAACAGAGACGAATGACAAAAATAAGTAAAAATCACACCTACCGTAACCAAACCATTTTTCTTAAAATTTTCCAAGCTTTGTACGTATATGTATGACCTTTTTACATTTTGCTTTTACTTCCCTTGATTGCTACTATGTAAAATTGCAAAATGCTATATTGCTATATGTCCTACCATCATCATAATTTCCATTTCTTTGTATGATGAAAAACTGAACAAAATAAAAAAATATCCTTTTATCCTTCTTGTTACTGCATGATGTTTGTGAAAGTGGGAAAACTGCTACAATATAATAAAACAAAAGTTTTTCAACAATAATAAAATTTTTGAGCGAGTGAAAAAGACAATAAAAAAATTAAAAAATAATTGCCGTGAAGTAAAACGTCTTAGCTTAGCCATTATTATAAATTATCTTAATTACTTGCGTGATTATTTTGGCCTGTTTATGGTTAGCGGGTGAGTTTTCCTTCGCAAGCGTTTTAAAGATGTGCTTGTGTTCCTCTTTGCTGCTGTGGGCTTCATTACCTTGTACAACAGTAATAAAACTTTGAATTCATTAAATTAAAAAAAAATCGGCCCTCGTCAGACTGCAGTGATCAAACTACAAAAAAAAATTTTCAGTCTGGTGAGTCTGCAGTCTGGTGAGATGACCGAAATTATAATTCAAAGAACTCTCTTTGAAAACTGTACAAAAAAATTGCATTCCTTTATTCAAAAATATTAGTTATAAATAGACCATATCATCGTTACATGATGGAAATTTTTGCAAAATAGGTTTTTAGAAAACGGTACCTAACAGTGGTAGACATATACATATACTAGAAAACCATTTAAAATATTAGAAAATAATGATTAAAATTTAAAAACAAATTTATGATTAATATTTAAGAGTAAAAATATTTAAATAGCTCCTGCAATTCCAGGACCCCCAGTCGTTTGACTTTACACAGACAATATAGCAGTATTTCATTATTCCGCAAGCCTAGAGAGACGCATAGTTTGATTTTATGCTAGAGTGATGATGAAGATCATGCGGCAATTATTCGTATCTTGCATAGATGAAAAAAAATTATCAAAGCATCTACTTTAGAATGATGGAAGCATACATCCATTGTTGTGCGCGGATATTAAATAAATATAAATAAGTGAACCTACGAGTATATCATTTTTATTAAAACAAGATTATAGAATTAAACATCAATATTAGTCGGTACAATAACAACTATAAATAAATGTTTCAATAAAATTATACTGAAAATTTTTCTCTGTACAGAATTGGTTTTTATTAAAATGTTGCTTCAATCATAAACGCAATTTAGATTGAAGTGGTATATTTGAAAAGACAACTTTTATAGTGTAACGAATGAGATAAAGGGGTTTTTAAAAAAATGATTTACCGAAAGTGCAATGTAGAACCATTCACTTGATATTTTCCAATAATTTAAAATGGCTGTTTTCTCCCATAGACGTGACAAAATAAGTTTGGTAGCTTGAGCTTCTAGAATAATTATGAACGGCTCAAGAAAGCAATCACCACCTTTAGTTTCATTAGTAGAAAATTGAAAAAAAGGATTTAGAAAGTCAGGCACAACCTGTTTGTGAAATTTTGACTAGGACTACCGAATTTTAGCTACCATATATTTCACCTATTTAAATAAGAAATTGTTAGCGATTCCGGAATCTGTATACTTTTTACATAAATATTTCACTTACCTACTTACTTTTGTGATTACTAAATATTTTTTAATATATTTTCACCGACTCCGCCGGCGTTTGTCGTTGATTCGCTTTTACATTTTTTGAAACACAAAAATCGCAAAGCGAAAATTTGATCGCTTCAAGCGTAAATTTAAACAATTTGGTTACTAGTAGAAACGAACGACCTCATTTTCGTTGGCAGGCGATGTTTTCAATACGTAGTATTTTATGGCGAACAAAATGACGAACAGATTTTTTTGATGTAAAGATGGAAGTATTTCCTCCCGATATTTCCTCCAAAAATTATTTAAACGCTTCTTTTGGCACTCAAAATAACTATCTGAAACTAATATAATTAGGTATTTGCACTAAAAATGTAAAATATTATTTTACTAACGTTGTTTCTGGAAGATTAAGAGAAGAATTAGCTGTAATATTTCTCCGACCAAGTTCTTGTTCGCTGGAGTTTTTCAAAAAATAATGAGCGACTGAATCCATGAAGTGAATATAATCTCTATATTGACATAATTTAACTACAAACACTACATACTTGACATATAAATTACAAGTTCAGTGCACGATAGCGTTGTGTTTTTCGTGGTATGATTTCACTAGGCGCAGCGAAAATAAAAAAGCGAAAACCAACGAATGATTTAAAACAAGGTAATAAAATTTCAAAAATCTTTAATTTAAATCCAAATTCATAAATTTACCAATTTTTAACTCGGTTAACTGAACTCGTGTCAAAATATCCATAAAAACAGAATAACAAACGTTTCTGTTGCATAGCCTGACTCATCGATATCACCATACACAGCCGTGTGTGTTAAAATCATGAAAAATAACAACATTGTAGATCCATATGGTATAATTTTAATCACGTTTGATTTTAATCTACCAAACATTACCTGGACTTATGATTAAGAAATAGAAGAAATTTTACCAATGCGTGTGCAGAAAATGAGAGCTAATTTATTGAAACTGTTTTAGAAACAAACTTAAGCAAAATTTGCATAATTCAAAACGGTATATTTTTTACTAAAGAATCGCTCTTTTTCAAAACCAAAAAATCACCACTTCCATCCAATTATTATAAATTATATCAAATACAAATCGATCGAAATTATTATGCAGTGTGGATGGAAATGATAAAGCCTGTGGTCACATGAATCGTAAACCATACTATATTTTTAGGAAAGCAGATTCATCTAAATTATGTCTAAACCTCGAACAGATCGATTGGGTTAATGAACTCAATAACAATAATATCAATGTTAATGTAAAAAAATTCAAAAATATTGTAATAAAGGGCTTAAAGTTATTGATGATGATTTACTTAAAAATCTGAAAAATAAGAAAGATAAAGCATACAAGAAATCATTAAAATCTTACTTCGAGTAGATAAAATTCAAGTTTATTGAATGCAACTAAAATTTCAAAAGTTTCTTCCGATTGAAATATGACCCTCATAGAATCATTAAGGGAGATGAAGCGGGCTTCTGTATGTCGCCTAAAATTGGAGCTGTCATCGCTTCAAAATGAGCTAAAAATCTTTATCAAGTTAACGTTAGTAAGGAAAAAGAAATATTAACAGGCCTTTTATTGTTTACGGCCAATGGAGAAACGCTACCTGCTATAGTTGTTTTCCCCTATGTCCGACCTTCAGCTTCTATCGTAAAAAGTATGCCGGATAATTCGGTATTGGGTCGATCTGATACTGGGTGGATGAAAAGCGGCACGTTTCTCGAGTATGTTGCAAACCGTTTTCATGTTTCTGGTTGGAGGAAAAAAATATAAAATTTCAAATACTGTTTTTTGACGACTGTGAAATTTCCGACAAAATTAAAAAATAACAAAACATGGCGGAACATAAAATTTGTCGAAATAACAAAAATGCACATGTATTAGTAAAACAGCTGGCAAAAGCAATGTTAGGCTTATTAAATTTTTTTGTTATCAATAGTTAATAACGCAATTACTAAATTAGCGACTTCGGAAACAAATGACAAATAAAAATAAATAGATTAATACGAAATTCGAAATGTTATACTTACACTTCATTATAAATTGTAAAAATATTTTATTACGAAACCCAAACATGGGGTTTTTAAATCAAAAAATTACTAAAGAGTACACCTAATTTCTTATACTATCGAAATATGTTTGGTAATAGATTTCGAATAAGATAATTATACGTCGTAAAAATCAAAAACAAATCAAAATAAATGTTCAAAGTGCGTTCAATGTCCACATGTTTTAAAAAATTATACGAACGATTAAAAAAATTCAAAATCTAATTAATCTCAGAGATGTCTAAGAGAAACGGTATATGTGGGCTAGTTGGCTCAAGATAAGTGCTATCAAACGAAACCACCCTTATATCAATACGATGACCAGAACCAATTTGTTGTTAAACATGAATATGACTGTCTAAATAACAGAGGGGATGATCACTGCGGAAAAAATTGCCCAAATTTCAGAGATGTCTAAGAAAAACGGTATATGTGGCTAGTTGGCTTAAGAAAAGAGCTATCAAACGACACCACACTTATATCAATACGATGACCAAAACCCATTTGTCGTTGACGATGAATATGACTGTTTAAATAACCAAGGGGATGATCACTGTGAAAAAAATTGCCCTAATCTCAGAGATGTCTAAGAGAAACAGTATATGTGGCTAGATGGCTTAAGAAAAGAGCTATCAAACGACACCACACTTATATCAATACAATGACCAGAACCCATCTGTCTTTAATGACGAATTTGACTGTTTAAATAACCAAGGGGATGATCAGTGTAAAAAAAATTCCAAATCTCAGATATGTCTAAGAGAAACGGTATAAGTGACTAGATGGCTTAAGAAAAGAGCTATCAAACGACACCACACTTATATCAATACGATGACCAGAACCCATTTGGCGTTGACGATGAATATGACTGTCTTAATAACCAAGAGGATGACCAGTGTAAAAAAAAATTGTCAAAACCTCAGAGATGTCTAAGAGAAACGGTATATGTGGCTAGATGGCTTAAGATAAGAGCTATCAAACGACACCTCCCTTATATCAATACGATGACCAGAACCCATTTGTCTTTAACGATGAATTTGACTGTTTAAATAACCAAGAGGATGATCAGTGTAAAACAATTGTCCAAATCTCAGAGATGTCTAAGAGAAACGGTATATGTGGCTAGATGGCTTAAGAAAAGAGCTATCAAACGACACCTCCCTTATATCAATACGATGACCAGAATCCATTTGACGTTGACGTTGAATATCGTAAAAATTGTCCAATTCTCATTGTTTTTTATAATTACAGTATAAGTGGGTTGTTATTTCAAACATTTAGTTTGGGGCCCTCCCATCCATCATGATTCTACGGAATTGTTTTCCGGTACTTTAGATGCTTGCATTCCTAATTTTGATTATAATCAGTAGTGATTTGTAAAAATATAAAACAGAACCCTTTTCTCACTCGACGACCTTTTAAAAATTTTACCTGTCATCAGGTCTCATCACAATCGATTTTTCCGACACTCGAAAACCTTTACACATTTTCAACAAAACAAATAAACTATCCCATAAAAAACCGCAAAAAATAGAATTCGGAGATCCCTGAAAACGTCCGAGCTACAAATTTTGAATTAAATCATACAAGATTTGAAAAAAATGTAAGATGGAACCCGTGTCCCACCGGTTGATCCTCTACATAAATTTTCCTTGACTGGGTGGTGTCGTCTGACACCTTTTATATTAGGCAATTTTACCACATATACCGTTTCTCTTAGACACCTGTGAGATTTGGGCCATTTTTTTTACAGTGATCATCCCCTTGGTTATTAAGACAGTCATATTCATCGTCAACGCCAAATGGGTTCTGGTCATCGTAATATTATAAGGGTGGTGTCGTCTGATAGCTCTTTCCTTAAGCCATCTAGCCACATATACCGTTTCTCTTAGACATCTCTGAGATTTGGGCCATTTTTTTACAGTGATCATCCCCTTGGTTATTTAAACAGTCATATTCATCGTCAACGCCAAATGGGTTCTGGTTATCGTATTGATATAAGGGAGGTGTCGTTTGATAGCTCTTTTCTTAAGCCATCTAGCCACATATACCGTTTCTCTTAGACATCTCTAAGATTTGGACAATTTTTTTTTACACTGATCATCCTCTTGGTTATTTAAACAGTCAAATTCATCATCAAAGACAAATGGGTTCTGGCCATCGTATTGATATAAGGGAGGTTTTGTTTGGTAATTCTTTTCTTAAGCCATCTAGCAACATATACCGTTTCTCTTAGACATCTCTGAGATTTGGATTTTTTTTTACACTGATCATCCCCTTGGTTATTTAAACAGTCAAATTCGTCATTAAAGACAGATGGATTCTGGTCATCGTATTAATATAAGGGAGGTGTCCTTTGATAGCTCTTTTCTTAAGCCATCTAGCCACATATACTGTTTCTCTTAGACATCTCTGAGATTTGGACAATTTTTTTTACACTGATCATCCTCTTGGTTATTTAAACAGTCAAATTCATCGTTAAAGACAAATGGGTTCTGGTCATCGTATTGATATAAGGGAGGTGTCGTTTGATAGCTCTTATCTTAAGCCATCTAGCCACATATACCGTTTCTCTTAGACATCTCTAAGATTTGGACAATTTTTTTTACACTGATCATCCTCTTGGTTATTTAAACAGTCAAATTCATCATTAAAGACAAATGGGTTCTGGCCATCGTATTGATATAAGGGAGGTTTTGTTTGGTAATTCTTTTCTTAAGCCATCTAGCCACATATACTGTTTCTCTTAGACATCTCTGAGATTTGGACAATTTTTTTTACACTGATCATCCTCTTGGTTATTTAAACAGTCAAATTCATTGATAAAGACAAATGGGTTCTGGTCATCGTAATATTATAAGGGTGGTGTCGTCTGACAGCTCTTTTATTAGGCAATTTTGCACCATATACCGTTTCTCTTAGACATCTCTGAGGTTTGGACAATTTTTGTTTACACTGATCATCCTCTTGGTTATTTAAACAGTCAAATTCATCGTTAAAGACAAATGGGTTCTAGTAATCGTATTGATATAAAGGAGGTGTCGTTTGATAGCTCTTTTCTTAAGCCATCTAGCCACTTATACGGTTTCTCTTAGACATCTCTGAGATTTGGACAATTTTTTTTACACTGATCATCCTCTTGGTTATTTAAACAGTCAAATTCATCGTTAAAGACAAATGAGTTCTGGTCATCGTATTGATATAAGGGAGGTGTCGTTTGATACCTCTTTTCTTAAGCCATCTAGCCACTTATACCGTTTCTTTTAGACATCTCTGAGATTTGGACAATTTTTTTTACACTGATCATCCTCTTGGTTATTTAAACAGTCAATTTCATCATTAAAGACAAATAGGTTCTGGTCATCGTATTGATATAAGGGAGGTGTCGTTTGATAGCTCTTTTCTTAAGCCATCTAGCCACATATACCGTTTCTCTTAGACATCTCTAAGATTTAGACAACTTTTTTTACACTGATCATCCTCTTGGTTATTTAAACAGTCAAATTCATAATTAAAAACAAATGGGTTCTGGCCATCGTATTGATATAAGGGAGGTTTTGTTTGGTAATTCTTTTCTTAAGCCATCTAGCAACTATACCGTTTCTCTTAGACATCTCTGAGATTTGGACAATTTTTTTTACACTGATCATCCCCTTGGTTATTTAAACAGTCAAATTCATAGTTAAAGACAAATGGGTTCTAGTCATCGTATTGATATAAGGGAGGTGTCGTTTGATAGCTGTTTTCTTAAGCCATCTAGGCACATATACCAATTCTCTTAGACATCTCTGAGATTTGGACAATTTTTTTTACACTGATCCTCCTCTTGGTTATTTAAACAGTCAAATTCATCGTTAAAGACAAATGGGTTCTGGTCATCGTAATATTATAAGGGTGGTATCGTCTGACAGCTCTTATTTTAGGCAATTTTGCACCATATACCGTTTCTCTTAGACATCTCTGAGGTTTGGACAAATTTTTTTTACACTGATCATCCTCTTGGTTATTTAAACAGTCAAATTCATCGTTAAAGACAAATGGGTTCTAGTCATCGTATTGATATAAGGGAGGTTTTGTTTGGTAATTCTTTTCTTAAGCCATCTAGCAACATATACCGTTTCTCTTAGACATCTCTGAGATTTGGAATTTTTTTTACACTAATCATCCCCTTGGTTATTTAAACAGTCAAATTTGTCATTAAAGACAGATGGGTTCTGGTCATCGTATTGATATAAGAGTGGTGTCGTCTGACAGCTCTTATATTAGGTAATCTAGCCACATATACCGTTTCTGTTAGACATCTCTGAGATTTGGACAATTTTTTTACAGTGATCATCCCCTTGGTTATTTAAACAGTCATATTCATCGTCAACGCCAAATGGGTTCTGGTTATCGTATTGATATAAGGGAGGTGTCGTTTGATAGCTCTTTTCTTAAGCCATCTAGCCACATATACCGTTTCTCTTAGACATCTCTAAGATTTGGACAATTTTTTTTTACACTGATCATCCTCTTGGTTATTTAAACAGTCAAATTCATCATCAAAGACAAATGGGTTCTGGCCATCGTATTGATATAAGGGAGGTTTTGTTTGGTAATTCTTTTCTTAAGCCATCTAGCAACATATACCGTTTCTCTTAGACATCTCTGAGATTTGGATTTTTTTTTACACTGATCATCCCCTTGGTTATTTAAACAGTCAAATTCGTCATTAAAGACAGATGGATTCTGGTCATCGTATTAATATAAGGGAGGTGTCCTTTGATAGCTCTTTTCTTAAGCCATCTAGCCACATATACTGTTTCTCTTAGACATCTCTGAGATTTGGACAATTTTTTTTACACTGATCATCCTCTTGGTTATTTAAACAGTCAAATTCATCGTTAAAGACAAATGGGTTCTGGTCATCGTATTGATATAAGGGAGGTGTCGTTTGATAGCTCTTATCTTAAGCCATCTAGCCACATATACCGTTTCTCTTAGACATCTCTAAGATTTGGACAATTTTTTTTACACTGATCATCCTCTTGGTTATTTAAACAGTCAAATTCATCATTAAAGACAAATGGGTTCTGGCCATCGTATTGATATAAGGGAGGTTTTGTTTGGTAATTCTTTTCTTAAGCCATCTAGCCACATATACTGTTTCTCTTAGACATCTCTGAGATTTGGACAATTTTTTTTACACTGATCATCCTCTTGGTTATTTAAACAGTCAAATTCATTGATAAAGACAAATGGGTTCTGGTCATCGTAATATTATAAGGGTGGTGTCGTCTGACAGCTCTTTTATTAGGCAATTTTGCACCATATACCGTTTCTCTTAGACATCTCTGAGGTTTGGACAATTTTTGTTTACACTGATCATCCTCTTGGTTATTTAAACAGTCAAATTCATCGTTAAAGACAAATGGGTTCTAGTCATCGTATTGATATAAAGGAGGTGTCGTTTGATAGCTCTTTTCTTAAGCCATCTAGCCACTTATACGGTTTCTCTTAGACATCTCTGAGATTTGGACAATTTTTTTTACACTGATCATCCTCTTGGTTATTTAAACAGTCAAATTCATCGTTAAAGACAAATGAGTTCTGGTCATCGTATTGATATAAGGGAGGTGTCGTTTGATACCTCTTTTCTTAAGCCATCTAGCCACTTATACCGTTTCTTTTAGACATCTCTGAGATTTGGACAATTTTTTTTACACTGATCATCCTCTTGGTTATTTAAACAGTCAATTTCATCATTAAAGACAAATAGGTTCTGGTCATCGTATTGATATAAGGGAGGTGTCGTTTGATAGCTCTTTTCTTAAGCCATCTAGCCACATATACCGTTTCTCTTAGACATCTCTAAGATTTAGACAACTTTTTTTACACTGATCATCCTCTTGGTTATTTAAACAGTCAAATTCATAATTAAAAACAAATGGGTTCTGGCCATCGTATTGATATAAGGGAGGTTTTGTTTGGTAATTCTTTTCTTAAGCCATCTAGCAACTATACCGTTTCTCTTAGACATCTCTGAGATTTGGACAATTTTTTTTACACTGATCATCCCCTTGGTTATTTAAACAGTCAAATTCATAGTTAAAGACAAATGGGTTCTAGTCATCGTATTGATATAAGGGAGGTGTCGTTTGATAGCTGTTTTCTTAAGCCATCTAGGCACATATACCAATTCTCTTAGACATCTCTGAGATTTGGACAATTTTTTTTACACTGATCCTCCTCTTGGTTATTTAAACAGTCAAATTCATCGTTAAAGACAAATGGGTTCTGGTCATCGTAATATTATAAGGGTGGTATCGTCTGACAGCTCTTATTTTAGGCAATTTTGCACCATATACCGTTTCTCTTAGACATCTCTGAGGTTTGGACAAATTTTTTTTACACTGATCATCCTCTTGGTTATTTAAACAGTCAAATTCATCGTTAAAGACAAATGGGTTCTAGTCATCGTATTGATATAAGGGAGGTTTTGTTTGGTAATTCTTTTCTTAAGCCATCTAGCAACATATACCGTTTCTCTTAGACATCTCTGAGATTTGGAATTTTTTTTACACTAATCATCCCCTTGGTTATTTAAACAGTCAAATTTGTCATTAAAGACAGATGGGTTCTGGTCATCGTATTGATATAAGAGTGGTGTCGTCTGACAGCTCTTATATTAGGTAATCTAGCCACATATACCGTTTCTGTTAGACATCTCTGAGATTTGGACAATTTTTTTACAGTGATCATCCCCTTGGTTATTTAAACAGTCATATTCATCGTCAACGACAAATGGGTTTTGGTCATCGTATTGATATAAGTGTGGTGTCGTTTGATAGCTCTTTTCTTAAGCCAACTAGCCACATATACCGTTTTTCTTAGACATCTCTGAAATTTAGGCAATTTTTCCGCAGTGGTCATCCCCTCTGTTATTTAGACAGTCATATTCATGTTTAACAACAAATTGGTTCTGGTCATCGTATTGATATAAGGGTGGTTTCGTTTGATAGCACATATCTTGAGCCAACTAGCCCACATATACCGTTTCTCTTAGACATCTCTGAGATTAATTAAATTTTGAATTTTTTTAATCGCTCGTATAATTTATTTAAAGCATGTGGATATTGAACGCACTTTGAATATTTATTTTGATTTGTTTTTGATTTTTATGACGTATAATTGATTTTTATGACGTATAATATCTTATTCGAAATCTATTACTAAACATATTTCGATAGTATAAGAAATTAGGTGTACTCTTTAGTAATTTTTTGATTTAAAAACCCCATGTTTGGGTTTCGTAATAAAATATTTTTACAATTTATAATGAAGTGTAAGTATAACATTTCGAATTTCGTATTAATCTATTTATTTTTATTTGTCATTTGTTTCCGAAGTCGCTAATTTAGTAATTGCGTTATTAACTATTGATAACAAAAAAATTTAATAAGCCTAACATTGCTTTTGCCAGCTGTTTTACTAATACATGTGCATTTTTGTTATTTCGACAAATTTTATGTTCCGCCATGTTTTGTTATTTTTTAATTTTGTCGGAAACTTCACAGTCGTGTTTTTTGTCGATGGCCACAAATCTCATCTTTCAACGGCAATGAGTGACTTTTGTAGCCTTAATAATATCATTTTATACACTCTACCCCCAAACACAACACACAAAATGCAGCATGCTGACGTGGGGGCGTTCAAAGTTTTGAAGAGCGATTTTAAAAGAACTGTGCGTAACAGGTAAAGTTTGCCTGAAAATCTTGGGAAGGCCGTGACTAAGTTTAATTTTTGCAGTTTACTCAAAACGAGTAAGACAGAGCTGATATTATAAAAAATTCGTGCGGACTGTATCCGTTTAACCCTAATGCCGTAGATTATACGAAGTGCATTCGGACGTATTGGAGAGAAATACACAACTTCATCCTTTATCTGACAACACGAGATTTACGAAGGAAGAATATAACTGTGCTAAAGTGGTAATTTCTTCTTTAAAATCACAATTATTAGCAGAAAATATTAATTACCAAACTGTAATCGACCAAACCAATTACTATGGAAGAAAATATTCTCAGTGACAGAAGAAATACCAGGTAGGTACCTACAACTTTATAGTTCCAACACAATTCATTTAATTTCTAGAATTAATTTCTCCTATGACCTCTTCAATTTTAGCTCAGACTACCACTCTGAATTGTAAATCTATGAATTCGACGCACAAAATTGTGAATAATTCTAGCTTCGAGAAACATTTGTTTTATCCTGAGCCAATCACATCAAAACATTGTAAAATAAAGAAGGAGAAACTTACCAATGTCCGTTTCATCCGCAGCATTGAAACAATTTTTTAGAGCCACACAAACACTAGAAGACGAAAAACGGAAGCGAATTGAGCAGAACAAAGCAGAATTGCTTAAAAAACGATTGGATCGGGAACATAAGAAAAATAATTGTAAGCAACGCGTTGCAAAAGGCAAACCCATGCTAACAAAACCTACACTCAAATGCCCAGAATGTGAGGAGGATGTATTAACTGATGTTGAAGATGAAGGCTTGAAGAACATTGGTTGTGATAACTGTGACAATTGGTTTCATTTAAAATGTACCTATTTATCATAATTAACATATTATGTTGAAGCTGAAAATGAAAGTTTTTTATGTAAAATGTGCACAAACACTTCAAAGTCCCTGATGATATGTAGGTAGATTTATGTATGACTCTTTACGTATGACAAAAATGCCTACATGCAATATTTAGTTCCTATATACATATTTTTATTTATTTATTTTATTTATTTTAATATGTGTGTATATAAACTATAAAGTTTTTGGACAACAAAGAAACAAATAACAAAAATAACAATACAACATAACAACAATTAAACATAACATAATATAAATTACAAGCATAATATATACAAAATATATACAATTACATATGCATATATATATATACACATATGTATATATATACATACATACACATATATATACATATACACATACTTGCATACATACATATACAACTATATATACACTATATACATTATTTACAAAATCAATTATAATCATTATTTGTTACAAATTTGAAAACATTAGTTTTAAATATATCAACTGAACTAATACGTTTTAGTTCCAGAGGCAAGCTGTTCCATGTGATAATCAGGTTCATCAAACTAGAATGGTTATAAATATTCGTCCTATTTATAGGCAAGTTGATATTAGCCGTACGTAAGGACGTAGAAAAATTTAACTATATTTATAAATGAATGAATATGAATTCCTTTATAATTTTTATTTAGTATACGAATTTTATTTTATATGTTATAAAAGAAAAAAAACATTTATTGAAATACAGTCGCTTGTGTTATAATCTAACATGTACATTTTTTATAATCCTTTTTCTACCAGAGAAAAAATCTCTGCTTCAATTTAAGTTCAACCTACTTAAATGTGTGAGTAAAAAATGACAGGTTGTAATGTCTTCCGGATTTTAACGGATCTTAGTTAAGTCGGAATTATTTTTGAAAAAAAACATTATAATTTGATAACATATAAATTATATAACATATTAATTATTTTACTATATTTATTATAGTTATAGTGTTATTTTTCGGACTAAAACGAATTAAGTGGAATGCAGAAATGTGTATGTTGGTTTAAAATACATACAAAAATAAATTTTTGACATGATTCTTTTGCCTTACCCACAGAATTGGGTGGGCAGGTACGAAACGGGACATATTTAGCAAAAACATAGCGTTAAGTGGCCGAGTACTGACGAATTTACCCTAGTTTCTGATATACTTAATTGACCTAACCATTTAAAGTTGCCGAACATTTTTTGAAAAATCGTACATAAACATAAGTACATCACCATAATTTTAAGTAAGGGTACAACGCAAATCATTCTGCAGTACCCCATAGTTTCGTTGCGCAATCACAGCAAGCACATTATAAATCATTACATGCTGAAAATTTAATCACACACGTTAATTATCTATCATTAAAAACAACAAAACATGTACAAATTTACTTGTTTGGTTTTATTTTGTTTATTGTAAATAATTTATTAAAACCCATTAATTAAAATAGAAGATCGAATGGCGTTGGTGGGGAAGAAAATTTTGGTTTGAATCCCATAAATCAAAACGTACGTATGTATGTATGTACATATGTACATACATATACCCTTCCAAATATTCATTCCGGGCGTACCAAAAATTATAAATTATTTCCATTAAAACCCCCAAAAAAAATGTTTAGTTCAGTACGTATAAAAAAATAACATTAGCAATAGCAATAATAAATATTTATTTATTTTATGGGTAGCGGTATCTACATAGTTATTGATTTAAAAACCAACCTTGTTAATGAGGTACACTCAATTTTCAATGCAGCGGCTTGCTCTCTATTTATAATTAATTAGCAATATAGATAATTCCAACCAAAACAACTTTAGGCGATTTTTCCAAAAAAAAATATATTTTTTACATTAATTCACTATTCACATAACACAACACTTAATACAAATATGTATTTCATATAAATATACGCTATACCAACAACAGAAATATAGTAGAGCAGAAAAACACTTTAAATATTTTTCATTTTCCTAATTTTGACACTTTACTTATGGAGAAAACTACTCAATTTTTTAAATCTTGAAATTCTCTCTGCAAGATGAATTTTAATAAAGCAACTTTCACTCAAACACAAAAATATATTTAATTCTCTTTTTTTTCTTAGTAATATTATTTTTTTTTTATTTGCTTTCTATTTTTATTTTAACTTTTCATTTATTCACTTAATCCAGAATCGCTATATTACCACAAAGTTTCTCACGTAACACATCAAAATAAAACTTTTCTAAACATAAAATATAATTATCGATAATTAATTGAAAATCTAACAATAAGAAGATATTTTTGTTTTATGTATTTTTCAAATTTTTTCACAAACCAAAGCTAGATGTATTCACACATAACCCGAATCCGATTTTTAAAAAAACAACATTTCGTCTCGATTGACTAAAGGATTTAAGTTGACTGAAACAAAAAACAAACGGGAAAATGTAAAAACAACAAATGAATTTTTGGATAAAAAAGAAACGAGATAAATTTAGGTCTCTTATTTCTCTCGAATAATAAAATAATTAATGAGAGCCCGGCTAACCTAAAATAAGGAGAATTTCCACTCATATTGTGAAAATTGTATACATTTTCCTAGTAGATGGAATTGTACCATATAACGTTGAGTTGAATCGTGATTTTTCGTTTATCACAATATTTGAGAAATTTATTGGAAACCTTTGGTTTTGCTTCGCAATTTATCAGTTTCAAACTTTTGTTTATCGTTTATCTGCGGAGAAAAATGTTATTGATTCTCCTAAAGAATAGTACCATTTATACAATTTGTCGCTAGTGCCGGTAAAAAGATATATAATAAACAAGAATTTCATTCGTTTTCCTTTTTTTTATTTCGTACTCAAAGAATATACATAATACGTATAGGGAAAAAACGTAACACGAATAAAAAATAAAATCAGAAAATTCAATAAAAACATATAACGAAAGCATTTTAATGGAAAATGAATGGAAAAATATGAAAATTTACAATTTTTTATTCAAATTTTGCGTTTTATTATTTTTTTTTTTTTTGGAAAATATATAATCACTTCGGGCAATGTATTGTGTTTTGCTAATTTTCACCTTGTTTTGATTATCTGCGGGAACATGAAGTTACACATATGCATATGTTATAATATGTAGGTAGATATAATGCGTATGTATTTGTGCGCATAAAAATTTATTATATGTTTTGTTACTTAGGCGTACCTACACCCAATTAGGCATTCTCAAACATTACTAATATTATGAATTTAACTTTTTTAATAGAGTCTAATTGCTCGCTCGGTCATAGCAGTTATATTTCTGACATAAAAAAAAAACATTGTAAAAAACAAAGTATAGTTACGCCCATTGCACACTTGAGATATGTTTTTTGACTGATGTGAGCTATGTTTCTATCCCATAAGTTTCATTATAACATTTAAATAAATCAGGGTGTTTGATTAGCTTGACGTATGCTCCACGAATTCGGTTTCACTTATTTTGGCTTTGTAAAATAACCCAGCTTCTCTGTGATCTCTAAACATAACTCACTTCGCTAAAAAAACATAGCTCAAGTGTGCAACGGGCCTTATTCTCGGAGTAAATTCTAATCAAGTAACAATATGATAATTTTGCGACACCTTGTAAATTTTGTAAAATTATTATTTAATTGTGTGACTGGTGATAATAATGATCAAGTGTAGATTATAAGAGAAGTCGAATTATTTGACGCATAAAAATTTGTTTTAAAATATCTAAATTATCAGATATTAATTTAATTATTAATTAAATCAAGTAAATTAAGCATTTTTTCATATTCCGGGCCATATCGCCTTTCGAGAGGGGTGCTTGTATATTTAATTCACCATCATTATCATTTCATAATCATTCATCGCGTCAGTAAGTGTTACGCTTAATTTTATAAATACATAGTAAACATTTCGAAGACAGTACATAGAAGAAATAATTATGTAAAGGGAGTTTCAGATTCGAAGTGCCCCATAAAAAATTTAAATAAAATAAAAACAAATTATAAATATTTGAAATGTTATTCAAAACTCTTCAAACTTTTAAATTTGCTTCATCAATTCAAATCACACTTGATGCATTATCTTTTTGGAAGCGTTTACAAGCGCCATGGTGAAGTTTGCCCTAAATCTGTCCAACAAATTATGTGTAGATATGTTTGTATAATGCCTCGATAGAACGAATTTTAGAATAAATAGTTATTTAAAAATATTTTCTAACAAAGATGTTAATTTTTTGGAAATCTTCTATAAACCAGTATGCTAAGTGACGCATATAGTGAGATGCTACTTGGTCATATCTACTAGAAAAACATGTTTGTTTTGTTCAAATTAGTGGTTTAGGATTTGGAGTACTACAAATCAAACGTATAATTTTGTAATCGGCATAATCGTATCTCAATATATTGACTCAATATATTTTACAGGAAGTTGTACGTTCGATATAAAGTGATTATTCTAAGGAAAATTTGGCTGATCTGACATAGAAATTTTAATTTTGTCTTAACTAAACTGGGACTAAATATTATTAAACATAATAAATATGTTATTAATATTTGTTTAATTTTTGTGGCCATTTTCTATTTGTTTCCCAGAATATTAGGTATTATCAAATTTGTACCAAGTTGAATCTACATTAGTACGAAAGAACGAATAAATCAATGATTTAATCAGTTTATCCGAATTTAGTATACATATTATGCACGATGGGCCATCTGTATGTTTTTTTTTTCATTTGTAAATAAAATACACATTTTAGGATAAAAAAATGGTGTAATATTTGTGTGGAAAACAAATGGTTCTACAGGCCAGCAACCGAACATCAAAATTTTCGATGACTTTTTCCAATAAAAGCGAATCAATGACATTCATTTCAGCTAGGATTTGTTTTTAAGTTGTTGAGTTGTATCTTTCAAATAACTCCACCAAAAATAATCAAGTCGTGTTAAATCCGGGCTTCTTGGTTGACAAGGAACTACACAATTTCTTGAAATGATGCGATCAGCAATTTTTGGTGACAATAAATGGATTGTTGCACGACTTGCGTGACATGTCACTCCGTCTTGTTAAAACCAAAGATCGTTGGTCATAAACTCGCCCATAAACCCCACCAAACACTGACTCTTGGGGGATGAACTTCTGTTCATGAATAACATGAGGATTCTCTGCTCCCCAAATTCGACAGTTTTTCTTATTGACGTACCAATTAAAATGAAAATGAGCTTTATTGCTAAAGATTTTTGATGAAAAAACTGGTATCTTCAATTTTTGAGTTAGTTGAATTTTGTATGGACGCAATTGAAAATAAACGTGCAAAATGCATTGTAATCAACACTTCGTGGAATGTTAAGTTCTTGTGAACGATGCCTGGTTGATATGCTATGTTCATTAAGAACACTTTTATTAACAGCTGTCATTGCATCAGGAGTACGAACTTGATGAACATGTCGCCACGGTCTACGATCTTCCACTGAACCAGTTTCTTCAAAAAGATCAATAATTTTGCCAATTTCACGCTCGGAAACGCGTATCTTATGAAATGTTGTTTTTTTTACGACAGATAACATTAGTACTAAAATTCATCGATTGAAAAATAACCAACAGATGGCCAACCCTGTATTTACTAAGACATTTAAATGTTTTTAGAATTGGGTGCCACCTTTCTGAGCTATGACCTATTTTAGGCGATTCTGCATGGAATGCACCAGTTTTTCTGATCTTCCGACGCAATTAGATGCCACTCGTCGATTAATTTAGATTTTAAATCGTCTTTTGTTCTAATATCAGGTAATCGCACCCGTTTTTCTAAATTATCCGAAAGATGTTCGATGGAGTTGAGATCTGACGATTGTGGAGGGTTCGGTAAAATGTATTTGACATTTAGATCAACCAGTTTCTTACCAAGTTTGATGAATGTTTGGGATCGTTGTCTTCAACCAAGATATTTCAATTTTTGTTGCACTTGTTGCAATTTTACAGAACCATTTAAAAACAAATGGTTCTGTAAAATTTGCAAATGTTATTCTTTGTTCATGGTAGTCTCAAGAAGTTCGGTGTCTGTTGGTATGGATTAGATTCTTACTATTTAGTGCAATATCTTTTTTACGTCGTTTCAGGCAACAAACTAAGCTAAGAAGCCCATTTATGCGTTAGACCCATTTCATACCATTAACACCACCCCAGCATCATGTCGGTTTTTCTTCCATCTAATCAAACAAAATTTGTAAATTCAGTAGTATGCATAAACACTCACAAATAACAAGTTTCTGTCTAGATTGCAAGATTTGGCGGCGATGATCTCAATGTGCTCGAAACACGATGTCACAAAAAACAAGGCTTTCCATTATTGTTACACCGCCGGAGCTATCGGCCCACCTTCTGGACAGAGAATTGTATCTATTTACCTGAAACGTCTCACCTTGTAGCGTAATCAGAAATTTGAATTAATTTTCTTAATTTTTGCAATTATGCAAAATGCAAAAATTCATAGATGATAACCATTATCGAATGAATAAAACTGTAGTAAATACTGTATTTTAGAGAATCTGGAATAAACCGCCCAACACGCCGCAGGACACCAATGATAGGGGGGGGGGGATATTTTCCATTTAATTCCATTTATGTGATTAATCCAAGAGAGCTGCGAATTAATTTGCAATCCAAGATACATAACACAGTCAACACGTTTAATTTTCTCATTTTTAAATTTAATGCCATTAAAAATTTGCGATGGTTTATGTTTTAACCTTCGTCCGGCGACATAATTTTACTACGCTAAAATCTACTCGACCCCCTATCTTTGAAGAGGTTGGTGATATTTTTCTAAAATAAGGTCTGCATATGGTCCAACAAAAAAATGTAGAGATCTAACAAAACTTTCCCCCTCCCCGGCTTTTACAAGAAGATTTATTAGTTAGAATTGAATTTCAATTATAGATGGAAGATTTGCAAGAATTGCCACAATCAGTTTCGAACTTAATGAGATTATTGATTTCAAAAAATCAGTCATCTCATCAGGCCGCGACGACTGACGTTGATATTTTACATAAGAATATTGTCTATATCTATAGAACAATACCAAGTACCAAGCACTAGCGAATTACTACCTAGTCTACAGAATTCGATTCTTTCATATTCTCCATCTATACTTCATTTTTACCAATTAACTTTTCGTTGTGTACGAATTACTTCTATATTTTTACGTTGTTGTTGTTGTTGTTTTATTGTAATAGTTTTGTTGTGATGTTCCGTACATTGGTCTATTTCAGTATATCTCGAATTAAATACACAATCGTAAGAAATTCTTCTATTTGGCGTCACACCTGTGTGACAACCACTAGATAATTCATACTTACTTAGACACAATCAACTTCCCAACCACACCATTACAAAACCATTACAATAAAACAACAGTATTTAAAAACGAAAAAGGCACAATTGTTCCTATGCCGCCTGACGAGGGTTAAGTAAAAAACGACGAAATTGGATTTAGTAGCATTTAATACTAATTTATTATCCTTTAGCCAGTCATTAATAATGGACAAATGACTTTCCAGTGAACTGTAGATAATTGCGGCATCATCAGCAAATAGTTGGATCTTTCTTTTCAAATTTAGATTGGAAATCTCGTTTACATAGATCATAAACAGAATTGGACCCAAAATGTACCCCTGTGGAACTCCAACCGAGATATCAATAGCTGAAAATTCAGTCAATACGAACAGTTCGTTTCCTATCACTAAGATAACTTTGTAATAACATTGAGGCACAACCAGAAATTCCAAAACTTATAAGTTTTTTAATTAATATGCAGTGCTACAACAGGTCCTAGATCCATACTGATTAATGTTGATAAGTTGATTAAGATCTAGATGATCCGCTAGAGCTGTGTGAATTACTCGTTCAAAAATTTTTGAAAAAACTGAAAGAATAGAAATTGGTCGGTAATTGTTAAAAAACAAAGGATCACCAGATTTCAGAATAGGGGTAACGCGAACAATTTTAAGAAATGCTGCAAATACACCTTCATTGATTCATGCATTTAACGCTTTGGTTAATAAAGGAGAAATGATATGCACAAGCGTTTTAACCATATGCACAGTGACGTAATCATAGCCAGTGGGAGACGAAGAGTTTAGGTTATCTATTATGTTATTAATATCAATGATCCAAGGGCTGTTAGCTGTCTTTTAACGGAAAGTGGTGTTGGTGTAGGAAGACAAATGTTCATTCATCATCATCTGAACTAGAAATGTTTTTTCCAATTATAGCAAAAATTTATTAAACTCATTTACAATTATTAGATGATCAGTTACTATGGTATCATTAATGTTCAGTTCTATAGAAATATGTTCATTATTACACCTCTGAGAAGTTACATTATTGGTAAGAATTTCATTTATAAAATTCCACATTCCCTTCGAATTATTAATCTTAAATGGTAACTTAGTAGTGTAATAGAATTTCTTGGCATTTTTTATTGATTTTTGAATTCTTTATTTAATCTTTTAAAATTTTCTTCAAAATATGTATTTAGTGGATAATCCTTATGTAATTTGTAATATTTATCCCGAAGGACCGCTTGCTTTTTATATGCAAATATTTTAACTTTAGTGGTAGAAGTTGTAGTATTTTGACTGATTGATGATGATGAATATTTATCTGTAGTGTCAGTCAGTACTTTATCGTAATCAATGATATTTCTAGTTTGAGTTGAATAAATTGATTTTTTTGGTAACACAAATTTGGTAAACAAAAACCGATGGTCGCCTAGGCTCGTTTCACCATAGAACATAAATAATTTGTCATCATGGTCAGATAATATGTGATCAATTATCGGACGCTTGGATTCTCGTAGCATATAATACGTCTATTGCATTGATGATGAAGTAATTATTTAAAAGTAAAATGGAAAAATAATTACATATGTGCAATTTTGAGATGGCTATCTGTTTAATCGAGTTATCAAAATTCTCTGTACATTAAGATACATTCATATCCGAAACTGCTTTTCAATGTCTTCACTACGACAATTTACGTTACTTTTTATTTTAATTCACAAAACTATTATTATTTATTTATACTTTATTATTATTGAATAGAGAAACAATTTTTATAGCTCCTTAATGCCGTTCATAGTAAACACCCCGTTTAGTTTTAGCATTTGAGGGGTTTTCTTATATTAATATTGGGGGTACAAATTGAAAATGCGGGATTGATAACAGATGGCGTTACTAACGCTATACGCATCAGGCAGTACTGTGACTATGTTCATGTCAAAGCTACGTCTTATAGCTTTAATTTTCAGTATGTGTCAATTTGTCGCAGTGTCAAATTCATAGTTTTTTTGAGCTCTCAATATGTCGAGTTTCGTGCCAACAAAACAGCATTTGCGGGAAGTTTTAATTTACTTCTTTAATTTGAAGAAAAGTGCTGCTGAAGCACATCGATTGGTCTCCGAGGCTTATCCGAGTCATGTTCCATCGGTTTCAACGTGCGAGAGATGGTTTGTGCGGTTTAGAAGTGGTGATTTTGAAGTTGAGGACAAAGAGCGGCCGGGCCAAGTGAAAAAGTTTGAGAATGCTGAATTGGAGGCAATACTCAATGAAGACTCGTGTCAAACTCAACAAGAGCTCGCAGATTCATTGGGAGTGACACAACAAGCCATTTCCCATCGTATAAAAGCCCTCGGAATGATCCAAAAGCAAGGACATTGGGTGCCGTATGAGCTGAAGCCGAGAGACGTCGAGCGCCGTTTTTTTGCATGCGAACTGCTGCTCGAACGGCAAAAACGGAAGGGTTTTTTGCATCGCATTGTCACTGGTGATGAAAAGTGGATCCATTACGATAACCCGAAGCGCAAAAAATCATATGGTTACCCCGGCCATGCATCATCATCGACGGCCAAACCAAATATTCACGGCGCCAAGCTCATGCTCTGTATTTGGTGGGACCAGCTGGGTGTGGTGTATTATGAGCTATTGAAATCGAACGAAACCATCACAGGAGCACTATACCGAACTCAATTGATGCGTTTGAGCCGCGCACTCAAAGAAAAACGGCCACAATACGAGCAAAGACACGACAAAGTAATTTTTGCAACATGACAACGCTCGGCCACATGTTGCAGCGCCGGTCAAAACATACCTACAAACGCTGAAATGGGAAGTCTTACCCCACCCGCCGTATAGCCCAGATATTGCTCCTTCCGATTACCACCTTTTCCGATCGATGACACATGACCTAGCTGACCAGCGCTTCCATTCTTACGAAGAAGCCCAAAAATGGGTCGATGACTGGATAGCAGCCAAGCCGGCCGAATTTTTTCGCGACGGTATCCGTAAATTGCCAGAAAGATGGGAAAAAGTTGTGGCTAGCGATGGACAATATTTTGAATAATTCATTTGTTACCATTTTTTCAGAATAAACGTTCAAAAATAGAAAAAAATCCCGCATTTTCAATTTGTACCCCCAATAATTACACTTTTCACTATGGATATGAATTACACTCACTTCAAGTGTCACCTTAGTACTTTATTTTAATAATAATTATGTCTGACCGTACTGGTTTTTTTATATCGTTGAGACGATATATGTACATACAATTAATTTGCACATTTATTTTTCCAAATCCAGTTAATTTTCTAAGCAAGTTTTCAAAATTATCACTTAACTAAGTCTTAAAATTAACATTCTTATACACTATTTATAACCTTTAACATTTTTGCATAAGCATCAAGTCGCGCCCGCGTACCGTTCTAGTAAAGAGTACCGTAATTTTCGACGTACGTACCAAATTCATAACTTACGCCGCTATCGACCGATCGAGAATAAAAACGTGTATATTCTTCGATTAGCGTTCTATAAAGTTCTTTGGTAACTCACACGTTATAAAACTGGGGTGTTATGTGCCAACACGCACTTAATTTTAATTTTCACAATACCAAAAAGGAATTTAAACCAAACTACCGAATATTATTTTCATATACGGATTTAATTTTAATTTCGTTATTTTAATAACAATTAGATCAGATAACTTTTAATTTCAATCAATTTTGTACGCAAAATGACAGCGCGAGTTGGCGAGGTGAGCAAGAATTTCGTGTACATATACGGTGTATAATACACAATTTTATATTTGTATTGTGTATTTTTCTCTCTTGTATATGTGCATTCTATTTGTCATTTTTGCGATGGTAGGTACCAAAATAAATGGATCCGGTTGAATCGGTTTAATTTTTTTAATACTGACGTCTACTCACCTCTGCTATTCGCTTGCGTTTGAGCGGTGGAATGAACTAATATTTTATGGCTTTAGGATTTTATGTTTTAATATTAGTTTGTATGTTTATGATTTAATATTTAAATCTGTGAATTATTTTCAAATTAATTCAAAAATATCAGAATTTTGAAATGTTTACGCATAGAACTGTCAATTCAAAAAAATCAAAACATGGTCATGCGCATGCGCCTCGCCTACTAATACAATCAAGATGTTCAATACACTATTTTTCCGGTTTGCTCAATGATGAGTCTGATTACAATATACATCACTGACTGACTGCCTGTTTTTCCAAAAAAAAACTTCACAACCCAAATTTACCAACCGGACCGGTAATTCGTTTTTTTTTTGTATTATTGCTGAGTCGCCTATGTAGTTGTGTCTCATCTATCGTTCAATTCAGCTAGCTCAGTGTTGAACGGCAGTTTGTTTGTAACATAGTGGTGAACAGTGCTGTATTACAAGTGTTCTAAATGCAACCAAATTATTACAGCAGCTATATACTATAATTTTTTGACATAATGGAAATTTTTACCATTTCGTTGTTATTGTTGGAAATGCGCCATTTTTTGAACCAAGAAATTATATTTGCTGTAGTTATAAATTAGACATGCTTCAGTTATCTCATTTGCAATATGCAATAACGATTATTACAGTTTCCTAATTCTCAACCAGTTCCCTTCATTCTCAACCTGTCTACTGAAGTGAACAGTCGCAAAATAAAACAAGTGAAAATAATAAATAAAATAAAAATAATAACTTAAAAATTAAAAATAATAGATAAAAGTTAAAAATAATTAGAAAAAATATTTTGTGTTATTAAAAATATCTTCAATCTATAAAAAGTATAATAAAAGTGTTTTGTGCGCAAAATCTATAAGACTGACATTTGAAAATGGCTCCAAAAAAGTGTAAAAAATGTGATGCTGCTATTACCGGTAATCGAAACAATCCGGCTATTTCTTGTGACGGATTATGCAATGGATTCTTCCATATTGCATGTGCTGATATACCTGATGATCTACTTCAACATATTCGTAACAAAACAGCTGCTTGGTTTTGTAGCTCTTGTAAAACCACAAAACGTAAATCCATAATTGAGGGGGCTGAAATTGGAGAACAGTCATCAAGCCTTCCGGAAATTCTAAATGTGTTAGCCGATTTACGTTCAAGAATCATAAATGTTGAAAATTCTCAGAAATTTGTATCAGATTCATTTGACAATTTTGTACGGAAAATGAATCAAATAATTGAAGAGAACAAGGCGTTACGTCAAAATGGAAATCAACTGGAAAATAAACAGTTAGTACTTGAATCAAGGGTGAATAAACTTGAAGCACTGTTGGATAAAGAGAACCAAATAGCAATACGGAATGATCTAGTTGTTACTGGACTTCCGCCAAATGTTGATATGAAAGATGAAATGGTGAAATGCCTACTTCGTGTACTTGATGTTAAACCGGGTGAAAAAGACATTCAATCAGCATTTTTTGTAAACACAAATATTAAATCTGGAACAAATTTAACTAAAAAACCAATGTTAATAATTAAAACAACCAGTTATGAACTAAAAAACACAATTTTATTAAATTATCGACTTAAAACAAAAAATAAAAACCATATTAATTCATCTGACCTCGGAGTCCAGTGTTCACCACAACATAAGGCTCTTAATATCCACATTATGGAGCATCTATCGCCACTTCAAACGAGATTATATGCCGAAGCTAAAAAAATTAAACAAAATCTTAATTTCAAATATTTATGGTATAAAAAAGGCAAAATCTTACTCAGAAAAGGTCCTGATTCAAATGTTTTCCACGTCAGCTCGATGAACGATATCCAATACATCGTACGTGCCAGTACATTTCGGGATCATTCACAAAATTCAGCAAATGATGATGTTGTTGGTGATACAGCTAATATCGATGATCAATAATTGGATGCCGCCAGCTCCGGTTTGTTGCAATAGAATTAAACAATTATCATTATTAGATTTATATATTATTTTCTTAAATTTTCTATTTTTCTTAAATTTTCAAGTACTTACATTTCATTTACACAATTTTTTGCAATTTCATTATTTTGATTTTCTTTATTTTGTTTTGGTTTTACTTTTGACATCTTCAATGTCATTGTCAGATGTTTCAGATTTCCTTTATTATTTTCGGGTTGCCCAAGTTGTGTTTAAATGGTCGATTTTTTCTATTTCTGTCTATCTGGTAATTTTTTATTTACCATTTACATATTCATTCACAATTTCATTGAATACGATTTTGAATGTCATTGAACTCGGTTTATATCTTTATAATACGGTTAATTTGATACGATTCACATTTTCATTCATAATTTCATTGAATTCGATCTTGTATTTCATTAAATTCAGAATTTATTTTTATATTACGGTATTTTTTGTTTTCGATTTTTGTGCATTTAAGGGTATAATTGAATTCTGTTATTTCAATCATTTATTGTTTAATGAATAGGTTAAGAAATGGTTTATTAGCTCGCTGTCATAATCAATATTTTGATAATGTTGATGACTATAAAATGAATCCTAACTGTTATTTTGTGACTAATGCTCGACAATTGAAAACATTACAAATAAATATTCGTGGCATGAATGATTTTGTTAAATTTGATAATATGTTAGAGTTCATAGATAGTCTTCAATCGGATATTGATATTTTAGTTATTTCTGAAACTTTTATTCAGAGTCATAATTCGATAGCCTATCCTATCAACAATTTTAATAGTTGCTTTTCTTGTAGAGATGATCGAACTGGAGGTGGTCTTGCAATATACATTAAAAAAGATATCGAGTATTGCATTTTGAATATGGATAACGGCTTGTACCCATTTAATTTTATTCAAATTTTGCTTCCTCGTCTTAATAATACAATAGTCTGTGGTATCTATCGACCGCCAGGTTCTGATGTTGATTGTTTCTTCAATTGGTTAGATAATCTTCTATCTGGAAACCGCTGTACTGATAACATATTACTTGGGGATATTAATATTGCCGTTAATAAAACAGATGGTAATGTCATTGAGTATAATAATCTGTTGATGACCCATGGTTTGATCACTACAAATACGTATGCAACTCGTTCCGCAAGTGACAATATTTTAGATCATTCCGTATCTAGTTTCATAAATATAACTAAAATCGTCAATTCTACGATATACTCCACTATTAGCGATCACAATTTCCTTTTGTCAATTTTTTTCTTTACTTCTAAGTATATTAAGAAAACTCTTGAAAAGAAAATTGTAGACATGGCAAAAGTTAATGAATTATTCAATAATTTTCTACTTGCAATGCCATTTAATGTGAAAGATCCGAATAACACTATAGAAATTATTGTTGAAAAATATGGTGAATTGATAGATAGTTACTCAAAGACAATAAGTGTCGATGTTAAGCTGAAAAATACGGTATGTCCGTGGATCACACTTGAAATTTGGAGTGATATTCGTAAAAAAAATAAAGTTTTAAAAAAAATTAAACGTAATCCTAGTAACGTTGCTCTGAAATCTGAATTGGAACGTGTATCTAAATTATTAGCTTCTAAAAAATATTATGCTAAAAAGCGTTACTTTAGTAATATGTTTACAGATTTAAATCAGAGAGATTTATGGAAGAACGTGAACTTATTTTTTAATAAAAATCTCGATTCACTTAAATTGGATAAAATTTTCTTTAATGGCCGATACGTAAGTGATTCTCTTGAGATAGCTAATCTTCTCAATTGCTTCTTTGTTGACGCAGGTTACTTAATCAGTGAATCTATTACCTCCGACAGAGACATACACAGGTTTGGAACTATTAAATGGATTTCAGATGGCATGTATCTATCACCAATTACACCTGCTGAAGTTTGTAATGTTATCTGTTCGCTTAGTAGTGGTAAAGGTGGAGGTCCGCAGAAAATTAATAGCTGCGCGCTGAAATGTAGAATTGAGTTTTTTTCGAACATGTTGTCTGATATTTTTAATGAAGCTTTAATAACTGGTGTATATCCCAAATGTTTAAAAGTCGCTAAAGTAATTCCTATTCTCAAGAATGGAGATTCTTCTTTACTTAATAACTATAGGCCTATTTCTACTCTTTCTATATTTGATAAAATTTTTGAAAAATTAATATTTTCGCGTTTAATAAAGTTTTTAAATTATAATAATTTTTTTTATTCCTACCAATATGGTTTTAGAAAAGGTTTAGGAACTGAATTGGCATTGGCAGAAATTGGGAGTATGATATATACTGCTTTTGATTCAAAAAGATATGTTGGGGCGCTTTTCTTGGATTTACAGAAAGCATTTGATTGTATTGATCATCAGTTACTTCTAAGTAAATTATACTGTTACGGCGTACGTGGCATTCCTTACAATTTATTTAAAAGTTATTTATCAAATCGAAAACAGTATGTGATGATAAATGGAGTAGGAAGTGAAATGTTAGATATCAAATGTGGTGTCCCTCAAGGTAGTGTTTTAGGACCACTTTTGTTCCTCATTTATATTAATGATATTTCCTATTTGCCGCTCAAGGGTCATATTAGAATATTTGCAGATGATACTGCTTTATTTTATGAAACCCATGATCCAGACAGTATATTGATTGATATGAAACATGACCTTAGCATACTTTTAGAATATTTTAATTCCAATTTAATTGCTCTCAATATATCTAAAACCAAATATATGGTATTTCGTTCCCCTTATAAATCGATGACTAGTTTACCTCTATTTAAAGTTAATAACATTAATATTGAGAGAGTTAGTTCATTCAAATATTTGGGAGTTACATTTGACGAACATATGTTTTGGGATGATCACATCAATATTACAAGTAAGAAAATTGCTCCACTTGTTGGGTTACTCAGAAAATTATCTTTCTTTGTTCCTACTAGGGTATTGCTAATGATTTATTTTTCGTTTATTCATTCGCGACTTAGTTATGGCCTTATCGTATATGGAACAGCTACCTTAACCAGGCTGAAGAAATTGCAAGTTATGCAAAACAAAAGTGTAAAAGCCGTATACAGATTGCCACTTCTATTTTCCACTAGGTTGTTATATAGCAAAGATGATATTATGATATTGCCTATAAATGTCTTATATAAGCTACAATTAACCCTTTATATGTATAAAAGCCTAAATGTATCTTCATTTATGTCTAATATAGACTTTAATTACGCTCATCATGTGTATTCAACTCGAAATTGTAACAGAATTGATTCGCATCATATTAGAACTGAATTTGGTAGAAAATCGATCACGTTTATGGGCCCATTTATTTATAATCAGGTACCTGAATTTATAAAGCAATCTGAAACCTACTTACAATTTAAAAAAAATATTAAAAATTACTTTAAATCAAATATTCTATTATTTTGGAACTAAATCTCTGTTATCTTTAATTTTTAAAATTTTATAATATTTATATATCTATGAATGTAAATTTTGTAACTTTTGTATAATTATGTATAACAACTTGGATTATCCTTAAAGGAACATTAAATTCACTGGATAATCCGCCGTTGTTATTAAATGAGAATGAACAATAAAAAAAAAAAATAAAAAAAAAATAAATAAAAAAAAAAAAAAAAAAAAAAAATAGCAGTGTTTCTTGACGCTTGATCTGATCCAGTTCAGTTCATGTTTCATGAAACAACACAAAGGCACTTGCTAGATTTAAAATCAAAATTCGTGATCTAAAACAAAATTTGGATCATGTGTTCCATATAAAATTTGAACTGATCCTTGTATGTATTTCAAGCTCTATCAAGTTCAAGAACTAGAAATATAGAAGAATAACAACCAACTAATGGACGATAAACTGAACACTAAAACTAACAAAATTTATAATCTGATTAGCTAAACCATTAAGAAATACTTAGTATATAAGGTGAATAACTGCAACAGTTCATAATGGTTGTAATTTTGAACTGAGGACATAATTATATTTCGAAATTGATTTTCAAAAATAAAATTGACAAATATTGTTACAATAAGGAATAAATAAATTACAAATTGCTTTAATTAGTTATTAAATGTCGAAGTGTGCACAATGACTTCGACAATGCCTTAACACATAGCAATATTGTTGTTTTCTAAATTGTTGTAATAGGTTGCAGGTTTACTAACAGCAACGTTAAATCAGAACTTTATAAACAAATGCTAACATTACCCTGTACTAGTTGTTTTCTCACCCACCACTTCAGAATCCTAAAGTGGAATACATAAAGTATAGCACTCAATCAGTTTTGCATCGACTTAAATGAAATAATTAAACATCAATTCTGTTTTATTTGCCCAAAAGATAAGATCCCACAGCAAAATTTGTAAAAGTTCAAAAAGTCGTGGGAATGAAAACAGATTTAAAACTCACATGTAATTCTTTGCAAAAAATACTGTAAAAATGAAAACATACATAAATTTCATAAGTAGCATAATTTTAGTTCATATACTTTGTAAATAGTTGTAAAAGTTTTATTTTATTTCTTATATGCTTTATGTTGCAGCCAAACAAAACCAAGAAAATTTTATGATTTAAATATTTAAAACAAAATTACTTTGTTGTTTTATTATGTTGATGTTAGGCTAACAGTTTTGTGTTGGACAAAGTTCTTATGCGAAATTAAATTTGTGTAATACTTAAATAGCCGTTGACGAAATTTTATGTTGTTCTAGCCGAATATGGTCATATTTTAAACAATAAACATCAATATGTGGAGCTTGGGAGAAAATTAAATTTTAATATTTAAAATAAAATATTAAATAGTTCAACTTAATGGCTTTCGAGATTATAGTGCATAAAATAATTTTAAATTTGTATGTTAGTGCCATCTTAAAATAGAAAATATAAATATTTGATTGCCACAATGTATACCAGTAAAAAACAAAACTATTAATAACTTAAACTAAGTTCAAAAATTATTCTTATCAATTTTGAATATTCTTATCAGTCAGCTGAGCCAATTCGAATATTTAATTTGATTAATCAGTTTTACTACAATACCAATAAATCACTTTTTTTACGACTGATTATTAGCTCACTAATATAGAAATCAATTTACCAAGCAAACAGTATACAAAAAAATTAGATAAGGGAAGAGCTAAGTACTTATGAGTAGTATAAGAGATAAACCTACAATCAGGTAATATACACAATACTAAATAAACAAATACTACAATATATTTTATACCAAACGCGTAATACAAGCATGAATTGTGGCTAAGGTGTACAACAGACGGCCAAATTTAAGGATAGGTAGAGCTATTTCATTGTAATTTGAAATTTCTTTAAATCTCAGCAACCACATATGAAGGCTCGCACCTTGGATTCAGAAGCTCTGACAGTTACGAAGATCGTCATGAGCCTTTTGACCCGATAGTGGTCACAAGTAACTGTTTTTGCCTCTAGCATCCTATGATCCATTCATATGGTCCCTCCGGGCCAAATGGCGCACCTTACAGTTACTCTACGAGAGTGTAGTGGTCTTTGGTTTGTCAATTGAAAGTTTCCAGTGCACCATTAGTGGCTATTCTGTTTATTAACAAAGTTAGTCAATTCGAGAGGTGATTCATCGCTCAAAATGATTTTTTGCCAAAAATAAGATAGAGAATAAGCACCCTGTACTCTTATAAGTAATTGAGTGAATAACTTTACATGTACAAAACCCAAACTTCATGTCGTTTGGCCTAATAATTACAGGTTATTTTTCACACATTTTAGGTTAATATTAAAAGGTTAATATTAAAATTTGCCCGTAAATTATTTATGGCTAATATTTTATCACATTTCCTGTATTCCGGAGTTGAAATAAGTTTGCACGAACACTTTATACTTGGTTCTGATATTAATGGGTCGTCCTATTTTAGTGTTTTTGTTCACAAACTACTTCTGTGTCCGTTTTACTTGTTTACTGAAATTAATTGGCACTATTCTGGCTTTTTGTGGGAATAGGGAATTAGGAAACATATCTCCTGTACGTTCTTGTCTAAGTTGTATCTTTTTAGCCCAGAATTCCACCGAACAAGTGGTACATAGTGCATCGCATCGACCATGATATTATATACCGCGGATTTGAAATTATGCCTTTAAACGACTGAACCAAATTTCTGAATCATCTCGGTTGAATGGAGCATATTTAATCGAAACTTTGTATACGTTAGTTGTATTAAAAATCTGGACACCTGCCTCATTGTCAGTACCGTTATCAGACACAGAAACGTCGCAATTTTGAATACAATGTGATTTAATATTTAACGCGATAAATGTTAAATATTGCAATCGGAATTATTACATCAATCGCGGTGTGTGCAACACAAACAGAAAACGTGCTGGTTAGACTATTAAAATTAAAAATAGGATAATTCAACGTCCTGGTATGTTTGAGTTTCCTGATGTGGTCAAATTCAATCGAGCGCTTACCACAGTACGTTGTTTGTCTTTAGTTCAACGATTGCTATGTTGGGAACTGTCTAGAACTGCATATTGCTGACGTAGTGGTTGTTCTGGTATGACATTGTGTTGATAAAGGCTTGCTCGACATCGCTTACTTTCACGTATGTAGCCAGCTGGCGATCAACGTTTAAAAATGTTGATGTATGAGGTTGTTGTTGTGTGATGTTGTATTGAAATGATTAATAAATTTGTCATAAGCAGTATTCAATGTTCAATCCCGATCCATTGCTGTCGTCCTCCAGTTTCGACATCCTATAATGCTTGCAGATCTTGTTCAATGTCGTCACGCCAGCGTAGTCGGCCTCTTCCTCTACGACGTACTCCGTCTGGTTGTTGGTAAAACACTTTATTTATCATCCGTTGTTGTGGGGACCTTGTAACGTGGCCGAGCCATCTCACTCGATTGGATTTAATGAATTCGATGATATCGCTGCCTCCGAGGAGTTGCTTTATTTCGTGATTCATACGAATCCGATATTCGTTGTTCGCAACTTAATTTGGACCAAAAATTGAATGGATGACCTTCCTTTCGAATGTAGATAACAATCTACAATCGTTAGAGGTCATGGTCCAGCTCTCGCTTCCGAAAGTCAGCACAGGTCTTATTAGTGCTTTATAAAGTGCGAGCTTGCACGACTGCGATAGATGTTTCTATCGCAATAATCTTGATTGGGCATAGAAAACTCGTTGTCCGGCAGCGATTCGGGCTTTTATTTCTGCCTGCATTTCATTCATTGATGTTATAACTGACCCGAGGTATTTAAATTTTTCGACACCATCAAAATTGTGGTCGCCAATTCCGAGATTTGCCATAGAGATGTTCCTCTGTGTTGCTAGATATTTGGTTTTACTGCTGTTCACCTCCAAACCAAGTCTTCTTGCGCAGCGATCGAGCGGTATGAAACTGTCTTTGATATCGCTAGGTCTTCGGCCAAGAAGCACGATATCATCTGCATATCCAAGGATTTGGCCGGAAATTTTAAATATACAGCACGAACTTTCGATGTTGCTTTTTCTCACTACGTACTCAAGCGCCAAATTGAACAGCAAAGGCGCGAGTGCATCACCCTGTCGAACGCCAGATGTTATTTCAAAGGAGTCTGACACAGTTCTTTCAATCAAAATTCTATATACACAGACCCAAACGTTGTTAATTTACACAGCGAAACGAGTTTCTCTGGGAATCCTAGGCGCGGTTTATACTGTCATATGCTTGTCAGAAGTCTATATATAGTTGATGTATGGTTATGTTGTACTCCCAACATTTTTCCAAGATCATCCTCATGGTGAAAGACTGGTCCGTGGTTGATCGGTTGGGTCGAAAACCACATTGATAGTCACCAATGATGTTTTCGGCGAAAGGGATGAGTCTGGCAAGTACAACATTAGCCAACACTTTGTAAGCAGCTATGCCAAGATATTCTTCACATTTAAGACGGTCGCCTTTTTTATGCACAAGACGAGATCGTATAGACTTGTTGCAAGAGTAGCGCCTCCGAGTTTAAACAATTCTACGGGGATTCCATCGAAACCGGGTGCCTTTCCGTTTTTCAATATGACTAATAGCTGCGTCTACTTCCTCCACTGTGGGATATTCGACAAAGACCTCTTCACCTGGAGGAGCTATTGCTCTAATAGGGGTCACGTCGTCATTCCGATTTAGCAGATTTTGAAAGTATAGGTTTGCCATACTGAGAGAACATCAGCCACGTTTGTTCTCATCTCTCCATTCCCGTCTTTGATGGCTGTACTTCTTGGGTGGAAGTCTTTAGTGAGAATTCTGGCGTTGGCAAAACAGTCCCTTGAGTTTCCTAGTTCCGCTTGGAAGCTGATGTTTTCGATGCATAATCTCATATGTTCCCGCTTCTTTTGTCGAAGGTATTTAGTCGTGGCTTTCCTAGCGCGGAGATATTCTGCTAGAGTGCTTCTAGTGCTGGGAGCCAACCATTTTTCACGAAGCGTTCGTTTATTTTCGACGACCCTACAGCATTGGTCATCGAACCAATCATTGCGGGGCCTCGGAGGTCTTCTTCCGATGGTATTTTGTGCCGCGGTGGTTATGGCTGACTGTATAGCGTGCCACTGCTCCTCGATGTTAGAGAGAGCTTCTTAGTGACATAATTAGTGACAGCTGATTGGTAACTCTGCAGTGACGCTTGGTCTTTTAGAGCATCGATATTCCATCGAACGTTCTTTTGTGTTTGTCTATTAAACGTATAGATGACAGTTTGCACTTATATTTAAATATGACAAGCATATGATCACTGTCCATGTCTGCACCTCTGTAAGATCTAACGTCAGATATGCTGGTGGAGTGTCTCTTAGACACCATGACGTGATCGATTTGATTTTCCGTTCTCCCATCATTCGATCTCCACGTTACTTTGTGGATTCCCTTATGTGGAAAAAACGTACTTGAAACAACTAAGCTGTACGTTATTACCAGGTCGGTGACTCGTTGGCCGTTGTTATTACCAGTTAGGTGCAGGCTGTTAGGACCGATGTGCGATGTATTTTCTGTACTCCTACCGATTTTTGATTTAAAGTCGCCCACGAGGATTTTAATGTCTTGGTGCGGTATGTTATTGATGACTTCCTCCAGTTCGACAAAGAAAAGATCTTTGATGTCATCTGATTTATCTTCGGTGGGTGCATGCACATTAACGATCGTGATGTTAAATTTCTTAGTGCGAAGTCTGACCGTGCATATCCGCATGTTGATAGGGCGGAAATCGATGATATGATGCTTCACGCGCCAATGGATGAGGAAGCCAACTCCAAATTCTCCTGCGTTCTGATGGCCGCTGTAATGAAGAGTGTAACCATTGGTGGTGTCATGGATCCCACTCCCAGACCATCTAAGCTCTTGTAGTGCAAGTACGTCTAATGTGTAACTCTTTGCTTGGTTCGATAGGTTCTGGAGATCTACAGGTCTTAAGAGGCTAAGCACGTTCCATGTTCCCATTTTTAAAGCGTTGTCCATGTACAATTTCCGAGGTCGAATTTGTAATGAATCCGATATGGTTATCCGAGGCCTTTGTTTAGGGTTCATAACTTGATAGTTTTTATGAGGGAAGGTTGTTGGCCTTCCGCTCAACCCGCTTGTTACGTGTGTGGGTCACGTACTGGTGAGAATCTTGAGGCATCCAGTCCTACCTTGAACATATTTATATAGCGAGCCGCTTGATACAAGACAGACGCCCGCTTCAGCCGCTCCTAACCTGGAAAACAGACGCTGGTTTGGTATTGGTTTTGAGGCGCCAATGGTTCGCTCTTACATGTAGTGTCCATGACTATAAACAGGATTTAGCTGGTCGTCTCCACTACATCGCCTGATCCATTTAGAGTTACCCAGAGAGCACCGCGAGGAGGTATGAATCTCGGACTTCGCCCCCCGCTTTAAATTCTTTCAATTCTGCTAATGATTAAAACTGTCTGACTACTTTTAAAAATTACGCTGTAGTTTGTAGTTTAGAAATATGCTCGAGGCCTTACAGTTGATGAAATGGTTCGGCGGTCACTTCGGGGTCACCAAAATGTGGGGTTCATATTTATCTCACTATTTAAATGTAAATTTTCATACACTTAATATTAATAAAATTGTGAATTTATTTTACAGATTTTATACAATATTTATTCGTTTAACAAAAATGAATCTAATTTTAATTCACATTGAATTTGGTCATTCTTAGTTTTATAAATTAATTGTATAGATAATCGTTCAATTTATGGAGTTATTGATTTCACGGTCTGAGGTCTTATCAATACTAACGTTTTTTTTACTTTGATAATTTTTGTTCGTTATTATTTTTTTAGGACACTCTGCTTGTATTGGTCAATTAATAAATCGAAAAAAAACAGATTCCTGTACTTTTCAATAACACAACACAAAATTTCTTTTAATAAGAAGGAAAATTATTTTTTTGAAAGGTGTTATTTCACCAATCAGCAACTATACAAGCATTCAAATCGGAGTATTGTTTTGTACGACGGCAATAATCCAGGCCAAGAATGATGTTACACGAGTATATACATCTGGGACGCCTTGGGCACAAGCAACACCCCATGATACAATACCAATTTGTACTCCATTAACGACTAGTGGCCCTCCCGAATCACCCATGCATGCTCCTTTATTGATATCACCACCAGCGCAAAGGGATGAATCGGTAATGAAAATTGCGTTAATACCATGGCGCCACCAACAATCGCCATTTGTTAAGGTTTGTTGGCTAAGCCACATAAGATTTTCTGCAGCTGATCCTGGATTAGAAGTTTTACCCCATCCTGATACGTTAGCGGTTATACCGCGTAAGAGATAAATGCACGTTGCATTTTTCGCATCGACGCCGGGTTCTTTTTTTTTAGTTTTTTTTATTAAATAAAGAGAATAAACGGGTCGGCGCTGAATTCTGCACTCCAACAGCGGGTCATAGTTGTGTTTATTAGCATCACCGATCGTAATCGATGACGAAAATTCGCTTTGCATCTTGCTTCTCGTGGGATTACAACCCAGTACCTCCTGGTCCAAGAGCCGAAGCTTTAACCACTGCGCCACTTGTCCGGTAATTGCATGAAACAAGTCTGCAAGCACGAGCAGTTGCTAAATTGTCCATTATTGACCAGTTTTCATAACCATCGAATCGGACACTATCCGAAGGATGTGGCGCGTGATTAATAAATTTGTTTGGCTTTGGGTTAAGTTCATCATGTTTTTCGAAGCAATCAAATTTTCGTTTTGATGTAGAAGCAAGCAATGCTTCGGCTTTTCCAGTCGAAAATCAAACAAATTTTTATTTTTTGGTAATCCGTTGGACAAACAATCCAATTTGTATTCCATCCAGAAGTTAACCACTGCTAGATCAACAAAATGGAATGCAACTTTTAATGGCCATTTTCTGGTTTTGATCCATGATCCCAATTTTTTTTATTATATTCCACGATAACTTTGGGGCACGGCACCACAACATATTTTTATCAGTCTTGCTCCATCTGTTCACTGACGATAGTGGAAATTTTCAAAATGCTGTTGAAGCCATAACAACCCGTTTGGTGTCTTTCTATTTAACGGTTAGGATTTTGGCGTCTCCGCTGCATCTTTCGGCCGCTTCATCTCGCTGAATAGCCTTGTTAAGCGCAAATCAAATATTTCGAATCCGATTTACTTCGATAGTTCCAGTCCATTTATTACATTCCCTTAGTTTATCTAACAAAGGTATCGTAGTAAAATATCTATAAAAAGTATAAAAAACTGTCTCTGCTAATCGTAGGACAACTGCTGGTCCTAAGCCTAAATCTCGGTAGGCCTTTTTGTGCCTAAAATAACAAAATATAAGAACACAATCATAATGACATTCAAACCTCACCTTGATAGATTTCAAAATCCACAACCAGTCCACCAACCGAAGTTATCTGCCAGTAAACGGTATCATCGGCCCGCCTATTGAAAATTAATATCCTTTACGTGGTAATTCCGGGTAAGGTTTTCTAAAATCGTTGATAATTGGCTGAACTTTCCAAAGTACATTTGATCCTTCAGGGCCAATGCTTGTATCCACAAAACAATCTATTTCTTGGCATTTTTGATGCAGCCATATCTTGACGGAACCTTCGTTGCCAGTACAGTTTAAGTTGAGGCAATGGTATACATCCAAAATACAATCAATAGGTCCAACACTGCAAAGTTAATAAACTAAGTTTAAATTTCAATTCAATCATTTTATGTAAATCATATTGCATTTCTCGAATGCAAAACAAGTACATTAATACATCAATCAGTAAATCTGGTAACCCTATTCCATATAAAACTAAGCTTTTCTCATGTAGGTACGATTTATCGTTCATATCATAAATATGCCAAGCTCTAAAAGCACTACACACAATATCAAATTTCCATTTTTATTTATACGTAGCCCAAACTCTCGTATATACAGAGAAATCGAACATCCTTTTTAATGTCATCTCAAATGTACGAGTACCATATATGTATATGTATATATAGGTCCCTGTGGATGTACACACAATGTATGTACATATTTTTTGTATGCAGTAAAATTAAAAACAGAACAAAAATGTTATGTTAAAAAAATGATTTTTTTTTAGAGAAATCCTTTTCCTTTTTAGCGTTCGTTGTTGTTTCATCTCTGGATGATGATGGTTACATGTGTGTGTTACAAAAGAATGAAAAATAAATTTTTCATTTAGTATAGACAAATTGTTTTGCACTTTCTATTCATTTTTCATATTTTTTTGTATTCATTTGCAATATTTTATTTTGTATTTTTTACTACTGGACAATAATATTCACAATGGAGAGAAAATGGAAAATAACAAAAAGATGTCCCTTTTTCGAATCGTTTGTGTTGTGTTGAGATGAAGATAAGTAAGATAATATAACAGCACCGACAAATTTAATGTTTGAATAGTTTTGTTGTTCTCTAGATACGAGATAAGAAACAAAAAAATTTATATGTATGCTAGATCCTTACTAAAGATCATTAATCTAAACCATTGTTGTTTTCAATGTATATTGTATCCTCCTTACATATTCCTTATTTATATTTTTCATTTTTTTTTTATAGCAGTCGAAGGAAAAGGAAAGTGGAAATTGTCTTGGCTTGGATTTTTTATAAGTTGTCCATATCAACTAACATATAATGATTTGAGAACAATACATAAAACTAACAACAATAGCCCGATTTTTGTTAGTATTTTTTTTTTTTTTAGAAATTATGACTTTTTATTTCATTTTTGGCTTCAATTTCAGGCCAGTGGACTAAATTTCAATAAAATGCCAAATATTGCCGATTCGAAATAAATACTTGAAAGCAAACTGCTGTAAAATTGCAGTATACTTGCTGAAACATCCAATGGTTTACGTGCCCAAGGTAACAGAGGATCGTTTAAATTTTTTTCACTTTTCGTTCTGTGGCAATTACCGCGGCCCAAACCATTACTGATGCACGCACTTGCTTTCACAGAGTAATTCGCTGGTCTAAATGTTTTTTGATTTGCATTCTAACCAAACACGATCGTTTTGTTTGTTTAATATTGCTGAACCGTAAAAAAAATTTTCATCAGACAAGAACAAATTCTCAAGCTCACCACGAACGTGCAAGTGTTTTAACACCTTTGCTCTTGCTGGGTGAACTGCCTTTGGTGCAGGTGTTAAATCTTGGACTTTTTGTATTTTGTAGGCTTTAATGATAGTTCATTCTTTAATGTGAGTTGCATGCTACGAGCAGACACATTGAGATTTTTCGCCAATTGAATGGAATGCAATTATTCTTGGAATAATCCGCGAAACGCCCTCGCAAATAATACGCGATTCCAGAATGCAATACAAATTGGTGTTACATATGTAGCATAAGTAGAATGTGTGGTAAGTCGATGATGTTGAACAAAACTCCAAAGTTTCAAGAATCCAATGCCCATATTCTGCAGAAAAGGGTCATTTCGATCTGTTGGATGCTGAAATCAAAGTGTATGGTGAAGACTTCATCTACAACGAAATTCTTGATAATCGACTAAAAGAATCTTTGGGAAGCGATCCCAGTGCTACTGTATGTCCAAACATCGCTTCTAAACATATATAGAATATTCCACCGAGCTCAAATATCAATAACAGTAGATGTCCTTAATGTAAGACGAACAAATGTTATATAATGTCACGTAAGTAGTTTTAATGTCAATTTTCTTATTAGAATTACATAGTCATAAACACATCTACTTTTCGCTTATATAGGCCGCAAATGAACCAGGATCCCCACGTGAAAATGAACCTGATAACACAGAATTTAAAGGGACCGGTTAGTAAAACTACGATATTCGACTATTTGTCTAAGTGAAATATTCCATTGGGTGGTTTTGTCTCGCTACAAAATTGCAACCCTTTACTTTTTGTACCGAATGCAACCTGAACAGACGAGAGTAGCACTAGAAAAATTGTTACCTTTTGAATTATGAGATAAAATTAATACGATGCTCGTTGGAAAATAAAATCTAAAATCACCAAAGAAAAAATAATTCTGGTTCTTTCAGTATAGTTTTATTAGTAAATGTCTTACTGTATAAGTAATACAAGTGTTAAAATATTTTAGATTTACTATTTGATTCGTCCAAATATCGTAATCGCTCGAATTTGTTTGATCGATAATGGTGGCCCATTTTCAATGCCTTCGCGAGTAAGAGCTTGAATAGGTGGAGATCGTCGCTCTATTTATAAATGTAAATCTGTTGATTTATCTAGTCGTAAATTTAATCCTTGTGCCGTCCAATAATTTTCGGGACGAAACCGAGCCGCAAATCCCACGTATGCAATCAGAATTAATTCATCAAGGCTGAGTGGCATTATTTTACTGGTTGCCCCTAGCAGGACTTCTTCTTGGCCAAATTCACCACCGTGTAGCGTTAATATGAGCCGGTTTAGGGCATTCGAAATTTACTGGCGGAAAATATAATTTTATTAATAAATTCTTTCGACAATAAACCAATTTTACTTACAAATTCGTAATTCTTTGGACAGCATCGAGATTGAAGACTAAAATAAAGTAAAACGAAATTGTTTAGGTTAAAACTTTACCATTTTATTGAAAGACTTACATGTATTTATAAACCACCATTCGATCGTATGATCAAAACATGTCAAATCCTACACAGGCAATGCATGGGATCCGGTTCCACCTTAAAACAAGTCGAAATTCTGCTCCGCATCGCCTACCAGAATCACACGTATTAACGTTCTGCTCGAATAGCAGAGCACCGCCACTGCACAAACATATCTTAAATCGGCATCGTTAAAATGATCCGGTGCAATTTAACAATGGCTTCATAATCAATTTCACCATGATTGATGATAGGTTGGGTATGAATTTTTAAAATCACCAAACGTGCCTGTTCATTAGGAAGCAGAAATTCGATCTAAACGTCCGGGATGTATAGTAATGCCAGATCTAGCGTATCTTGACGGTTCGTAGCCATAATCATTTTAAACTAACCCAATGAATCGAAACCATCCATTTGATTAAGCAATTTCATTAGAGTACGTTGAATTTCATGATCGGCTGATGTGCCTTCGAAAAAACGACGACCTCTAATTGCATCAATATCATCCATGAATATAATTTCACGAATTAAACGAGCACTTCATATCAAGATCTACCCTAGTTCCAGGGTTCAATTTTGTCTTCCCTAATTGACGTCGACATCCAATAACATACTGTGGCCGGTTTTTTTGTTTCCTTCACAATAACTGTAACAACACACATAAATTATCATTTCACTGAATCACTGACATATTGGAGGTACTTACATTTATCCTCATTCAATTGCTTGAGTACCTCCCCGATAATTTGCCCAACACTTTAATCATTTTCTGATTTATCGAACTGTTTCGTTAAATTTTTTAATTGTTCTCGCAGTGAAAGTGAACATATAAAATACCAATTTGGTACATTTACTTACAGTCGTAATGATTCTGCTCTATTTTCCATTTCACTTCCATATCACTACTGTTATTATCCGCTCAGGTTATTATGTCAGCATAATATATCCGGAAAAAATCCAAAGTAAAGTGTAGTAAATAATCCGCATTTTTCTCCATAAATTGTTTATGGCTTATAATTTACCACATTTCTTGTATTGCGAAGCTGTTTTATTTAGGAAGTTCGGATAGATAAAATTAAACAATTCTTTAATTCGTGTGAGAAATATGTTTTCTTTCTTCGTTGATTTGATCACATTTCTTTGCACGGAGACTTGTTACTTAGTTGTGATGTAAATAGATCGACTAAAATTAATTGGCACTATTTTTGACTTTTCTGGGAATATGGAAAAAATATTTTCATAGCGTTTTTGTTTAAGTTGTATTTTTTAACCTTTGCGAAGATAGCCCAAATTTCTATCCCCGAAAATCGAAAAAGTTGCTTATGGCAATACTATGCAAGTGACATTTAAAAACAATTAAACCAATAAATCTAAATTCGGGTATAAATATTTCCGAGTAACAGCTAAATAATAAATAAAAACTAGCTGGTTTGTGACTGAATAATCAGTCACGTGATTACATTTTATTGAATTTTTGGTTAAGAAATGATTAAGAAGATTTTTTAAGATGTAAATTTGATGCACTTTTATCAAAAATAAAGTAAATTCATAAACGCTATTAAATATTTAATAAGAAATGTACAAAAGGATAATAAAATATGTATAAAATAATATACTGATAGCGAAAATCAAAAATTAATTTAAATCTTCCTCCTTCACCAAAATGCAACATTTTTACTCTCAGCCCAGAAAAATGTTGTGTGTGTCATGATAGTTTTAGCAGTTATGATAGTAAATATTTTCAGGGCTGAGAGTAAAAATGTGGTGAATTTTGGGCTGAGAATAAAAAAAGGTCATGATAGCAATAATTAGTGTTGCGATCGCATTTTTCGGGTATGGAATTTTGGCTATCTTCACATACATTATTTTTTAGTCTGCTGATGGAATTAGTTTGGTGTAAATATTTTCAAAACAAATCTAATTTTGAAACTATTGTCCTAAAAAAATTTTATTTGGAAAAATAATTCTCAATATAACTTTAATTAATAATTTGGAAATCTACAACATTACCGTTATCTCAAATTGTTCAGAAACGTGAATAACATGTGATTTAATATTTAACGCGATAAATGTTTCAATCAAATTACGGTTGATTATCGTGGTGTGTGCAACACAAACAGAATACGTGCGCTGGTTGGATTATTAAATTTATTTTTCGGAGACCGACACCAAATGAAAAATGAAAAAAAATATAATGATGCTGCTAATGTTGTGCTAGTTTTCTCCGGGCAAATGGCTCATTTGAATGCTGCTGGTAGAACTGCATATTGCTGACGTATAACTTGATCTGGTGAGATATTGTGTTGAAAAGACTTGGCCATCGCTGGTTGCTTTAAAGTATGCACCCAACCCGTGATCAAAGTTTAAAATTGTTGATGTACAATGTTGCCGCAGGCTGTATTTAATATCGCTCGAGGCTTATGGTTGCTCAAATGTCTCGGTGGTCACGTTAAATTCTGAATTTATTTTACAGATTTTATACAATATTTATTTGTTTAACAAAAATGAATCTATGTTTAATTTACGTTGATTTTAGTCATTGTTAATTTTATAAATTGTTTTTATAGATAATCGTTCACGGTCTTATCACAATACTAACGTTTTATTTTTAATTTGTTGATTTTTGTTCGTTTTTAGTTTTTTTATGTCACTCTGCTTGTATTGCTTAATTAATTGTAAATTAACAAAGAGTCGTCGTATAGAAATTTCCACAGTATCATTTTCAAGGTTTCTAGATTCTCTATAAAATGGCTAATTTGGATTTCGGAATGAAATATCGAGCAACGTTTACAGTCTCAAACATCAGAATATTTTTTTTCTTTTGCTAGACAACTCAAAAAGTCACAAAAAACAAAATAAAATAAAAGGGATTCCAGTATCGAAAAGACGACAAAATTTCCTTCAAGAAGCCAAATTATTTTTTGTAAGGTGTTTTTTCACTAAAATATTTATAAGCGTTCAAATTTGAGTATTTTTAATAATAATTTTATTTTATTAATTTATTATTAATTTTTTATTAATTGCAGTATTGTGTGTTTATGTGTTACTTTGTGACAAAAAAATCGGCCTTTTGCTACATTTTTCGTTAGAGTTTTAAGTGAGTTTTTCGTTACGGTGCGGAATTGAAGATACGGTTTTCAGTTTTTGCGTTACGTTACAATAACATTTCACATAACTGGATTTTGCTCACGTAAAAAACGATAATAGAAATTTGAAAACATTAGCCTTAACAAAAAATTTAATCAGTGTATGAAGTAATCCAGGAATGCAATGATGATACACGAGTATATACATCTGGGACGCCTCTAGCGCAAGCAATACCCCATGATACAATACCAATTTGTACTCCATCAACGACTAGTGGACCTCCCGAATCACCCATGCATGCTCCTTGATCGCCAATACCACCAGCGCAAATATTTGAGTAAACAATGAGAAGTGCGTTAGTAAGTGAATGACGGCTCCGGCAAGCGGTATTAGTTAAGGTTTGTTGACTAAGAAACAAAAGATTTTCTGATGCTGATCCTGGGTGAGCAGTTTGACCCCATCCTGAAACAAGAGCGGTTACATCTTCTGCAATTTGTTCTGTTCCCAATGGGATTGGTTGAACGGCATCATTGAATTCAATGACAGTTGCGGTTTGAGCAACTGATACATCGTTGGCTCTTGTTATTGAAGTGTAAAGTAGATGGTTAACAATACGAGCTAAGTCGTAACCAACACCACCAATAGTCCTGCTAAGAGTCCCAACAACAACCCGTGTATTTGCCGCTGTGCGATCAATTGTGCAGTGGGCAGCTGAGAGAACCCAACGGCTGTTAACAATTGAGCAACCACAGAAATGTTGATTTTCTTCTCTACGGAGTGAGCATTGATAAGGGAATTGGTTAATTTCTGCAACAGAGCCTCCTACAATACGGCCACCCCATTCTGGATCACGTTCGAAAGCTGGAACGACTACAGATAAAAATAAAATATTATAAATTTAATAATTTTAAAATAATTAAATTTTTGTTGTTACCAGATCCAAGCGTGACTGCTGCCAAAGCAGCCAATACGAATAATTCGCGGAACATGTTGATCGATTTGTGATTTTTATTTTGAAACTTTATTTTCTTTTATACTCAAATATTTTATCGCAATCAAAAGAATATGTTGGACATTATTGAGCTATCGCAAATCATGATAGCAAACAATAGTTAATTTTTTAATTGACCCTCAATCAAAAACTTAATTGTTCGCACTTTGTGCTGTTATGCTAAGTGCTAAAAAATGAGTTTATCTATAGAAATGATTAATTCGACTTTGAGTGACACCTGTGAGTTATTTAACAGTACGAAAGTTGTTTGCAAAGATTTCGTGATAGCAGTTTTAGTCTTGGACGAAGACGATCTGAGTCCAGGTGCAGCAGTAAAAAAAATTTAAGACGTAGACCTTAAGTTTTACTGAATGAAAATACGTACACTCGAAAAGAGCTTGCAGAACAGTTATAGGAGTTACTCATCAAACAATAACACTTCGATTGCATGCAATGGGAAAAATACAGAAGGAAGGAAATTGCGTTCCTCATAAATTCTACCAAAGAAATAATTTTGCACGAAATCATTACGGGTGATCAAAAGTGAATTTTGATCCAGGCCAACCATCAACATCAGTTGCAAAAATGAATATTCATGGCAAGAAAGTGTTTCGGCGTGTGTCTGGTGGGATTGAAAGGAAGTCATAAAAGAGGAGCTCATCTTCTCCTTAGGCTGGGAAGTTTTACAGTATGTGGCGTATTCTCCAGACTTGTCTCCCTCTGATTACTATTTAGGGGGAGGAGGGGCAATCGTAAGCATTTTTCGATTTTCCTTAATGAATCATTTAATAATTTATTTATATTATTATTTAAATGTGTTTATTATTTCCCAAATATCTTTCCTATAAAATAGATGACTTAAAGGTAAAAAAGAATCACTTCATATACCTTTAAAGAGTTAAAGAAAAAAATTAGGTTTCCGCTTACTTTTACCCCTATGGCAGGGTAAATAAATAGTAAGTAAATTAAAATGTGTACAGGGTAAAAGTAAGCTTAATAAAACTAAATGGAAAACTATTTTAAATATATTTATAATTATTTACATCAAAAACGAAAATAAAACACATTTCACACAACAATTTCAAATAAACAAACAGTCTCTTATAGAGAATTTCAGTCAGATTTTTAAGTAAAATAATAAGAAATATTAGCCCTTAATTAATTCAAGTTCATCTCATATTATAGACCTTCAAATCGGTAATAGCCTTTAGTATGCAAAGTTCCGGGTATTTCAGTAGGATCGGGCAACGTTTAAATAATACCGGTTCTGTTTATTTGGGATATATCATCAATTATTGAAAATACATAGAATTGGTTATGCTTTCGTAAAAATTTTATATCATAATCTGTTTTTTCATAAACCGTTTGAATTTTGCCAATGAAGAACAAGTCCTGCTCTCCTTTAAGTTGATGAAATTTTACTAACACAAAGTCGCCTTCGTTTAGATCATCATCATCCACTAAAAGATTTGGTAAATTTTCATTTTGTTGGGATAAGATAGAGCATTCATCTGAATCAGGGAATTGATCAAGAGAAACTTTAGATTCAGATGTTTCGATAATCATTGAGCAATATTGACGTCACACAAGTATATTGTACAATAAAATTGAACGTGAATACCCACCTTAAGGCTTCAATTTTAACTATCGAAAATGGGGGTTGAAATTTTGCTTAATGCCTAAATAAAAAAGCTAAGCCTACTGATTTGTTTTGGGCTAGAGTACGTGTATTTATATAGACCTATTAAAAATAAAAAATAAAAAAATTTAACCAAAAAATTGATTTTCGACGCTCCAGCGTGGTTCCCTCGTATTTACTTTATTTTTTTTATTTCGTTGCATATTCTTGGGACAAAATTTCGTTGCATTTTTCTATATAATGCGACACCAAAAAACATCTTCGATGTTAAAAACCAGATAACAAATATATTAACACCGATAATGGACCATACTATGTATTAATAAAGTCGGATACACCAAAATACATGATTTCTTAATATGTACATGAAACTTTTGACAATGCAAATAAATGTATGAGGAAAAACGACCCAATTAATAAAATTTTAACCGAAAAAGAATACACCGCCTTCATCCCGGAAACTTATAAGCACGTGGAAGGTGTGGTCAGAGGACTAGTAGGCGAATTTGAACTAAACGAAATAAAAGAAAACATAACAAGGAAGTTTCCGATCACAAATTAAGAAACAATCAAAACATTGGACCGAGTAAAGAAAACACTATAAAATACGATCATTTTTAAACTGGAAATAAAAGCAAGTGAATTACTAAAATAAATCTTATTTTACGATGTAAAAATAAAAACAGCGACCTACATACCGAAGCTATGGTCACATAAAAAAGTTTTGTCGATCAAAAATAACAATATGCGCTAAATGTGCCAAACCTAAAAAATGGACGAACAACACGAATACCAGGGAACTCCAGAATGCAAATTCTGTGTAGGAATAGAGCATTTTGCAAACTCAAGAATGTGCAAATAAAAGAAATAACAAGCGGCACTATACCCACGAAACAAGCTGCTCAACCAGGATATTAATGACTTTTTAAATTAATTAATTCTAAATGTATAAAGAGAAAGAATACTAAAATTACACAGCACCTTGGAGAAATTCATTCGACTGAGTGATAAAAGATACGATATAACAGATCTATTAACCATTGTATTAAAAAGAGTTGGTAAATAATATAAAGACAAAATAAATGAAAAGTAGTATAAAAATACTACAAATAAACATAAAAAGTCTAAACAGTAACATCAACCTATTAAAAATGTATATACAAAAACAAGAAATAGACGTAGTGATATTGAAACCTCGACACATGAGAACTACGAATATACCACGAATACCTAAATATAAACTTATAACAAAAAACAGAGACACGGGATGTGGAGGAATGGGGTTTCTAATAAGAAACAACATTGGAGCCAAACAAGTCGACCTAATTATAAACATCACACATATTGAGGCAGAACAAATAAAAATAAAATACAGAGAAGAAGAAATGTATTTGATCGCTTTCTACAACCAATGTGAAAAAAATGTACAAAAAATGTACAAATTCGCAAACCATTGCAACATGTTAAACCCTCGACATTTTATCATCAAAACGGCGTAAGTCGAAAAAAATGTTTATAAAAGTGAAACACGCACCACTGAGAAATCCTTCAACCAATTTTTACGAAATTAGGACGCATTGTACTCACATCCTGGCACTCGAAAAAACCTCACCACATTTTAATTAAACAATTTCTAGCGGGCGGAACTAAATATACAATCGCAGTCGATTCTTGTTAACTCGATGACCCACTTTGATTAATTTTTTGAAAATCGTTCGAGTTATCTTCGAAACTCAAATACAAAACATTCATTGTATTTTTTGTTCATGTTAATATTTTAGATATAAATTAAATTGATAAGATAGATTTCATAGAGAAAAGAAATTGCGTTGATAATATTTTATTGTTCAATATTGAATCAATTATTTGATCAGGCATATTCACTAATACATATTTTCTGTTTTAGGAAAAAGTTCACTTTACTATACAAGTAACCCTCCAAGAACAAGAACACGGTTTCGAAGAACACGATTTTCGTGATTCTCTTTTATTTTGAATTTTGTATATCATAATAAAAAATTAACCGTAACGTTTTTTTTTATTTTCTTTTTTGTAGTCGCGAACAACACGGTTTTAAAGAACACGGAACGAATTATGCGTGTTCTTGGAGTGTTTCCTGTATTATAGGCTTGTGAATTATTTCCTAACCTAGGTATTCCTAATTTTTTGTTTTTGTTTTTAGGAAAGATTTAGGAAAAGTTGACGCGCATCCCAATATTTTAGTCTACTTATCAAAATTTCAAAATAAGAAGAAAATTATCATAACAATTATTATTTATATTAGTTAATACTTACAAATCATTTTTCATTTGATTACATTATAGTAACTGACAGCTAAATATCAGACACTGTTAAATTTAATCTGCCTTACACTTAAATAAATGTAAATTAGAAACCTATCAAATTTTGCTGTAAAAATTGTTGTGTACAATTTTGAACATCTATTAAGAATTATTAAAACTATCTACTTTAAGACATTTATGTACAGCTTAACAAAATAATTATAAGGAAATAAAAAAAATCTCTTTTACACCGACCATCAAGCTATTCACAAGTGAATTACAATAAAGTTTTTACTACGTATAGTGAAGATTATTAATAAACAACCATCAAACCAAGTTTATCGCATCATCATTTTTCGTCCCAAATTTTTTTGAACTATTTTATTGGAACCATACCCACTGGTACAAAACAACGAGCATAGGTATCTGAGAAGCCATGTGCGCAAGCAGTGATTAGTGGACCACCAGAATCACCCATACATACTCCTCGGCCGTTAACACCACTTCAGCGTTACCAGCTGAATGACGGCTCTAGCAAGCGGTATTGGTTGTGGTATGTTTGCTAAGCCACATAAGATTGGATGCAACTGATCCTCGGTGAGCAGTTTGACCCGATCCTGATACGGTAGCGATTACACTTCCTCTAAATTGTGCTAATGCTAATGGGATTGGTTGAACGGTAGCATGGAATGTAATAACAGTTTCGGTTTGAACAACTGACACATCGTTGGCTTTTGTGTTGTAGTTTGGATGGTTAACAATACGAGCTACGTTATGACCAACACCACTAGCCGTACGGCTATGTGCTCCAACAATATCACTTGTGTGTTTGCCAATGTGCGACCAACTGTCAGCAGCTGAGCGAGCACAACTAATGTGTGTAATGTGGGAATTGGTTGGTTTTTGCAAAAGAGCCTACTACACCACGGCCATTCCTAATCTCGTTAGAAATCTGGAACGACTACAGATCAAAATAAAATAGTATAAATTTGATAATTTTAAAATAAATAAAAAAATTTTTATTACCAGATCCAAGAGCGACTGCTACCAAAGCGACTAATACGAATAGTTCACGGAACATTTTAAGTGATTTGTATTTTGAAATTTTACTTTATTCTATACTCAAATATACTATCGCAATCAACAGAAATTGTTGGAGATTACTGAGCTATCGCAAATCATGATAGCAAACAATATGTATATTGATTTTTGAGTGACCAGGTCATGTTTGTTAGTTTACAAATTTCAAATTTTAATTTTATCAATAAATTATTTGTAATTTTTTATAACTTTTATCTGTAATTATAACACCAAAAGGTAAACAACCTCTGCATAACCCACGTAAAACAATTTTTTAGTACAATATACTCGCAATAACGTGAACAAGCAAATTCATGTTAACGAGATTGTTCATATTTGTGATTTTCCATCTATGAGTCAAAAATTCAAAACATATTGTAAAAAGTTGGTCAGTATAGCTCTGTAACGGTCGCCATTAATGGTAATAGCGTTTAGAACAGCGTTTTCAATTATGCCACCACTCCAAAAACCAACACCAAACAGTTACTCTTGGTGGATGCATTGACAGTTCTTCTTATTAACATATCCCCCGAGATGGAGATGCAATTCGTCTGAAAATACGATTTTTCGGTCAAAATCGACGTCATTATGAAGCTGGTCATGCCCACGCAGAGAACTGATATCGAAACGGATGGTCATTGGCTTTCAACCAACTGCAATCTGAACCTTGTAGGCCAATGTCTTTGTACAGTATTCTGCTCAGGTTGTTGCGATTAATAATCTCGGGTGTGCGCACTGTCCAAGCTCGGGTACCACTTCTGTCATCCAATAGCAAACCTTTTTCATAAACTTTCCTCACTTTCTTCATTTCGGCTACACGACCCTGACTTTGAAAATAAGTTTTCAATATTTCGAAACGCTTCTCAAGCGAAAACATGATTGTTTTGTGACGGGGAATATCAGACTAGCGAGCTGTCAAAATTTCAAGCAAATCGTTCAAAAAATGGTTATCATAGCCTATGATTTCAAAACAAACCAATAGATGGCTCACCCTATATATAATGAGAATACTTTTAACTTGCAATCTGACACCTTAAACTTAGTTATTTTGATTAAGGTTTTCTTGAAAACTTGCTCGCCATTTATAAAAGAGATTCATTTTTAGGCGGTAAAGAAAGTAATTTTGAGTATCTTATCAGCTTTTCAAAATTTATGACATTTGTATCAGTAAACTTGTTATCAATAATTTAAAGTGGGTTTCGATTTCACGTAATATTCTAAACATTTTCAAAGAATAACATTTTTAAGGTTGCTTGTTTTTGTAAAGGTTTTGCACTTCAAATTCACGATTTTGCAAATGATATTCAATTTTTTTTTATTTCATTCACAACTTTTTACAAGTCAATCTCAATTTTTTAAACTTCATGGTCAATTTTTTCTAAATCAACCTCAATTTTTTGCAAATCAAATTCGTGTTTATTTCAAACTAACTTCAATTAAATGCAGATCAAATTTAAATATTTTTAACACAAATTCAAGTTTGCAAGTTTTTGCAAAACAAATTCAGTACTCCCAATTCTTAACCGATTATGATGGGGTTGGGTATGTTGAATGGAAATGGGATTTTTGAATGATTTTGGGAACACATTGTTGAATATGGCCACTTGGGACGCAACTCGATCAATTCTTAACGGATTATGATGAGATTGTGTATTGTACAACAACACAATGTTGTTCCATAAATAAATAAACAAACAATTTTTTTTATGTGTATTCGATGCTCTCTCATCGACAACAAAACCAGACAACCTTTTATTACAGTAGAAGTACATTATTTATAGAAAAAATTTAGTGCAATCAGTAATAAATAATACAGTTCAATACAAGTAATTAGCAAATGTAGCGAGGCTATTGCATCACAGATGTCGTCGCTACTTATTTTATCAATAATAAATTTTAGAAACAAAATAGTTAACAAATGTACACAAATTAATTTTCAATAATTCTAAGAATTTAGTAGAAGTAACGTTAAGTATGTATAATTAAATAAGTTACATTAAAATAAAGGTATAAAGTATAAAATTAAGTTAATTTTCAGATTACATTTACTCTATAGCCAGAATTGTGTGCAGAATGGCAGCTGAGTTTCATACATAACAATAATAATATAATGATTATAGATTAGCTAATTGAATATAACGTAATATGCTATAGATAATTCAACTTTCAATATGCTAGTTAGATAAGTATTAGTTGTATCGTTGATCCGATTCCTTGTTCATAATTTATATTGAATTTTAGGCTTGTCATCAATCATCATAATTTTACTTGACATCTGGACCTGTGTATCTCTGTTTACCAAAGGAAAAGTAAGCAAGTATCTAGTATAGCAATCAACAAAATATAAAAAACAGTTTATGAATGAAGATGATGAACAGGTATGTTAGATTGAAATGGGATTCCCACCTGGGACGGAACTCGATTAATTAGTATCGGATTATGATGGGATTGGGTATGTTGGATAGAAATAGGATTCTCAAATGATTTTTGGAAGAAGATCTGGAATTAGACCACTTATGACGAAACTCAATCAATTGTAAACCGACTATGATGGAATTGGATATATTGGATGGAAATGGGATTCTTAAATGATTTATGGAAGACATTTTGGAATATTGATACATTGAACGAAACTCAGGAAACTTAATCGATTACGATCATGGGTTTAGATTATTTAATGGAAATGAGATTTATTAATGATTTCTATAGTAGAAGTTTTTAATGTGGCCATCCATGTGGATAATGATGGAAATCGGCACGTCGGAAATATAGGTTGTGCACCGTAAATTCACAATTTTGCAATTATATTCAATTTTTTTGGTTAATTTACAACATTTACGAGTCAACCACAATTTTATATATTTCATTGTCAATTTTTTCTAAAGCAATCTCAATTTTTTGCAAAGCAAACCTATGTTTTTCAAAGTTACTTCAATTAAATGTAAAGTAAATTGAAATATTTTAAAACAAATACAAGTTTTAATTCAGTGCTCTTCCAAAAATCAATATGACAAGCAATAGATAAACTAGATTATCCATGAGCCGGGACATTTTTATAACAGATCACCCATATCTCAATAAAAAAAAAAATTTGGTCTGCGTCGGACCAGACGGTGGAAGTGAAACTTTTTTGGCCATTCGCTCACTATTTTCGCAATACTATTTTTATGCACTTAATTAAAAATCTAACTTAAAATATTGTTTTGTTGTTAATTTCTTATAGTGTGTAAAATTCAGCCATGAAAATTCTACTAATTTATTTTTTCCAAATTGGACGCAAAACAAAAACAAAGAAATGAGCGAGAGAAAAAGAGAATGTGGCTTTTGTTGTTCATTATTTTTTTTGTTTGTTGACAAACTAAAACCAGCTGCCAGCTGAGAAAGGGAAATTTCTCTTGATTTTATACAAATCTATATTGCCCGATTGAGAGTAATAAAACAAGCCTACTGATATCCCGCAACGAAAGTGTCTACCAACACCCCATCCCAATGTGTATAACGGGCGCAAAGAAGTTTCACTTCAATAAAAGCAAATTTATTGGTTTGTAAAATTCAAATTTATTAATATGTAAACCAAATATTTCTAAATTCATTTCAAACAGTATTTTATAAAAATATAATATAAAAAAATATTATAGCTGATGTTGTGTTAATTATTACAATCTGATGATGTAATACTTTCAACAGACGTATTAATAATTTCAGTCAATGACCGGTTTTCTTCAGCTGCAGCTAAAAGTGACCGACCGTGCGCATATTTTAACTTTTAAAAAACCTTTTCAATATGGTTTTAATTGGTGAGTATGGCGACAAGAAAACCATTTGTTAAGTATTTGCAAAAAGGTTTCGAATATCAGCTGTTTTATGAATAGCCGCATTGTCGACCTCTCTCAGCTTGGAAAAAGCTCCTTCATAAAATGAGCAAAAATTGTAGAATTGACAGTAGGATTAGCTACGACTTTATTATAAACAATTCTTTGACAATTCATTGCGGCTATCAGCGATACATTTCTGCCTCTAACCACTGGCACCGTCACATGAGCACTTGAGTTAATTCATGATCGCGCTTTCGGTCGCCTTAAATGGTAGTTAAAGCCACTTTCATCCACAAACATTATATTTTTTCGATCTTGTGCTGCATTTTCCGAAAATTTCATTGCATATCTCCTTCGAAGATCCAGAGGTCTTTCATTATTTATACTATCCACCTTAATTTGGGCCAGTTTTAAGGTTATTCTGAGTTTACGTAATCCGTTTCGAATCAATGTCAGTCGATTCTCCCAATTTTTGTTTTATATATTTTTAAGGGTTATCGATGGATTTTCCTCCACAATTTCCTCAATTTTATTTAAAATATTTTCATTAATTTTTATGAATCTTTTGCCACTACATTTTTTGTAATGATCTCGCCATCTCTCAAATATTTTTTAATAATTGTATTATCGGTGTTATAAGAATTATTATATAAACAGATAATTTTAAATATATGAATCATTATTCTAGGGGGCCAATCGGCCAATCTAACAGATTAAGTTGCCTGACTTCCGTTCAAGGTGGCGATATTTCAAAACTTCTTCCATAAATAATTTAAAAATCCCATTTCCATCCATGATATCCAATTCCATCATAATTGATTAAAAATGGGTGAGGCAAGTTCTGCCAAAGATAGCCATATTCCAGAACTTCTCTAAAAATCATTTAATTTATAATTTATATTTATAATTTCCTCTGAATTGGACATCATAATCCGTTAAGAATTGATCGAACTTCTTCCAAAATCATTAAAGAATCCCACTTCCATCCAGCATACTCAATCCCATCATAATCCGTTAGGAATTGATCGAGTTCCGTCCCAGGTGGCCATATTCCAGATTTTTTTCCAAAAATCATTTAAGAATCCCATTTCCATCCAACACATCCAATCCCATCATAATCCGTTAAGAATTGATCGAGTTTCAACCTAGGTGGTCATATTCCAGAATTTATTCCAAAAATCATTTTAGTATCCCCGTCCAAGACGTATTACATGTTAATTTTTTGTTTGGAACCTAATTTCGCTAGGTTACAATGGTACGATTTTTTCGAGTTTCCTAAATGTGTCATATGTGTTTTTCCGTCTTATTATCACAATCTGGCAAATTTATGAATATCTACAAACTATTTTAATTATTTTATTAAATTATTACATTTATTTTGTGTGTTTCCCGAATTAAAATTATTTTAATAAACATTTTTATTTTTCATATAATAAAATTCGGAGATAACTTCACGTATGAAGTGTATTTGGAATAAAATATAATATAAAACGGGGCGGGACTAACTTCACACAAGAATTCGAGGGATATAATTATGTTCCGGGGTATGACTTCTCATATACGTAATGATTGCAATAATCCAGTCGTGAAAATATGATACTCGTGTATAAACATCTGGGTAGCCTTGTGCGCAAGCAACACCCCATCATACAATACCAATTTGGACTCCACCACTGACTAGTGGACCACCGGAATCACCCATACACGCTCCTTGACCGCTAACACCACCAGCGCAAAGGGATGAATCGGTAATGCGAAGAGCGTTAATAATATCATACTGGTTTCGACAATCGGCATTGGTTAAGGTTTGTTGGCTAAGCCACATAAGTTCGGCTGCAGGTGATCCTGGGCTAGTTAGACCCCATCCCGATACGGTAGCGGTTATACTTCCTCCAACTTGTGCTGATTGGTTGAACGCAAAGCGATTGGTTGAACGGCAGCATTGAATATTATAAAAGTTACGGTTAGAACAATTGACACATCGTTGGCATTTGTTAATGGGTCGTAAAGTAAATGGTTAACAATACCAGTTACGTTGTGATGAACACCACCAGTGGTACGGCTATGAGCTCCAACAACAACACGTGTATTTGCCATTGTGTGACCATATGTACAGTGAGCAGCTGAGAGAACCCAACTGTCGCTAAGAATTGAGCAACCATAGAAATGGATATTATCTTCTGTACGGAGCGAACATTGATATGGAAATTTGTTGATTTCTGCAACAGATCGTCCTACAATACAGCCATCCCATTCTGGATTACGTTCGAAAGCTGGAACGACTAAAGATAAAAATAAAATATTATAAATTTAATAATTTTAAAATAATTAAATTTTTGTTATTACCAGATCCAAGAGCTACTGCTACCAAAGCAATTAATACAAATAATTCACGGAACATGTTGAATGATTTGTCGTTTTTACTTTAAAATTGTCTTTTCTTTTATACTCAAATATTTTATCGCAATCAAAAGACATTGTTGGAGGTTAGGGGGCTATCGAGAATCATGATAGCAAACAATAATTGATTCCTGAGTGATCAGATAATGCAAAAAAAAATATACGATTTTAATTTTTTCAATAAATTATTTTTGTTCATAATTTTTAACTGTAATTTAAGGTTATCAAATAATGCTTTATGATTATGGTACTCAAAATTTAGTAATCACTGCCGCTATTCATTACCTTTCCATTTGAGTGTTGTTAATTTTAAATATTTTCAGCAGTTTTAATTTGACCACAGCAAACATTTTTTTAAAATTTTGTGATTATTCGTGTGCCTTTTCTCATGCTTCTTAGAACGGTTATTCTTTTTTATTTTTATTTATTTAAATATCCGCTTCTTTTTTGTACCAAAGGTACGTTCTCGCTATTGTATGGAAACTAAGGAAAATCAGACTGCTAGACTAAATTTGTATCAAAGAAAACACCAATTAGAAAAAACATTTGCTAAATTATTTTGTAGAAACTTTTGGTTTTATTGTGGAGTTTGGAGTTTCCCATTTAAGAATGAAAAACATAAGGCTCCTTCTGTTTGCCTTACAGTCAGTCATCCTGTGAGTCCAGTTTTTAAGAATTTTTTCGACGATTTCGGCGTTCATTTCGTGAGTAACTGTCGCAAATCATTAAACCTAGAATTGTCTCTGGATTATCCGCATAATATCTATCCTTAGCGAACGTCCATTCGCGCAGGTCAACTGTCATCTCCACAACGGCTGATTATTCGGTTGTCAGATTTTACGCTCAATAGATCGATGGTGCCGAAACCAAAGGCTTTCCAGCATGGCTCTGTAATGGTCACCATTGACGATAATGGCGTTTCCAGCGGCGTTTAAAAAAAATGGGCCAAGTATGCATCCACTCCAAACAGTCTCTCTTGGTGGATGCATTGGCATCTCTACGATTACGTGTGGCTGTTCCGAACCCTAAAAGAAGATTTTTCTATCAAAAACGACGTCATTATGAAGCTGATCTTGGCCACGCAGAGAACTGATATCTAAGCGGATCGTCATTTGCTTTCAACTGCAATCTGAACCTTGTAGGCCAATGGCTTTTAGCAGTATTCTCCTCAGGTTGGTGCGACTAATGACCCATTGCTGCGATCGGCGTCGAGTTGAAGTCCTGGATGGAGTTTATTCTACACTATGGACCACAGCCGCAATATTCTAATAGCAAACCTTTTTCACGAACTTTCCTCACATTATTCGTTTCGGCTATACAACACTGACTTTGAAAATAAGTTATCAATATTTCGAAACGCTTCTCAAGCGAAAACCTGATTGTTTTGTGACGGGGAATATCAGACTAGCGAGCTGTCAAAATTTCAAGCAAATCGTTCAAAAAATTGTTATCATAGCCTATGATTTCAAAACAAACCAATAGATGGCTCACCCTATATATAATGAGAATACTTTTAACTTGCAATCTGACACCTTAAACTTAGTTATTTTGCTTCAGATTTCACTGACATCTTGCTCGAGATTTATAAAAGTTATTCAATTTTAGGTGGTAAATAAAGTTATCTTGAGTACCTTATCAGTTTTTTCAAAATGTATCAGTAAACTTGTTATCACTAATTTAAAGTGGGTTTCGATTTCACGTAATATTCCAAACATTTTCAAAAAATAACATTTTAAAAGTTGCAAGGTTTTTGTAAACAAATTAGATAAAATACTTAAAGTGCAAATGATCTGATTAGTGTGGTGTTTTAATTCAACCGAAGGTGAGATTCTGAAAAAAGATATAATTTCCACGCATTGATGTTGGAATTGATTGGTTTCTGCAATAGAGCCTCATATAATATAGCCATCCCATTTGGAATCAGATAAAAATAAAAAAATTATAATTAAAATTATAAAAAATTATAATATTTAGTGTTTGTTATTAACCTGAACCGTAGTAGCGACCAAAGCTACTAAATCGAATAATTCGCGGGATATCTTGAGCGATTTTCGATTTTTAATCGGTGAGATTATTGAAGTATCGCAAATCATATACACGCAGAACAGAGATTGATTACACCAAGAAATGTTTGTCCAGGCTTCAATTTTTTATAGGAAACATAACTTTTAAATTTAAATATTAATAATTACTGTGGTGATTTTATCTTAACAAATTTTTTCGTTGAAATATACCGTCAAAACTACATTATGGCTTCGTAATTATATAATTGAAATAAAAGTATTTAAAAATAACGAATTAAAAATTTAATAAAGGCAGTTTTTATTAGTTTGTGATTCTGGAAGCGTCATGCAATTGGTGGCCTTTTTCTATAAATGTATAAAAAATTTATTTTCTTTAAATGTGACTAGCAGCAATATAAAACCAACAATTTTACCTTAAAATTCTATAACATTTATTTACTGGCGTCTACTCATAATTTTCTTCCTAAAACATTAAAATAATAAAACGCAAGGCAATATTTCGGGTGTCTTATCAATTTAACTTTCGAAATTACTTTCGAATGCAATCAAATAATGTAAGAAAACACTTGAAATGTTACCTGTTTTGGTATGTAGATTAGACAAATTACTTAAAACTCAAACGATTTAAGTGTGGGGCTTTCCTACGACGTAAACTGAGATATTAATAAAAATGATATAACATGTTTTACGTAAATACGTAAAATATTAAGTATTTTTATTGCACTGATATTGGTACTGTACCCCACGCAAGCAGAAGAATATTTGATAAGATTGATAAAAGTTTTTTATTACTTATTAGTGGTTTCGCAGATATACCTACGAGTTTGGAACATGTATTAAATCTCAGCAGTTCCAATTACTAGCAATATTGAGCAGCTCAAAAAACTAATAAAATTTCTGGAGAACAAAATAGCGTCTCTTAAAAAGGCGCACAACTGGTGATGAGAGCAAAATCAGTGAATTGTAGTATACAAAATATTGACGACAACGCTCCAGACGCAACCAAAATAATTTGTCAGCAGAGCCAATGGGCGCTTTCAGGGCACCCAACAGTTGGGTACATGTTGAGTAAAATCAAAACCAACGTTATGAAAATGTTTAGAACTATGAAATGTTCAAATCAAATTTTGATCATGATAGGGTACCTGAAAGCACCCAATTACTAAAAGTAGGTAAGTTATATCAACAAGACATCTGAATGCGAGGTTTACATTGATAAATCCGCCTGGCTTAGGATATACTTGTAACCAACAACAGATCCAGATGAGCTTTATGGCTCAAATTAAAAAAAACATGGAGAGGATGATGAAGCAGATCATGGACCCATTAATTTGTAATGTTATGTGGAAGAGCACGAATAATGCTCTAGAGTGAAGCTATTTGGATTTCATTTACCGTGGGTACAATTTCTATATTTTCAGGAATGCTACATGAAACGGGTTGTTACACATTGGTTCATGACATTTATATTTAAAACTGATTTCAGCTAAATGACCGCCTCCCGATTTTTTTAAAAATCCGATTCTGTAACTCCAATTTTTGGCTACATTTTCCATAAATCTGCACTTATTTCAACAATAACACGAATAATGTTGGTTTTAAGGTCATTGAGCGTTAGTGGGTTATCGAAATTGATAGCCAGTTCAAATTGGAAATTTTGGAGATTGCCTAGTCATTAAACCTTTTTTACTTGATTGTGTCTTGAGATTTATGGCACGTTGCACCATCTTGTTGAAACCACATATCGTTCAAGTCGAAATCATCTAATTCACGCCACAAAAAATCAGTAATCATGGATCTGCAGCGTTCCCCATTGACGGTGACTGCAATGCCATTTTAATTTTCAAACAAATATGGTTCAATTATACTTGCAGACTATAAACTACACAAAACTGCTAATTATTGTGGAGGTAAACGTTTTTCATGAACAGCATATCGGGTGTTCACTCCAAATGCGACCAGAACTGAACTTCATCACTGAAGATGACTTTTCCATGAAATAATATATATGTTGATTTCGTTAGAGGTCTTGGGTCAATTGAATTGTATACGCCTTGAAATGTAAATCTTTACGAAGAATAGTCCATGTACTGCCACAAGAAAATTTCTTGAGAAAAATTTCTTGAGAATGGTGTCTATTTGGTTCACAGCATCGATATTTTCAGCACTACGTTTAGGTTTTTGGTTCTTCTCAAAGACTCCCGAGGATGGTTTTTGACGGGTTGGATTTTTAACATTACAAACACTTCCATTTGTCTCCAATTTTTTAATTTCATTACGAATAGTAAGCTCTGTAGGTCGATGACTGTGTACGTTCATTATAAAAGGAAGTCTAGTGTTGGCTATAACTTTTCACCCCACCATTTTATGTTTCAAAATCATTCATGATTTCTACAGCACACAGTAAAGCTCTGAAAAATACTTCCATCATTTTGACAGGTAAATACTATAGTGTTGTAATAAAGGTGAGTTATCAAAATTTAAGTTAATTTCAATAAATCCGCAGCCATGTTAATAAATCGGTTTTTAATGTTGATCAAATGATGCATTTAGTTAAATTGATACTTTTTTGATAATTTTAAATTTCTAATATTGGGTGTATAATTTAGTTTTATGGTTTTTCTAAGAGATGGTGTAACCCTAGTACCAAACATTATTTTACAATGAGTCGTACGACGTTTTAAAGTGTTGAAATTCCACGGTAAAATTTAGTTTGTCATTATTCGTGAAAACATATTTTTTAATCCCGTTTAAACATCTCGAATTTCATACCAACAAAACAGCATTTGCAGGAAGCATTACTGTTTTGATTTAATTAAAATAAAAAAACTGCTGAAACTTTTCGTTTGCTTCAAGAAACTTATGATAAACATGCACCAACACCAACTCAACAGACTTGCGAAAACTGGTTTAATCGATTCAAAAGTGGTGATTTTGATATCAGTGACAAAGAACGTTCTGGTCAACCAAAAAAATTCGAAGATGAAGAATTGGAAGAATTATTGAAGGAAAACTCAGCTCAAACAGAAAAAGAACTTGCAGAACAGTTAAATGCGACTGAAGCAGCCATAAGGAAACGTTTACGTGCTATGAAAATGATTCAAAAAGGGGGAAATGGGTACCACAAGAACTAACTGAAGCCAATATTGAAAATCGGTTAATGGTTTGCAATTATTTGTAAGATTGGCATCATGGTTTTTTTGGGATATTTTTATAAATTTTCATACTGTTGACGTACACAGAATTAACGGAGACTTTAATAAAGCGCTCATTATCATTTATGGACAAAATGAATAACAAAGGTCTCAAATGGCTACCATGCGGTACGCCGGAAGATTATCCCTTCATAGTGCTAAGAGCGGCTCATGTCATTTCAACTAAGTTTGTTGTGGTAGATCAACCTCTTAAAACGCAGTGCTACAATTCAGAAAACAGAAGTATGAAGTGCTGAAATATATTCGTCGAACATTTAGTTAAAGTATTTACTCCGAATGAAAATATTGGGCACTCGGAATTGCTGCCTGAAGAGGTTAAAGCTTCAGAATTTCAACCTATTAAATATAAATGGCGTGAAGTAAAAACAATGATCAGCGAACATATGGACCCCAAAAAGGCACCGGGTCATAATCTTATTAGTGGTAAAATACTTATAAAACTTCCAGACAGATAATGTACCAAATTCATATCATACATTTTCAATGCTGTAAAGAAAACTGGATATATTTTCCTGAAACTTGGAAAATTTCACAGATCATAATGATCCATAAACCAGGTAAAGATGAAACAAAAGTAGACTCGTATCGTCCAATCAGTTTACTGCCAACTCTGTCAAAACTCTTTGAAAAAATGCTTCTTAAAAAACTTAAACCAATTGTATTGTACCAAATCACCAGTTTGGATTTAGAGAAGATCATGGAACCATAGAACAAGTGCATAGGATCGTATCAGAAATCAGAAACTCATTTGAACAAAAGAAGCACTTTTAGATATAGCCTAAGCTTTCATCAAACTATCATGCGAACATTAAAAATTACCTGCTAAACCGGAAATTATTTTTTGAAATTTTTGTCTTATAGATGACAAATGTGTAAGAATCGCAACAATCAAATCAAAACCAAAAGTAAAAATGGAAATTCTTGGTGAAATACAATAGTGCATCTTCCAATTTAAATCAAATACACGCACGCGTTCCACAAGGACAGATTACCGGTTCCAGTGTTATATTTAATTTACACAGCCGGCCTTCCAACTTAAAATTATGTAACAGTTTCAAAATTTGCAGATGATACAACATTATTAGCGATACACGAAAACCCTCAAATAGCATCAAGAGTTCTGCAAGAACACTTAGAAAAAATTGCAAAGTAGCTTTCAAAATAAAGAACAAAAGCAAACGGACAGAAATCAGCACACATTACATTCGCTCTCCGAAAACAAACCTGCCCTCCGGTGAAGTTACATAACATCAATCTACCCCACTGCAAAACTATTAAATACCCAGGTCTACATCTAGCTAGAAAGAAGATTGCATATCGCAACAAAACGACAACAAATCAACATCAAAGCCTTTTGGTATAAAATGGTACTTAAACCAATCTGGACTTACAGAATACAATTGTAGGGCTCAGCCTGTGCCTCAAATATAATAAAATTGCATCGTTTACAATCAACATGATACTACGAATAGTGGTAAACACACTTTGGTACATATGCAGCACAAACATACACCGTGATCTAAACATTGAAATAGTGGCAGATACAATACAGCAGTACAGCAGCAAATACCAAACTAAGTTAGAACAACATTCCAACACATTAGCTCGGGAAATATTATGGAGGCCTAGATATCCGCGCCTTAAAAGAAAAGATCCCTTAGATTTAGCTAACTAATTCATATAAACAACAAACTAAATAGTGCATATTAAAATTAATAATTAACATAGGTTAAGACTTATGTACAGTTTTTTTAGTTTCCCAAGATAGGTAAAATTCAAGAATAAAGCCAAAGGCAGTAACTGTTATAAAAAAAATTTAATAGTAGAATACAACAAGACGACTAGCAAAATACAACAAAAACCGAAAGGTAAACGACTCAGATAAGCCATAGATAGATACAGGAGTACACAAGCTAACAATATGTGATGATTGTACCAAGTTCTACATTTAGGACAAACCGGAAGATCCTTTCAAACGGCACGTGGGCGATATAAATACTGCAGATCGAAAATCAAATTACGCACAACACATTAATTCTGAAAAGCCTAATTATATAGAGTTTGACACCAACTTAACGGTTTTACATAAAGCTTGAAAAGGACATACACTAATCGATTAGAAGAACTGAAATATACTAAGAATAAGGACCCAAATTTATGATCTAATAATTGGAGGAGCTGAACCATTATGAAAAACTTAGTATATATAAGGAGAATAACTTGGACGGACGATGAAATTATATTTCGAATACGATTTTCAAAAATAAAATTAAGAAATATTGTTACTATAAACTTAATATTCATAATACTCAGAGAGCAAGTTTGACAAAAAAGGTAAAATGTTCACAATATCACGGAGAAACGGCTTACGTTAATACAACAAAAATACTTAATAGTAAATGCGTAAAATTTATGTGTCGATTTGATTTAAAGTACTTTATCTAATCTGGCTTCAAAAACATGTAACATTTAAAATGTTTTTTTTCGCTGATTAGACTATACGAGTATTAAGTGAATTCGAAAGCAATTTTAGGAAGGCAAGCAAGGTATGAATTAAACCTCAGATATAATACCTCAAATAAAGGGATTCGATTCAAAAAGCATCCAATATATCTGGATATTTTTAATGTACTTTACGAAACTTAAGGTTTTCATCTGGTATCCTCTTATAAATATTCAGAATTTTATAGAAACCGTTTTCTGTACAATATCACAAACAATATTAATTTACATCAATATTAAGTCTGTATTGTCACATATGACCAAGTTCAAATGAAATTTCTCAATTAACACAATAATCAAAAAAAAAAAAGGCCACCCTGTAAAACGGAAATTTTACCAAAGACTTACTGTACTATGCAGTATCAGTTGTGGCCAAAGTAAGACTGTTTTGGTTGATTAAGATTGACAACCAAATCGACAGTTAAGTTTACATTTAAATCGACTTGCGTATATGATTTCGAACTGAAAAAGATGCGAATTTATCATTTAATTACAGATACAAAAATATTATAACGGAAAATGCAATTTTGGCAATAATAAAACAAATTGCGAGTATGATATACCTATCCTAGTCACTCAAAAATCAATAACGATTTGCAATCATGATTTGCGATATTTAACTAATTTTGCAAAACAATTAGTGCAATTTTTTTCGTTTGCGATAAAATATTTGAGTATAAAAGAAAGTAAAATTGGAAAATAGAAATCACAAATCACTCAACATGTTCCGTGAATTATTCGTATTAGTTGCTTTGGCAGCAGTCGCACTTGGATCTGGTAATAACAAAAATTTTATTATTTTAAAATTATAAAATTTATAATATTTTATTTTTATCTGCAGTCGTTCCAGCTTTTGAACGTGATCCAGAATGGGATGGCCGTGTTGTAGGAGGCTCTGTTGCAGGAACCAACCAATTCCCACATCAATGCTCACTCCGTACATCAGGTAATGCCCATTTCTGTGGTTGCTCAATTGTAAACAACCGTTGGACTCTCTCAGCTGCTCACTGCACAGTTGGTCGCACATTGGCAAATACACGTGTTATTGTTGGAGCTCATAGCCGTACTGCTGGTGGTGTTGGTCACAACTCAGCCCGTATTGTTAACCATCCAAATTACAACGCAAACACAATTGCCAACGATGTATCAATTGTTCAAACCGCAACTGTTATTACATTCAATGCTGCCGTTCAACCAATTCCATTGGGATCAGCACAAGTTGGAGGTGGTGTAACCGCTACCGTATCAGGATGGGGTCAAACTGCTCACCCAGGATCAGCTGCAGCAAATCTTATGTGGCTTAGCAAACAAACCTTAACCAATGCCGCTTGCCAGAGCCGTCATTCAGCCGGAAACGCAAATATCATTTTCGCTTCATCCCTTTGCGCTGGTGGCGTTAACGGCCGAGGAGTATGTATGGGTGATTCCGGTGGTCCACTAATAACTGGTGGAAGCCAAATTGGTATTGTATCATGGGGTATTGCTTGCGCTCGCGGCTTCCCAGATACCTATGCTCGTGTATCATCATTCCGCCCTTGGATTGTTTCATTGGTTGGATAAAAAATCGATTGAATTTTGTTTATTCTTATTTGTATATAATTTTACAATATTTTAAATACAGTCATTCAAATTTAGATTATTGATATAATTTCTTAAACATATAAACGAAAAGAAAAAAATAAATATAAACAGAAGTAAGGCTGCATACAAAATTTTTACGATTATATTCCTAGCAAAATATGGGGTCACGATACGGTTTTATGTTGATCAAATTAAAATTTACCGTTATAATCTGAACGAAAAAAATTGAAACAAAAACAATATGAAATGTTATATCGTTTTCACTGGCACAAAAATCCACATTTTTTCTGATTGGAATCAATTGGAAATGGATTTTTTTAGATTTTTTGTCTTTTTTTTTTTTGAAAAAAAATCCAAAAAATTTGTTGGATTTTTTTTTACGTTTACTCACACATATACTAAACGTCATGTCAATTGTCAACGCCATTTATATTTTATTATATTTGTGATAATTGTTTAAGCAATTTGTGTTTTTATTAAATTAAATTTTGTTTAATTCAAAGTGTTGTTTTATAAAGATTATTGCGTGTGCACCGATAACAATGTTGTAAAGTTATTTGTTGTAACATTGTTATCGGTGCACACGCAATGCAAAAGTTGTAAAGTTATTTGTTGTAACATTGTTATCGGTGCACACGCAATAATCTTTATAAAACAACACTTTGAATTAAACAAAATTTAATTTAATAAAAACACAAATTGCTTAAACAATTATCACAAATATAATAAAATATAAATGGCGCGACGTCTTTTTTGACAATTGACATGACTTTTAGTATATGTGTGAGTAAACGTAAAAAAAAATCCAAAATCGTGTTCTGTGGCAAAAAATAAAAAATCCAAAAATTTGGATGTGGATTTTTGTGCCAGTAAAAACGACATTAAAGAAACGCTAAATGTATATTCGAAGAGTTGGACATTCTAAGTTTATTATTTAAGTCGTAAAACGAGTTTGTGTTTTGGGGTTACAATCTGTTGTTTCAAAATTTTGTATGCAGCTTTACCTTTGTTCACATTACTTTTCTCTATGCTACAGAAGAACTAATTTCAATTATTAATTTTTTTGCTACCAGTCTCTCTGGCCCTCAACTGCCTAACTTGAAACAGATATTTGTGGGATCGGGCCTTGCTAACGTTGCGTTTGATTTCATTATAACATTTTTATTTATTTGTTGTTGAGACACAAAAACAATTTTAAAAGTCAGTTTTCTCTCTTCGTTTCTTGTTTTGAAAAACTCTTACAACATATAGCATAGCTCTACACGTATTTGATATACGTACCCCCTGAATAACTTCCAAAATATTTAATTTTTTTCGAAAAAAATCTCGAATACTCCACTTAATGTTGGAGGAGGACAATTTTTGGTGTTAATAGGCATATATTTATTCGCTTCAGTTCCGGGGGTGTTTCTAACATTATTCAAATAGCACTACACTGAAAAAAATAATCGGTGGTATTCACAAAAAACCGGAGTAATCCGAGTAATATTTAATGAAAATTGAACCATACAAGCAAGCGCTTTGTATTTACTGCAATTTTAACCAATAAATGATAGGATTTCAATTCCAAATTAAACCATTTATTGTTCAATGGCAACATTTTCCAAACCAAAGTAAACCTTTTCCAAAACAAATAAAACATTTTCAAATTCATACTAAACTTTTTCTATTTTAGCTAAACTACCATAAAAAATACTCCATGGTGTAAAGGGTGAACCATTTCAAGAATATAGGACTCTGGATTTTGAAGCAATAAAAGTTTTTCCAATTTGCATTTGAAATAGCGTTTGAATTTGTTACCTGAGTAAATTTAGCGCTTTTCGTTTTAGTTTAGCACCATAAAAAGCTGTTTTGTCCCCAAGAGCAACTATTTCAATAGATCCAGCTCTTTGATTATCTTTTAAAAAAAGTAAGATAAAAAGCAAGATAAAGCTAGCTGTTTTATTTTGTAGTGGTTCAACAATCTTGTTAAGTATTTCTTTGCCGATTTTAAAGCATTCCTTTGATCGCAAAGTTTTCTTTCGCAGGAAATTTAAATATTGGCTTATTCGCTTATGTAATGATACAAAATTAGAATTTATATTGAATGAAGTTGCATCTTGTAACATGGGCATCTCGCTCACCGTACATTCACTCATAATTTGTATTTATGTAGGTATATAGAAAATTATTGATATTATTGTTGTCGAATATTTCTTTTATATATATTTACAAGTATAACGAATTATTTTTGTATAATATACATTTACAATTAGATTTTGGTATTTGAATTATATATATAATTAAAGCCCTTCTGGAAGGGAATCGATGAACTCATCGATGAGTTCACCATGACTCATTCAATAAAGTCTCAAATGAACTTTATTCTGTGCCCAGGAATAAAGTCATTTATATATTTAATGAAGTTTTACATGATCTAATGAAGGATGTTCATGAGTAATTTGCTGTATAACGCATCGATGAATTCATACACGATTTTTATAAAGAAGTCATTGAGATAGTAATGAGGCAGTTCTTACGGAAATTCATGTAAGTGCTATAACCTGTTAAGGGGCATTTTGAATGGTTCTTTATGATTTGTGATTAATGTTTTATGTTTTAACTATAAAATAAAACACGTCTTCACTATGTAAGTCACTTTTAGTTCAGGTACACATATTGAATTACTTTTATTTTCTTATGTTATTAAAATAACTACCCATAATTAAACGGATTGCCCAAGTAAATTAAAATTGTGTGTTTAATCACTTCTACAATTTTTACTATAGAGTAACATGTTTATACAAGTTAAAAAATTAAATGGTTTCTCTCAGTGAAACTGGATTTTACCGTTAGAAAAGTAATAATAGGCTCTCCACTAATGACTTTTATTAACAAGTTCATTAGTTGGTTCAGTAGAATGCCCAATACATAATTTTAATTTCTCACGGAGAGAAAAATAATCGCAACATATCTTTTGACCAGAATTTCATCGAGAAGTTCACTTATGTTGTCATCAATTGCTTGACTTACAAAAAATTCAGTCACATACAATCAAATAAAATTTGAAGATTTTTCAATACTAAATCAAAAATTTATGTAATTCGTATGTTTGTGAGAGTTTTTACGTTACTGTGTTTGAGGCTTGATGGACATTTTCCGGTAGGGATGACAGTTAATTATTAGATTATAGTATGGGTTTAAAAATAAAAAAATAGATGCCATTTTTTTTTAATGAAAATATGATGTAAGCTGCGTTTTTTTGAAAATGCTGCGATGAAAACTAGACCGCAATAAATTATATTTTGATTTTTTAAACAATTTATATAATTCTAAAATATTTGTGCTTCGTATTCACTATATTGGGTCCTAAAGAACTTATATCAAGCCCATATCATGGATTATATTGTTGAATAAAGTTTATATTTGCTTGTTCTTAACAACTCTATATATATATAAGAGTAGAAATTTTTTAGTACACAATTTTTGTGTCAAACGATTGTTCCTTACTTCATTTTAGAGACAGAACTGTCATTTTATTTTCATATTTTCTGTTGTTTTTGGGAATATGCCGAGTCGGATGAAATATAAATAAGAAATGGACAAATTTAATGGACAATATGGATATGTCCGGTTTATATCGTGATTTCGTTCCTGAAATGTTTGATGTTTCTTCTACGAATAAATGGAAACCCCATTATACTGTACGAGTAAAATTGGCGATACTTCATCAAATATTGTGTTCAGAACAACATATGTAGTTCACCTGAAATTTAAAAAAATAAAACACTACTGTTGATTAATGGAAATTTTTGGCTTTTTATTAAAATTTATTTTTCATAAATTCGGCTTTTCTGGATTCTCAACTTTATCGGGTGACTATAAAAAGAAAAATGTTTATGCGTTTCACAGATTGTTTAGTAGTACTTCCAATTTTCACCATTTGTGCTTTAGCTTTATGTTCTTTCTACAGTACCAGTGAGAGCATCCAAACGAACCGAGAGGGAATCAATATTTCTTTTGCAGCATTCTGAAATTAAAAAGATCGTTAAGAATACCTCCCTTATTTAGATGTTTCCAGCCAAATACGTACTTATTCATCTCGCACGGCGTATCACTAATTTTGTATTCCCTAAAGATTATCAGAATTTTAACGGGGCCGTCCAGCCTTTTGTATATCACAACAAAATTCATTTACAACGGGCGCGTCCTCATTGAGTATAAATCCATTTTGTGTATTATCCCAGTACGGATTATCGTAATCAAATAAAATTTCCGAGTTATTCGATACCATCATATTTAGAAAAGCTCGATTCGAACTATTCATATCGCTTAAAAATGGATTTTCACATCACAGCACTCAAATTTTAAACTTAAAATCTTATTAATTAGATTTATTATTGAGTACAACTAAAAATTTATAAAATATTTTCGTTAAATTTAACTAATTTATTATTTATTTCGTAATTTATTTTAAACGTCAAAATGATTCACTTGAAGTTAGTAAAAGTTGTTGTACTAAAATGTTCCTTTCAAACTTTTCCTGTATTTTATCGCGGTCTCGAACACCAGATTTCAAAAAAACGCAGCAGTAAAATGATAAAAAGTCAGTGGAGTCCGAGATTTGAGGGGGAACAAAACTAATTATAAATTAAAAGAAAAAAACTAATAGTGGTTAATTTGGAGGACCCCAACAGAAAAGTGATAAAAAGTTTCATGTGAAACGGTTTATAATATACCTAATTAATAAGTAAATTTTAAATAATAAAAAGATGAAAGTTAATAAAAAGTTCAAACCGTTAAATAAGACGATACCGTTTGTGTTGAAGTGATTAATAAAAACGTGCGGGTAAGCACATGAAAAACCGACCAAGAACTGTGTAGTCACATGTAATTTGGGCTAACCATTATATAAAACCATATAAGTACATATATGAGTTTAAAGTTAACTCGACAAAATTCCTCGACAAGCTACATATATGTGTCGGTTATATATATATATATATATATATATATATATATATATATATATATATATATATATATATATATATATATATATATATATATATATATATATATATATATATATATATATATATATATATATATATATATATATATATATATATATATATATATATATATATATATATATATATATATATATATATATATATATATATATATATATATATATATATATATATATATATATATATATATATATATATATATATATATATATATATATATATATATATATATATATATATATATATATATATATATATATATATATATATATATATATATATATATATATATATATATATATATATATATATATATATATATATATATATATATATATATATATATATATATATATATATATATATATATATATATATATATATATATATATATATATATATATATCATCATTATTGGATTATGCGCAATCCCCAAACCAAAATAAAAGTAAAAAGGTACCTTAGTTTTAAGTTAGATTAGAAATAAAAAAAAAAAAAAAAAGATATATAACAAATTAAGACAATTTTATATTTTATGTTTTCTTTGATTGTTTGATTAATAATAAAATTAATAAAATACGTTAGTAGTATGTAGTAGTAGTAAAAAATGAATTCAATAATAATAATGTTTCATTAAGAAATAAATTGTGAGATTGCGTTCCCCGCCCCAAATCAATTCCATGCCATAATTACTACGCGTTATCGCACACCAATTTAGCGACGATGGTGATTCGGTTCATTGTTGTTAAATCCTCCCAGCCGGCGAAAAACTACCCCATCTCAAGTATGCGAGGGAGTCGATATTACTACGGTAAAACCCCATCGATACAATCTTAATAGGTTCCACAGCCATCAGCGGCTTCAATTTACTGCTCTTTGCTGATACTCATAATCACAAGCGCACACAGCTGTTAGTGTGGATTGTTTGGTATGTGTTGCACTGCTCTCGGTGTGCTTCATCCTTACGAAAATAAGACGACATTGACGTGCAAATATAAAAATTCAAAGAAAACGGCCAGGGAATAACTGATTATTTCACTTTGAATAAAGACCATGAATATTTTAGCATAACTAGGAAAGTCGCCAAGCGCATCTACAGTGAATTGATGAATAGTTTAAATGAAACTATCTCAAACTATGGGTGTAACCAACTGAAGAAACACCAACTTGCGGAAACTGAAAAATTGTTTGCAAAACCTGATCACCTAGACGAAAAAATAGCTGTGTTTCATGACGATTCATCCGATCCAGTTCAGTTCATGTTTCATGAAACAACACAAAGGCGCTTGCTAGATTTTAATTCAATATTTGTGATCTAAAAAAAATGTGGATCATGTTATCCATATAAAATTTGAACTGATCCGGATCAATGAACATCAAGAAACACGGCAAATGACAATCGGATTACAATGGTGCTGGGTACACAAGCTCAAACAACACCCAATATACAGAAAGCTGTATGAATAGGAAGTGTATTATGACGACATAATATCACAGCTGTAGAGAAATATTCCAATGTTTATTGAAAATTATCTAAACTGGATAACAGTTCAGAGACATATTCACACAAATCGTACATTCTAACAAGAAATTACCAAACGTAACTAAAATGCAATTTTTAAAGAGTTTCGTAATAGATCAGGCAGCTGGTCTATTGAATTCATTTCAGTTTCAACTTAGATCAAAAAATTATTGAACAATAAATCGCCAATATATAGGCGTCAACATTAAAGGTTGCCATTTGTATTGGAATTATTACTAATACAAATATAAGCCGAAACCCATAACCTCTTTATCATCCAACACCCCCCTCCTCCCTCCCTCGGCATTACAATCTTCACACATATTACATGGTATGCTTGCCTCACCTTGTTTGACTTTGTTGCAAATCCATTTCGCTATTTCGGGCCCCGGTTCTTAAAGCACTCAATGCCTTGTTACAGCAACACACACTAGCAACAGTTGTGGCACAGCAAGAAGAGATGAACTTTGGATTACTGCACAACGGCAATTGTAAAAAGTAAACTGATTAATGGGAGAGAGGAACATGTGAGAGTTCTTATGAAAAGTAGATCTTAAAAATGATGCACGTGCATGGGGAACGTGAACCTTCATCAAGTAATATTGAATTTTCAACTGGAAATCAATGCGAATGTTTTAATTAAATATGGAGCATTGTGCCATAGACGCACTACTATAATGGACTACATCTCTGATTTCCTTATATCACAGATAGTAGTTTTCCATTATCTTAAGATGGAGGAAACATAAGTATGTGCGATATCGAAAAAATGTATCGACAGATAAAAAACGCAAGAGAACCTCAAGTTTTGCAAACAATTCTATGGCGAGATGATCCCACGAAGCTATTCAAATTAACAACGGTGGCAAATGGTAAAGTAGCAGCATCGTACCTAGCAATAAAACACAAACATTCAGCTAATACAATTATTATCATATGGCGGTTTGCGTCTCATTAAGCGATGTAGCAATGGACAAAAGAGGCTACTTATAGATCAGGCTACTTATAGATTATCAAGTGCGAGCATGCATTCTAATGTCGAAACAACTGAAGATTGCGTAATAAAAACTTTAGGCATCTATTAGAATTAGGTATCCTAAGAATGATACATTTTATAGATATCGTTGAAAGTCACCACGGATGAAGCGGATACAAAAAGAAATCTTGATCCTTTGGATGGCCATTGGCCACCACTCTCTTTCTTTCATCCACTCTACAATTCACAGTCCATGAAGAAATTTTAAATGGCCTTCCCCCCAAAAGGATAGCATTCTACAGTTATTGCAAAAGCCTCGAGCTTGCACGACTGCGATAGATGTTTAGATCGCAATAACCTTAATTGGGCACACACAACTCGGTGTGTGGCGCAATTCGGGCTTATATTTCTGCCTGCATATCATTTGACGATGTTATAATTGACCCGAGGTATTTAAAGTTTCCTACGATATCAAAATTATTTTCGTCGATTTAATTGTGCTACTGTTCACTTCCCAACCAAGACTTCTTGCGCAGCGATCGAGCTTTTCGGCCAAGAAGGATGATATAATCTAAGTAAAGTTGATGTGTGATTATATTGCACCCCCCACATTTTTCTTTGAAACACTGTCTGTGGTTGATCGGTTCGGACGAGCGTGGTCTTCCAATTTTCTGGAAGCTTTTTTTGGGCCGAAATAGAGACGATGAGATAGTACACAACACTAGTTGTCATGTTTGATCCAAGACTATTAGTGCCTCCAAGCTTTATCAATTCTGCAGGAATTCCGCAGGCAGAGTGAGTGCCCGTCCATTTTCAGTCCAGTAATAGCTGCATCCACTTCCCGTACTGTGGGGTATTCAGTAAACTCCTCTTCAACTGGTTGAGCAATTGCTCTAATGGGGGTCACTTGGTCATTCTAACTTAGCAGATTTGAAAGTAAGTTTACCAAATACTGAGAGGAGATAACTGTTTTGTCTAAGTTCTTAACTCTAGCCTTTGATGGTGGAAAACTGGTGTGACGTAGTTCAACAATCAGGAACATTTTATGACGTTGGAAGGAAATATGATGATTTGAGTACTATACCGTATAAGCGATTCCCGCGTGTTTAAATTTTCTATTAGCATATACGATAATAGGTAGTAGCGCTACTTTGCATCCGCTACAATTGAGCCATGTGTTACCCTTTATAATTTATACATTTTGCGGGGTCATTAACTGTGCACTTTTTCGTTTTGTGTTTTTTGTATTGTGGTATCAATCAATTAAAAAAATTAATAATGAAAATGGATGGTCGTATGTTTTCTGGCCAACATCCGAACCATGAATGTATACGTAAACCACAGACACACTATACTTGAAAATACTACGGCGACTATAAAGGACATCTAAAGAATATTATGTCTCCAAGCATTTGATTCCCATGAAGCTCATATGACAAAATTACATTTCCATTTTGAGTTGCATATTTTAGATATCACGTCATTCTCTACGGTGATAGAAACCATAAGCATCTGCATGTTAGTCACTTCCAAAAATCAATGTTTATCTGGTTGTATGTTTCGTTTGCTCATAATATCAACTCGTAGTTCCCGGCATTTCTTGAAAATAACAAAAAAAAATTAAAGTTTGCTTCGATTTTTTCTCACTATTTTTATCAATCTCGTCATTTCCAATTAAATTGTAGAAAAATGACGCGCACCAATTTTGTTGGTTATTTAATGAAGAAGCTGTTATCGAAATGCAGGACCTCGATAAAGTTGTGAGCCGCACTAGAAAGAAGGTCTGAGGAATTTAGAGGTATGTTTGAAAGGCAAAATTCGAAAAAGCAAAATTCGAATTGGGGTGGTATCTTATTCAGTTCGAGAGAAGAAAGTCACAACTACGTGTTTAAATGCTATAATAACGTATTGTTCGAAAATATGCGATAGGTGCGGAAGTGAAGTGTTATTCGTCGATAGTTTAACTATATACTTTTTCGTTATATTCTACTACACTGATAACAATGATAAGCTAAGTTATAATCAATCTAATTGTCTAAAAAGTTTTAGGCTTACAAGTTTAGGCACTTGAATATTCACTTTACTTCAGACATGTTCAAGATATCGTAAATACGTAAAAACTGCTCGAGAGCTGTCACACGCATACATACATATGACGTAAAATCTTTTTAAACTATCAACATCTTTAAAGTGGTCAATTATAGAATAAAAATAGAGACATGCAATAATCCCTTTATTGTAGGTACAAATACTGTCCATACAAGTGCATATATGTATCTTAAAATGACAACGATGGCTAGAACAAGACAATTATCGAATTTTATTCTAATTTTAAAATTAAACAGGACAATATTTTTTTTGTGAACTTCGCTATTTTAAATTTGGCATGGTTTGTTTATTAGCTATATGATTCCAAAGAGATGAAATCATAAACGCTATGTAGTTTTCTCCTTCCGATAAATGAGCCTTTTATGAATATTCTTCATAAACCTTATAAATAAAAAAAAATGCGTTTTATCAGTACGCCTTTTTGAACCTACGAGTATAACAGTTTGTAGTTATCAAAGCGGGCAAATCAAAACTAAAGTATATTACTATCACTATCAGTTCAAAAATTGGAAAACCCGCAAGATAATAATATTATTTTGAATAATCGTTTACGATTCGAATAAATAGCGCAAAATACTTATACTTATAACAATGTTTGGAGGCGGGGTTATGATTATGATAAATTTTTTCACTATAAAAGCTCCTCGATTTTCAAAATAGAAATCACAAATCACTCAACATGTTCCGTGAATTATTCGTATTAGTTGCTTTGGTAGCAGTCGCTCTTGGATCTGGTAATAACAAAAATTTTATTATTTTAAAATTATTAAATTAATAATATTTTATTTTTATCTGCAGTCGTTCCAGCTTTTGAACGTGATCCAGAATGGGATGGCCGTGTTGTAGGAGGCTCTGTTGCGGGAACCAACCAATTCCCACATCAATGCTCACTCCGTACAGCAGGTAATGGCCATTTCTGTGGTTGCTCAATTGTAAACAACCGTTGGGCTCTCTCAGCTGCTCACTGCACAGTTGGTCGCACATTGGCAAATACGCGTGTTATTGTTGGAGCTCATAGCCGTACTACTGGTGGTGTTGGTCACAACTCAGCCCGTATTGTTAACCATCCAAATTACAACTCAAACACAATTGCCAACGATGTATCAGTTGTCCAAACCGCAACTGTTATTGCATTCAATGCCGCCGTTCAACCAATCGCTTTGGGATCAGCTACAACTGGAGGTGGTGTAACCGCTACCGTTTCTGGATGGGGTCAAACTGCTCACCCAGGATCAGCTGCCGCCAACTTAATGTTTATGAACAAACAAACCTTAACCAATGCCGCTTGCCAGAGCCGTCATTCAGCCGGTAACGCCGCTATCATCTTTGCATCATCACTTTGCGCTGGTGGTGTGAACGGTCAAGGAGTATGTATGGGTGATTCCGGTGGTCCACTCATCGCTGGAGGAAGCCAAATTGGTATTGTATCTTGGGGTATTGCCTGTGCTCGTGGTTTCCCAGATACCTATGCTCGTGTGTCATCATTCCGTGCTTGGATTATTTCATTCACTGGATAATTAACTCGTGTGTCCGATATTATGAAATAAATAAATGAAAATTATCTTGAATTTAATTTGATGTAATTTACTGCAGTTTTATGTTTTCGCATTAGCTATTGCCTAATTTCACACAAGGTTGCTGGTATTTGGTAATTTTTTCGAGGCCAACTAGTCGCAATAAATAATGTATATGTATGTGTTACAAAATTAACAAAAAAAAATTATTAAAATCTGTTAGCATATAGCTTTTATTCCACAATGAAACATATTTTTTCAGTAAAATATGTTTCATTGTGGAATAAAGCGAGATAAAGCGAGTGAGATAAAAATATAATTTCGCCACGTACTAAAACGAAACAAAAAAAAAATTCAGTAAAATTTACTGGGGAAAGTATGAAACTCAATACTTTTTATGGCAACATTTGTTGTCTTTGTCACTCTAACGTAATTTTAATATGTATACTCTCCTCTTTTTGGTTTCTCAGTATTTTTTACTGAAAGAAATTGTTTCACTGTGGAATCCACGTATATCTCTTTGCGTATCTCATCCGTGTATATTACATAACTCCAAATTTTTTTATTTTGTTTTATTTTGCTCTCTCGAAAATAAAATTTAAACCAAAATGTATAAGTCAGCGGATAAGTTAGCGGATTTTATTCTGCGAAATAAAAAACAAGTGGTTAATAAAATGTGTTTATTAAGGATTGGGTATGTTGGATGGAAATGGGATTCTTAAATGATTTTTGGTGAAGTTCTGTAATATAGCCACCTGGGACGAACTCGATCAATTCTTAAACGATTATGATGCGATTGTATACGTTTGAAGAAAATGGGATTCTTAAATAATTTAAGTTAAGGTAAGTTAATTTAGGTTGATAATTGATCGAATTCCGTCCCAGGTGGCCATGTTCCAGAACTTCTTCCAGAAATAATTCAAAAATCCAATTTCCATCCAACATACCCATTCCCATCATAATCGGTTATTAATTTGTCGAGTTCCGTTCCAGGTGGCCTAATTCCAGAACTTCTGTATGTTAATACCTGTATATTAATAAATTAATGAATTATGAATAAGTTTCTTGTCCTTTTATATCTTACAAAAGAAATAAAAATATTAAAAAATAATATATATTTCAATCTTTAAAGGGTAAAATAAAAATTATAATTTTTATTCTTCCAAAGGAAAGAAAATTAAAATAACTAAATATCTTTCTTTTCCCTGAAAACAAAAAAAAGGAACGATACAAAAAAATAAATTGAATGGAATGAAATAGGAATACCAAAATTTCTTGTCTAATAAATTGTCTTGTTACAGAATAGAGGTAAATCCTGTAGAGTTGAAGCTTAGTTTTTTCCCATATAAAATTTGCTTTTTCATCTGTCACACATCAGAGCAGGATGGTTATATAAAAAATGCATATGGCGGTACCATATGTCAAAGAAAAACATTAAACATTTTAAAAATTAAATTTTGTGTTTTTAAATAATCGTAACATTATTAATTAAAATAAATAAAATATTATAAAAGAGTTAGTGAATCTTATACACGATTCTACTTCGACTGTTAATAACTGTACTTCGACTGTTAATAAACATTGAAAACTTTGAACATTCAAACATTCAATTGAGTGTCTTGTGAAATGTTGCCAAAATGCGCATCGAAAAATTCGAAAAAGAATTTCTTACCATCTATAAGTGTTTATATAAAATAAAATGAAAATTATGTTAAAAGGAAAGTGATTTGTGATAAAATTATCCATATTTTAATTTACAAATCAGAAAAAATTAATTAAACAATTTTGGTTGTTGTTGGACTTTTTCTTTTTGTAAACATTTGTACTTTTTATTTTGGAATATTATAGGTACAATTTTTTAATATTTTTATTTAATAAATAAAAATAAATCCGTACTATATTGGAATAAAAATAATTGTAAATTTGTGTAGTTTTTAATTTCGATCGAACAAATTCTAAATACGACCCGTTGATTTATATGCTTTCTCTTTTACCCTCCGAATTTGACTCAGTTGACAGCTGCTATCATTCACTTTTTACTTTACCTCTATGCTTTTTAGATCGCTTCATTAATTCGAAATGTCCATAAAAAACTGTAACGGTGAATTTTTGATGTGTAAACATCTTTACGCGCGCCTACCAAATTTTTTTGTATTAGAGTAAACTTGTAAATGAAACGAACGGAAATGACGTATACCTACTTCGTTTGAAAAAAAAGCAAGAAACTCAACAAAAACAATTTTTACTATACATGGCATGCTTTTATGTATATGTATAATAGTAGGGAAAATGAAAAAATTAATTTAATGAATGAAATAGAAATCATCGACATTTCCATCGATCAGAAAAATCAAAAAAAAATTACGATACAAAATACGAATTACGATTACGAAATTGCATACTCATACGATTAAAAACACAGTCAACAACTGCTGTATATTGCTTTATCACGAGTGACGAGTCTCTAGGCGCTGTTCATCACGTCGGCTATCAATGATCATGTCTTCTACTGAATGGGGTTATAATGACATCTCGTTTTTAACATTGAACTGCCAGAGTCTCAGGTCACAGTCACGCAGGTATGCTCAATTCATTTGGTTTTCGAGACCTGGCTGCGCAATGACGAACTTGTTAATATTCCTACGTTTGAATGCTGTTTTCAGTTCAATAGAGATGGTCAGTGGGCTGCCGGAGTAGCAATTCCGTCAAAAGATCCATAAAATGAGCATAGAGTACACAAATAATTTGCCGTACTTTTTCAAAACCAATATTGACGTAACAAATGGCATGGCGAATGGAACTATAGGCTGTGTAAAGTATATCGAATGCATAGGCATCCTAACCAGGACAACAAGAACGATGAAAACGTCGACAGTAAAAAATGTCAAACGACTCTGGATGGATTTCGGTTCAAATTCACAAGTTGGCAAGAAGGTCAGGTGTATCCGGTCAGTATGTACTCTTACGATAAAAGACACAGTTAATAAATTGTGTATATTGCTTTAGCACGAGCAACGAGTCTCGAAGGACTGTTCATTACGTCGGCTATCGATGATCATGTCGTCTACCATGGACGTAAAAATGGGACCTCAATGGGTCTTCTTCAAAATTAGCTATCGCGCCTCACTACAAATCCGCTTTATCCGTTGTAATAGCGAATTTTGTACGAGATAATAATGACGTCTGGTTTTTAACATTGAACTGTCAGACACATTTTTATTAATCACTTGTTTTTTGTTTCGCAGAATATTTTGAATATTTTCCAAAAAGTTTAAAAGATCAGAATCGATCAAAAGTCGATCGATTTCGACTTGTTAGGTCATCATCAGGAGTATCTACTTCTACTTCTACCAGTAGATACTCCTGACGATGACCTAACAAGTCGAAATCGATCGAGTGATTTTTAAAACTTTTTGAAAAATATTCAAAATATTCTGCGAAACAAAAAACAAGTGATTAATAAAAATGTGTTTATTAAGTATAAGTGTGTTTCGCCAAGTGCCTACTTCAAATAGCGTAAAAAGAACTGTCAGAGTCTTAGGTCATACACATCACCTCGACCTAACTGACACAATCACGCAAGGATGCTCAATTTTCTTGCTGTTCCAGATCTGCGTTCAGTTCAAGAGAGACGGTGAGTGAGCTGCCGGAGTAACAATATATAAAAATTCAAATAGAATACTCATACCATACAGTCACCTCCCATACAGAAATCATCGTTGGACAAACAACTGGTATGAGCGTAACAACACAACTCAATGATGATATATATATATACGGCTGAACTTCAGCTTCTCAATGGGAATAAGATGCTTTCTGTAGTTGTATTAACCTCGCCGAATAAATCTTTCGAAGACATAATGAAGTTCATACATTTCGTCCTTGCCCCATATCCTAAAGAATTTCAAAAGTTCTCCAAGGAGACTATCATCTTTTGCCGGTGGTTATGAGCGGGGATTTCAATATTAATGTTGCTGTTCCTCAAGCTGAACCACTTATAAACTTCCTGCGAGACGAATTCGATTTGCACATGAACTCAGATCGAAATATATTTACTACTAGATATGGGACGACCATATTTTGCAGTTTTTCAATGAAAATTTTTAAAGTTAGAGTCGACAGTATATAATATATCTTATTTTAGCTACCAAAATCCAATTGCGTCGATTATACCGCAAGAGTAATAGACCAATTAAACGATAATAAACAAATGAAAAACTCTGGTTAGTAAAATTGCATTCCTTCTTCCTTCAAAGTAAACTGTACCCACGTACTGTACAGACGCCATGTTTACACATCTCCTTGAGAGTACTAATGGACTCACTCATTTTTTTTTTATTTTAAATTTGGATAAGTATATACCCAAAACCATGCACAAATTAAGTTTCCTACGTTTGATAATTTTTTTCAGAAACACCAGAAAGTTTTAAATATGCTCTATTGAAAAACTGAAGAAATGACCCTAGTGGAAAAGATCGAATATTTATACCAAAAAATTATACTGAGGAATACCAAAATCAATTTATTTTTGTATAAATGATTAGTTTAAATAGAAAATATACTTTAAATTGGTTACGAAGAAAAGATATACGTACTTTAGAAGAAAATATACTTACTTTAGAAAAATTATACAAATTTAGATATTAATTTTGTATATAGAAATATTTAAATTTTGTCAAAATTAAACATAAATTTAAAAAATTATTTTAAGCGAATTATTGGAATCGAAAATTGTATTACAAATTTGGTGGTGTAGTGATTAAGGTGTACACCACTAAGTGTTATATTATCCCAAAAGGCGCCGGTTCGAGTCCAGTCGGAATCCAAAATTAAGCAATTATTATTCTAATTACTTATTATTTTTACACTGATTAAGAATTGACAACGGCGTGAAATAATCAATGCAGAGGAATTGATGACGTTGGCATGTCGCGAATACAAACAACATGGAAAGGATTTAAAATTACAATACGCATACATCAGTCACAATAAATGGAATATTTTCATTATATTCTATCTCAAGTACAATTTTTGTTTAAATTTAAAAATTATACTAAAATTATATTGCCATAACCTACTAAAATTATACAAAAAATATCATTAAATTTTTATGAAATCGTTTATTTTTAGTATAAAAAATTTCATTTCATTTTTTCGACTAGTTGAGTTCCGACTAAAAGAATAGTCACACTCAGGTAGAAAAATTAGACACCGCAAGTTTTGACGTCAGTGATCTCTATTGCTCTATTTGTCAGTGTATTGCCCAAAACACATAGGAAATTAGTACCAACTATAATCTAGTTCATTCATTCAATGAACCATGGTTTAATCAAGTGGTCAAACATTCGTATGATCAACAAAATTATTTTTATAAACTCCATAAAACATTTCCTAACAATAAATGATAATTTGAACATTTACAGATCTCAATTCCGTTGGAAACTCAAGGAACACAAAGTCGGGTTCTATTCCAAAAAATTTAGTGATTATTCTGGAAAAAGTAAACTTGTATGGGCTACCATTAACGAAATCTTGTGCAATAAATAATCATTCACTAGATTGTTACGAATTTAATGGTACTACGCTGCACAAACTACTTGGCTGGTTAAGAACCTGGATATGATTTTTCTAAGGGTTATGATAACATATCAGTGAAGCTTGTTAAGGATTTATCGCCTATAGTCATAGCATAACTTACAAAAAAATTAACCAGAGCTTTAAGGAAAAACTGTTTCCTAGCTATCTCAAGATTGCGAAAATTGCTCCTCTGCGAAAAACCATGTTGTCAATATGATAAAGCGAATACAAGGCCAATTTCAGTTCAACCCATTTATTCTAAACATTTTAAACGTGATCTATAATCAACTAGTAGAATACCTTTCTTGCAACTGTATCCTAAACCTCTTCCAAAAAAATTGCTATATTTCAGTGAAATCCAAAAATTGTTGTATTGGATTTCACTGAACAGGTATGTGTAGGCCATAAACTACTAATAGGTTAACTAGAAAAGATTTGTGTTAGGAATAATGCGTTGAAATTATTTAAAGATTACTTAGCAAGTCGCAAACATGTTGTTCGCAAACAAATCGTATTTTTTCTTAACAACTGCAGCGAACGACGGTTCAATTATTTGCTGATGATATCGTTATTCTATATATAAATCCTCAACACTCGCGCATCGTCGTGATCATATGGAACACGTCCTAACTTTAATTGATTCCTGGTTGGATCAAAATAGTTTCAGTTTATACATATTGTACATTAAGACTCTCAACCGATTGAATTGTTTCGATAGTGTTGAATTTTCGGGAAAAATCATATATCGCAGTGATAGCACTATCGATTTAGGTTTACATTTATCATCTAAGTTTTATTGGTCCCGTCATGCGGATATGGACGAAGAAGAAAGTATCACCAGTGATCGGAGTGCTAAATCGAATGTTTTACCTCCTCAACGTTGAAACATTAAATATTACCATGCCCATGTGCTGATAGGTGCTCCTTATCGGATACCAAAACCAAGAAGATTCAGATTCTCCAAAACAAGGTTTTAAAAGCAATCTTTAATATTTACGAAGATTAACTCCTTTTTCTTGGGTAAGAAATAAAAAAACCAAAACTTAATTTTCTATAGCTTATTGAAATTATTTATTTCTTAATTAATGTTGAAAATTATTCATCGTTTTTAATTAATTAATTAATTTTTTTGATCGCTGTATAAGGCTGCTGGTGGTAACAAATGTGGAATGTGTGTGTTTTTTACACACATCTATTTAAAGGAATTGATTTATTCATTCCCGTGTCTATGAGCAAACCGAACAAATATCCTCCATGGTATGACAATCAACTTATCAGTCTTAAAAACAAAAAAGACAAGGCTTATAAAGAAAACCTCAAATTGTGTTCCCAGGATGGTAAACAGAAATTTACTGCATATAACCAAAATTTTGAATCTTATTTTGTACTGAGATACAGAAGCCATATTCGCAATCTAAAGGATAAAATAAAAGGCGATCACAGGCACTTTGGAAATTTTTTAAAATCAAACGCGAAATTAATGGTTACCCAGCCTGGATGAAATTTAATGATAAAAAAAGTATTGTGATCCACAGGTCATCATAACCAACATGTTTGCTGAGTTTTGCCAATCTATTTATAAAGCGGAAGACATTGATAATTATAAAGATACAACCGCTAGTGAATATTGTACGTTCATATTTACCCCACACATCGAGCCAAAGACATCCAGCGAGCGTTGGTAGGATTCATCCAGCGAGCGTTGGTAGGAGAAGGATGTGGTCCTGATGGCAATTCCTTTAAGCATTTTGTTCAATCAGTCATTAAAATTGGCAACTTTTCCACAAAAGTGGAAAATAACTAGAGTGACGCCTGTTTTCAAATCTAGATCTAGAAATGATGTTTCTTGCTACAGAGGTATTACATCTATATCTGCTATACCTAAACTATTTGAACTAGTAATATGCAACTCATTCAAGGCAGTGCTTCCGCAGTATTTATCACAATATCAACGTGGTTTTATACCTAAAAGATCTCTCTCTCTCTTTCTCTCTCTGGCTTTCACATTTCTTTGCACCATGGCGCTCCATCTATCGCTTTCTTCCTCCAGTTTCAACCTCCTAATGTTCGTAGATCCTGTTCGATGTCGTCACGCCAGCGTAATCGGGTTCTTCCAGTACGACGCACTCCGGCTGGTTGTTGGTGAAACACTTTATTTGTCATCTGTTGTTGTGGGGACCTTGTAACGTGGCCAAGTCATCTCACTTGATTGGATTTGATGAATCCGATGATATCACTGCCTAAAAGACCAGTATCTACCAGCCATTTCGTAGCCTAGTTCAAATCTTATTTGAGTAATCAAATCCAAGGTAAGATGTCGAATAGAATACAAGCAACCTCTGGTGTACCACAAGCCTCTCACGTTGGCCCACGTATTTTAACAATTTTCATAAATAGTATTACCATTTAAAGCATTCCAATATCATGGTGTTCGCAGATTACCTCAAAATCTACAAAGTCATCGAGTCATTCGACGATGCTAATAAACTACAGGAAGATATTGATAACCTTGCGTTATGGTGCGAGTTTAATTCTCTGAGTTTCAATATTGGCAAGTGCAAATCTCTATTATTTCATCACAAGGCTACAAGATAACTGGTATACTCCTTCAGGTAGTACTTGAGACTAAAGACCTAGGGGTTACTTTCGTTGAAAACATGAGCTTTACTATTCACATAGAGCTGTGCATCGCTAGAGCGAGCTCCATGTTCGGTTTTGTCAAACGTTGGACGGGTGACAATTTTGATGTGGAAACAATTAAGATCCTGTATTGTGCCTACGCTCGATCTAAGCTGGAATATGCTGTAAATGTGACGTGTCCGTTATACGAAGATCATATCCAGAGTATTCAAAAGAAGTGTATACGCTACTTGACCGGGAAAGACGGATGGGTTTATGACCATGATCTACCATACTACGTAAACATACAGCGACAACCACCTTATTTAGCTGGGTGCAAGACATACAACTTGACAACTCTTGAAAATAGACGCGAATTGCTAAAAAGTACATTTATTGGCAATCTCCTACAAGGTCTAATTGACGCACCGGATGTGCTATAGTTAATTAAAATAAATGTTCCTGGTAGACAACTATAAGAGATCATGACTTCCTCTACTTAGACAGACACAGAACTAACTATGGCGATAATGAACCAGTGAAGAAGATGTGTAAAAGTTTCAACAGAATTAACTATTTATTGGATTTTTTTATAACTAAAGATACTTTTAAAAGTAGGTTAAGGCAATTTTATGCCTCTCAGTGATTTTTACTTGTTACTTTACTTTTATATTTCAAATTTTCAAATCCAACGCGGATTTATTGTGTTTTGTATTCTTAATTAAATATTTTTCAAGTCAAATTTGTAGACTTATGTCAATATAAATAAGTAAATAAATAAACATTTCAAGGTAGCACGTTATCCGTTCAACTTTTTGATGATCTCTCATAATCCCTTTTGAAATGATTGTAAATGTTCAGATAACTAAAAAAAAAAATCTGAAACCACCTAAGTTTTTAAAAAAAATTCAACGTCTATTTGCAAGACTCTGCAGGGTAAGCAGGTCGCAATTGTGGATGATATATCTACATGAATCAGAGGCCTATAAATCGGTATTCGGTATCCGATATTGAAATACTGTAACGAATCTATCTGGTTCTTACGCAATATCATCTATATTGATCCACTAGGAAACATTTTAGGGTTTAATTTCCTCCGCTGCCTTAATTAGTTTTTTGGCACTACCCTTATTATATATAGATACATTATTATATAGGTACAATAAACTTAACCACCGACAAAATAAATGAATTTGAAGATGAAATGATATGCCTGTGGTTTCGCAGCAATAATTATATGTGCAGGTCGGGTTGTATACTCACTAAAGGTTCAATACCACTAAAACAACGCTTTTTTTGCAGAAAACTATAGAACCCACGCAGAGAATCAAAATTTTTATCGAACCGTACATCAGCAAATTTTTTAAAATATTTTAATGTTGTTGAGTTGGTTGCCATAATTATAAATAACAATTATCAAAGAAAGTATTTTTTAGGTCAACCAAACTGAAAAAAAATCCCCCACCCTCAGCAAACTTTCATTTTTTTTATATTTTTATTGTAGTAACAGGCTCCCTGAAATTTAAAAGGTGTTTTTATATGAAAAAATGGGACCTTTTATAAGTCAGTTTTTAACAAGTTTTTTGACTTAACAAAGGTGTTTTACAAAAACAAATTTAATTTCAAAATGACACAAGAAAGGCATATTTTATGTCGTTTTATAAATATATATTTGTTAATTCATTTTCAAAATGACTTACGATGTGCATTTATAAAGTCAGCTTTTTTTATTTAAATTTCATTGCAGATTTTAAGTCAATTTAAAAATGAAACAAAGACGCTGGTTTTAAGATGCTGTAAAAGATAGCAGAAAATTCCAGCAGAAAAAATGTATTTTTGCTATTCACCGCTAGAGGCATCACATCAATATCACAAAAATGAATTTTTTGTTGCTTATATTTTTTGAAACTAGCAGAAAATTTTTGAAATTTTTAAGCAAACAAATTATCGAATTTATGAAAAATACGAGATAAATAATTTACCTATGTTAAAAGTAAAACGTTTTGAAACGAAGAAAGTTAATTTTCTTTAAAAAAAAATCGAGTTTTGACGAATGTTAAAGATGGGAATGTGACATCTAGTGCATTAAAAATAAGCTCATGAGCGTTTTTTTTTTCATGAAATTTTAGCACGGCATAAAGTAAAATGAAAATTAACATACAAAAATATACCCAACAAGTTTAATTTTTTTGCCGCCAGATCCACTTATGTCTTTAGCTAGTGAAATTGCTATGATTCGTATTAAAATATAGATGTCTTTGTTTAACTCTTCCCTGTTTAACACATTTTTCACTGTTTTTATTTGCAGTTACGATAAAAGTAAGCTAAATTTTTGACATCTCGTCAATGTTGTTTTATTTGCTGTCACATAAAAAATATTTTGACATGAATTTATTAACCCCTTTGCACTTTCCCCTGATTTATTTCCAAAGTTGTGGGGTGTCAACTTGTAGGTATTATTTATAGCTAAATGAATTAAAATAATTTACAGTGATAGAATTGGACGTATTATATTTATTTCATTTATTACTATTATAAAACGTTTTAATTTTTGTAATCTTTTACAGTGTGGTACTTCTTTTTGATTTTCAGACTAATATGCAAGTTTTTAGAGTAAATTTATATTGTCACCTCAAAGGGTTAAAAACAATAATTCAACGCGAAGCTATCTGCGTTAAAATTGTACAAAAATTGACAAATTAATTTTTCATGGAATAATTTAACTGGTTAATTTTGGAGATCAACGAAAATTCCATTTCACGCCAGCTGTGTACCAACAGTATTTACTAGTAAAAAGAAATTACAGCTAAAAGCTTCGTGTTTAAATAAACGAATAGGAATTGGAATTGAAATTCAAATATATATTTTAAACACAAGCAAAGAAATGAGTTTCAAAGACTGGATATAACCTTTATTTAAAATTGCTTTATTTATAATTGTTTGTAAAAACATAAAACCAAAATCTTAACCAACATGTCCAACGATCCAGGGACGGAATGATGAAACACGAGCATACACGTCTGGGAATCCACGAGCGCATGCAATACCCCATGATACAGCACCAATTACGTTTCCTCCGGTAATGAGTGGGCCACCTGAATCACCCATGCAAGTTCCTTGATTATTTACTCCACCAGCGCAGATGGACGATGCGAAGATGAATTGTCCATTACCTCCATGACGGGTTGCGCAAGCGGCGTTGGTAAGAGTTTGTACGTTCAAAAACATTAAGTTAGCTGCAGCTGATCCTGGGTGAGCAGTTTGACCCCAACCTGATACGACAGCGTTTACGCCTCCTCCTACTGTGGCTGATCCTAAACCAATTGGTTGTGCGGCGGCGTTGAATGTAATAACGGTGGCGGTTTGAACAACACACACATCATTCGCAATTGTGTTTGCATTATAATTGGGATGATTAACAATACGAGCTGAGTTGTGACCAACACCACCAGCAGTACGGCTATGAGCTCCAACAATTACGCGAGTGTTTGCTACTGTACGTCCAACGGTGCAATGAGCAGCTGAAAGTACCCAGCGGTTGTTAACAATTGAGCATCCACAGAAATGAGCATTGGCTGCTGAACGCAATGAGCATTGATGGGGGAATTGGTTGGTTCCTGCGGTTGATCCACCAACAATTCGGCCAGACCATTCCTCATCGAGTTCAATTTTTGGCATGACTATAAAGTAATAAATAAAGTTATTGACAGCTGTTGTTTAATCTTGACGTATTAAATTGATATTCTTACCTGCTCCAAGAGCAAGGGCCACAAGGGCAGACAACAAGAATAATTCGCGTAACATACTGAACGGTTTAGAATGTTTTGATGCCAACTCCAAATTAAACATGCTTTATATAGTTAGTGTAAAATGTCTTTGGCGTATCAAAGTTTCAAATCGACATATTTTTAAAGTCATTCCTAATTGCAATTGTACAGAAGATAAGCCAATCTTTTTGGAACCGTAAATTTTTTATACATAATACAATCAAATGCAATTAAATCGCGCTTGTTTTAGAAAATTATCGATATTTTACAATTTGAGTGGCAGCGCGAATTTATCATTAGCGAACTAGAATCGAGTCTGTAAATGTATGTTAAATTGATTGTTTTAGATCGGCATATACTATATACGCGTGATATTACATAATAATATATTATCGAACGATCTTAAATTGGGTCCACGACCCTTGTCATATATCTCTTGAAACGTAAATAATGTACTTAACATTTCTAAAATTCATATGCGTAAAATACAAAGTTTATTATATTATCGGAGAGCTCAGGGCCCCAGACAAACATTTTGTTAATATTCTGTCCGCACCAAAATGTTTATCTTGTTTTTCCGATTGGGAATACGGTTATAAAGGGTATATGATAAACTACCTATATTAGGACAAAATGTATAATGTGTCACTGTGTATGACGATATGACTAATTTTTTGCTGTTGCTTTTAAATTCATATTTTTATGTATCGTGTTGATCGCGCTTGAGGATTGGGTTTTACTTCGCGAGATTTGGTAACGAGATGGATGAGGCGGTGAATATCACAACAACATGGCAACAACTATGCTCTTGAAACAGAGTTTTTATCTTTTTCGCTGAATGACACGGTGCCCCATCCTGTATGAAGGTATACGTCCCTTCTTCTTCATTTAGTCAATTGAAGGAAAGGCTAAAATACAGTCTCAATAACATTTTTACATTGCACTTGATTCAGGGTGCCCTCCACAAAATACAAAGGTCCGGTGCCATTCGCAGTAATGCATGACCAGATCATGATTGATGGTGGGTGTTTAATTTTTTTCTCTACAGCTTCATCACTATAACGTTTATGGGGTGTTTGTTTAACGAAATTAACATTCTCCGTTATTACTTTAAGCCGGGATTCATCGGTAAAGATGTTGTTTAATTGCCTGTTGCAAAGAGGATGTGAGTTGTCGAAATGAAATTTATTAATGACTAAATTTGCACTTATTTACGTTTTACCATTCTTCAACCATTCAATTTTTGCCCATTGCATGCGTGCTTCCTTCAAATTTGGTGTCAACCTGGGCTTCTTGGTTGGTCTGCGACGAGTACAATCGTGATCGCAGCGTATGCTCAGATATGCTAATACTATGCACTTATAATTTATTTAGAAGCACTTTAGCAGAACTTTGTCTACTTTGTTCGATGTTGACGGAATATTTTTTCGAAATAATGCGACTATTCGGTCGACTGTATGCCCAAAAACTTTTTGCATTATTGCAATTTGGCGGTTCGCAACATGTTTTTAATAAAGTCTCTATTTTAATTATATCCACGCCACTTGTCTAAATGTAAATGTCTTTCACTTTTCCCATTTCGAATAAATTACAGAGCTTAAAAAATCACCAAAAATGTATAAAATTCACAATATATTAGTAAAACACTTTATTACACTTCTTAACACGAGCACGTACACATTTCAATTAAATTTGGTTAATATTCTCACCCCTTTTACATATTTTATTATCTGTGTTTAGACTATAATAGCAGGCTCTAATTCAATTGCCAGGCACTGTATAAGGCTTGCGGACAAACGGATAACCGAGACAAAAAGGGGAGACGAAGCAAAAACGCATGCATAAATAAAATGCCAAAAGACATAAGGCCGACTGCAAGAGGCTAGCAGCGACCCAAGATTTTAAAATACAATTTTTAACACAAATTCGGTTGGTTCAACTTTTTGCATTAGAGCTTAAGTATGGAGTATGGTGTATTCGACCGGCAAGTCTTTAATAAATTTAAGTAACAAAGTGCCTTCCGAAAAATGTATGTCGTTTGACATTGTTGACCACCGAAACTTTAAGAACTTTTCGTTCAGTGTCGTTTAATTCAATAATAGTTTTAAATTTTTCCTATTCTTTTTATTAATTGGTTTAAGAAAATTTTGATGTTCACTAATTTACTTTACCAAATAAAGGCCACTGAAATCCCCAGGCCACTGAAATCTTGCCGACTGAAAAAAGCTGCGTGGATCAACAGAAGGTGAGTCTGGGACCGATTCCATTACCATAGGCTAAAATGAAAATGGAATTGGTTACACATTGTCTTTTATATCTTTATAAGCCATAGTTGTTGGCTTTCCTCTATAAAACATTTTAAACATTATTTAACAAGAGCGAGAATTATCGCCCTATCGCATGGAATAGTCAAGCATCTGCATTGCAATGGTGGTATATAGCTGGTATGTATTTCATTTAATTTTTTGTTTTATTTAGGTATATTTATTTATATTTTGATAATTTTTTTAATATAATAAAGAATTTATATGCATTTTATTATTGAAAATTTCAATTACCAAGCTCGAATGAGACCAATTATTGTATCTCATTTGTATGCGCAAATGAAATTGTCAAATTACGTTACGAATCGCTCGGTGATCTGTAACAAGTTTCTGTAACAAACGAGTTTCGTCAAATTCCGTAAGGTTGCATTACAGGTTGTTAAAGACTGGCTGGGTATGCGTGAAGCGGTAGTCCCTGTTTTATTTTCCAGAAGTATGGAGAAGATGTTTTTTTGCATCTTCCCAAACAAACCATCCCAACTATCTCATCTTTTGATACGGAGCACTTATAATAATTTAATTTTAATTTTAAATTCAAAAAACTTTTATTAAAACAAAAGTATTATTGTCTGAAAAAATAATGATTTTAATTGTTGCTGCTTAAATAGCTGTCCGCACTTTTACTCGGACAATTTCTAAAAAATGACTAAAAAAATTTCAAAATTTTATATAACTTTTATACAAAATTTTTAAGACAATATACATAGATGCAATCATTGCAATGATTGATCCAGACCTTTCGCTTTTTGGTAAAAAAGGTAATATTTATAAGTTAACTGGTATTATTGTGTCTTCGGTTATCACAATCACTTAATGATGATGGGGGCATCTATAATAAGATTTTAACAACCACCGTGCCATCGTTTAATTTAAATATTGTGCGTCTTGGTTATCACAAAATATGATGGTGGCATCTATGATGAATTACAATATTGTTCGTTTCAATGTTTGGTAACGATCTTGTATGACATGCAAATCGGTGTGATAATAAAATTTGTTAATTTTGTAATGTGTACAAAATTGTTTTGTTGTAGTTATGTACCGATTTTCGTTAAGAAGACTGTTGTATATTCTTTTAGAATATATAACTATTTATACGATGAATTGTCCGTTAATAAATAATTCAGTCAACGGCGGAGAATTGTCCGTTTGTAATAAATGTGTATTGTGCGGTGTTTCTTATAGTTAAAGAAACAGGCCGCTACAATTTTAACGTATCTGCAGATCAAAATGCATTGAAAAATGTGTAGAGTTAATCAGAGACATTCAAGTGTTCTAATACTAAAATAGTAAAACTAGCAGTTTCACTATAGCTAAACTGCGCAGCGCAAAATAAAACAAAGCGGTGAAATTTTCATTTTCTTTTCACTTCAGCTGGGTACTAGACATACCACCGGAACTACCTAATCCAAAAATAATTTTAAAAACAAATTTTATTTAGGAAGAAACATTGAAGCTGATTTCTTAACCCCAGCTCTCTTTGTAACGATCTAGGTTTAGGTCTTATGTCCATTCATAAACATCACTCAAACACTTGTGCAGCATCGTCTGTTATCGGACAGATATGAAAATAAACGCTTTACTTTTAAAGTATACTCACATCGTAAACGTTACATTCGAGCATTAACGTTCGGGTTGGTAATGTTTGCTTTACAAAACGTTGCCACGTCTTTGAGAATAGCTATATATAAACAAATAGTTTTGCTAAAGCTAGATTCTTCAGTCCAAAAAGGTTTTAATCCAAATACTGCCGTAGATTGTCCAACCTGAGAGAACTTTAGCAATGCCGCGAGTAGTGTTCGATGCCTCTTTTAGAACAACCAGGAAAAGTCATAAATTTAATTTGAAAGATCGAAAGGATAAAGTGACGGTCCTTTTAAGATTTCGACCGCGACGTGATGCTCTATGCGTTGCTAATTCGACATCATATCGCCAACTATATTTACACCAGTTGTAGACATTCGTGTCGATCTGATCTGTTGTACATTTAATCTATAATAAAATAATGAACACTATTAGTGGAACAATTTTGTTCAAGATTTATACATCTAGTTGTTTATTCAAAGAACTTTACGCGTCAAAGTTGGGTATCCTCGAAATTTAAATAGTTATTTTCGAAAAGTGTCCGCTAATTTGCAAATCAAACCTCCGATAAATGACAGAAAAAAATAAAACTGCTGTTTATCAAACTGCTTATTTTATTTTAATAAAAAATATGTACAAAATTAACGAAAAAACGTTTAACCAGTGAATGAGATAATCCAGGCACGGAATGATGACACACGAGCATAGGTATCTGGGAAGCCACGAGCACAGGCAATACCCCATGATACAATACCAATTTGGCTTCCTCCAGCGATGAGTGGACCACCGGAATCACCCATACATACTCCTTGACCGGTCACACCACCAGCGCAAAGTGATGATGCAAAGATGATAGCGGCGTTACCGGCTGAATGACGGCTCTGACAAGCGGCATTGGTTAAGGTTTGTTTGTTCATAAACATTAAGTTGGCGGCAGCTGATCCTGGGTGAGCAGTTTGACCCCATCCAGAAACGGTAGCGGTTACACCACCTCCAGTTGTAGCTGATCCCAAAGCGATTGGTTGAACGGCGGCATTGAATGCAATAACAGTTGCGGTTTGAACAACTGATACATCGTTGGCAATTGTGTTTGAGTTATAATTTGGATGGTTAACAATACGGGCTGAGTTGTGACCAACACCACCGGCAGTACGGCTATGAGCTCCAACAATAACACGTGTATTTGCTAATGTGCGACCAACTGTGCAGTGAGCAGCTGAGAGAGCCCAACGGTTGTTTACAATTGAGCAACCACAGAAATGGCCATTACCTGCTGTACGGAGTGAGCATTGATGTGGGAATTGGTTGGTTCCTGCAACAGAGCCTCCTACAACACGGCCATCCCATTCTGGATCACGTTCGAAAGCTGGAACGACTTTTGGAATAAAAATAAAATTTTAATGAGTTCTCTGTTTTTCAAAATAAAAGTATTTTTTATTAACCTGATCCAAGTGCGACTGCTGCCAAAGCAACTAATACGAATAATTCACGGAACATGCTGAGTGATTTGTGATTTCTTTTCGTAATTTGGGAATACTTTTATACCAAAATATAAATCGCAATCTCGTCTTCAATATATACAACTATTGTGTTCCTGCTTAATATTCCTTAAGTGTGAGCAATACCGATATAATAATAAATTAAAATAGTTTGATTGAAAACCACTTGAGATTTCTTTTTTGGTTTCAAAGTTTTATTCAATCGCGTAGTTTTTTTTAAATTTTCCCAGTTTTTTAATTAGCTGATACGCAACTATGCGTATCTTTTGTTTTTAATCGAGCATACCGATAAATAAAATATTAAAGTGCTTTATTTCGATCTAATCAGGAACATGTGTAAAGTGTAACTTGTATAACTGATACCTTTATATGAACTACTAATGTTGTATAAAGGGGAGGCCACATATAATAAATTTATAGAAGGAAAATATGGAAGTACTTTTTGGTGTTATTGGGCGGACTTCAATATAAGTCCTGCTCTAATTCTCATTGACAGATACCTATACAAATGTGGCACATAAGTAACGTTATGATTTAATTAGTGAATAATTTTTTTGTTTACGTATTTTGTTTTCGTTTTTTTTTTCAGAATTAACTTTGAAAAACTTGGGAGATTTATGATGGAAAGATTATTCAGGCACAAAGATCATATCGAAATTTCTTTCATGTTCGAAATGCACTTAGCGCTCCAACTATTTACCGATTTGTACAGCGTTTCCAGCAACAAGAGGCTGTCTGTGATCTTCTGCGTGCTGGAAGATCATGTGTAGTTCGAAATAATGTAAACAGTGCTCGGGTGCAAGCAAGGTTTTTGAGCAAAACCATGAGACTTCCGCCAGGCGACGTTCTCAAGACTTGGTGATGTCTAGACGATCTTTTACATTAGTTAAGAATTTTACATAAGTTCCACCTTTTCTCGTATAAGATACAATTGATTCACGAGTTAAAACCAAATGATGCACAAACATGCATTCAATATAATATAGTCGCCGTTTTCTAGAATTGAGCTTAGAAAACAACGAGTTTATTCATAATTATGAGTTTATGAATAAGGATGAGCGATGTTCACCCCAATAATCACGTGAATAAACAAAATTGTGAATAATTGTTGAAGATCAAATGCATCTACTTAGATCCACACAGCGGTGTAGAATAACTTCAGAAATGATCATTAAACCATATTTTTTCGAAAACGAGGAAGAAGTTGCGGTTAATTTGAATGGCATTCAATATCAGGCAATGATTATAAATTTTTTAAGGCCAGAAGTAAAGAACAACCCAGAATTGTGGTTCCAACAAGATGGAGCCACAGCTCACACAGCTCGTAATTTATGGCGAGAAAGAAGTTTATGGCGATCGAATAATATCGCGTTTTTCTGATTTTAACTGGCCACTGCGTTCGTCCGATTTTTTTTTGGTCTACCTAAAGTAGAACTCACGATTGCCAAAGAGATTCTTGAATGTAAATAGAGGATTCCAGAGTTATGCGGAGGGTTTAGAGCAGTACAAGAAGTTATTAATTCAAAAGCCATCGTTCTAGTCCTAAATTCAATCTGAAAGATCGCCCTTGAAAAGTATAAATTTACGGTCCTTTTAAGATACAGTTCCCAACGTTTTGCTCTATTTCCTGATAATTCGAAATGGTACCGCTAGGTATATTTCCTAGATAGATAAAAAAATATGACTGATATGTGGTTTGGCGGGTCATCCTTCTCCTCGGATGGGCGACTCAGTTGCCATCAAAACACCAGCCAGCAAGCATTGAGTCGTTTTCTTAAGTCAAACGTTGAAGTTGGGAATCCTCGAGATTTAAGCAGTTATTTTAGTAAAATGTTCGCTAATTTGAAAACGAAACTTCCGATAAATTACAAAAAAGATATCTCATCAAACTGCTTATTTTATTTTAATAATAAATAATTTATAAAATTAACGAAAAAACGTTTAAAAATATTATTTAAGCAGTGAGTGAGTTAATCCAGGCACGGAATGGTGTTACATGAGCATAGGTATCTGGGAAGCCACGAGTACAGCGGCTCACGTCACACGTGTGACTTTACTTTTCGATGTAGCACCCCGTAAGCTGGATAAGACAAATATGGTGCAAAATAATTTGATTATACATGAAAAACACTTACTACTACTACTACGCGATCAAATTTCTAGAATTTTAATCATTTGCGAATAATTTTTCAAACAGGTTTTCCCAGTTTTTTACTTTCTGATAAGGAATTTTGCGTGTCTGTTGTATAATTTGCTCAAATCGATAACGTACTATCATAGAACTACACAGTTAAATAGCGTTTCAGAAGAAATCTGAAGTAGGTTTAGAAATTGATTAAAATCAGCACGTTCTATTTTTGGAGTTAACCCACTTGGACAATGTTTGTTTTGAGATTCTAATCACAATAAAATAAATTAGGAAAATTATAAAAGTAATGTGACGTATTGCATATCAAATACCCCTTGTCAGTGACGACTATCTGAACAAGTTGTACAAGAATATTTAGTTCTTTAGGTTTTGCGTTTGGTTTTGAAAAAAATTCAATTTAAACCTCAAATTTTAGTAAAGCAAAACGAACAATCGAAACGGCAACGCAAAAATTCGTTTCACTGGGATTTCAGGTAACGGAATGAAAATCCGGTAAAGCAATTAAATCATATAACACTCAATAACTTAAACATTTCCTTAACTATTTTTGAATAATTTTAATTTATTACAACTATAAAACTGAATTTTTACGGTTCCGTTTACTGCAAACAGCCATTCCATTTAAGATCACTGTTCTTCTGGCACGAGATTTGTCACTGTCCATTTTTATCACACTTATTAAAGGCATGAAGTTGACATTGGGCATAGTCATAAAACTCAGTAACCCTAATGTATTCTGACTGTCAAAATTTAGCAAAAATAGCTTCACTTAAATTTTATAGGCTCATGCGATTTAAAAAACATATTCGGAATTAGTAGAATTTTAAAATTACGAGGCTTTTATATTTAAGAAAAAATTAATTTTGCCAAACTGCATTACAAAATGTTAGTGAAATTCAATTTTTAGCAAAAGTTGATTCCTGCAAGAGACCACTAAAATTAACAATGGAATGTGCTCAAACTTCTAAATGATAAAGCCACAATCACATAAAATATTTCGTAAAATATGCGTGCAATTGTTCCAATTAAATTACTAACTATTATGAACAAAACAAACAATTGATCCTTTCTGGTTTGCCTGTGCGATCTTGTTTAACTAAATTGCGAAGTAAAAAATGAAGGGGTGAATATGTTATGACCAACACCCTGCTTTTTTTATCACGAATGTATGCATCGATATCGAATACACCACACTTTAATTCTAAAGCAAAATATTTAACTGACTAGCAAAATAACGGTAGGGGAAAAAAGCTCGTGGCCGGTTTTGGGTGACATAGAAACAAAGAAATTTCTTATTTCAAATGAACTTTATTAAACCAAAAAATGCCATTTTGATCGATGACCTTTTGCCATTTTTTTGGTAGAGCCATGATCTCATCACGTTATAATTTCTGTGGTTCAGAGGTGAAAAATCGAGACAACTCATTTTCGCAGGCCTCTTTTGAATTTAATGTAAAGCCATTACAATAAATGTATAAGAAGTTGGCCCGAAATTTCCATCCCGAAAAGGTTTTTTTCAGAAAGTGTGTGTCTTTGCTAAATCACATAAAAATAATTCCATCCCGAAAATTTTATTGTTAAATTAAAAAAAAAAATAACCAGCCCGAGAAAATTATAAAATTATATTACTGTTTGCAGTAAAAAACATGAACAATCTATTAAAAAATTAAATAAATTTTAATGATCATCTAGAAAATCACTATTCATTCATCACTTTCTATATTAACTGAAAGAAAATATGTTCAGTACCCAATTTCCTTGTGGCAAACACAGAGATGACCCCTTACCTTGGCATATGTAGATAGGTGGGCCGATGTGTATAGAACTTATATTCAGGCGCCCGTTCGAAAATAACGAGGATTAACGGTGAATATTGATTATCACGAAAACCACTTTTTATATGTTCTTCACTTGAAAGTATGCTCAGTACCAAATTTCCTTGTGGCAAACACAAAGATGACCCCTCCTTACCATGACATATGAAGATAGGAACATATTTTTAACTAAAGAATGTCTAGAGAGCGGTTTTTGGGATAATCAATATTCAACATAAATCCTCTATATTTTCGAACGAGTGCCTGAATCTAAGTTCTATGCACATTGGCACACCTAATTCCATATGCCGAGGTAGGCGGTCATCTCTGTGTTCGCCACAAGGAAATTTGGAAATGAACATATTTTCAACTGAAGAATGTATAGAAAGCGGTTTTCGGGATAGTCAATAATCACCATCAATCCTCGATATTTTCGAACAAGGGATATTCAGGCCCTTGTTCGAAAATATCGAGGATTGATGGTGATTAAGTTCTATGCACATTGGCACACCTAGCTCTATATGCCGAGGTAGGGGGTCATCTCTGCGTTCGCCACAAGGAATTTTGGTATTGAGCATATTTTCAACTGAAGAATGTATATAAAGTGGTTTTCGGGATAATCAATAATCACCATCAATCCTCGATATTTTCGAACGAGGGCCTGAATATAAGTTCTATGCACATTGGTACACCTTACTCCATATGCCGAGGTAATGGGTCATATTTGTGTTCGCCACAAGGAAATTTGGTATTGAACATATTTTCAAGTGAAGAACATATAAAAAGTGGTTTTCGTGATAATCAATATTCACCGTCAATCCTCGTTATTTTCGAACGGGCGCCTGAATATAAGTTCTATACATATTGGCCCACCTATCTGCATATGCCAAGGTAAGGGGTCATCTCTGTGTTTGCCACAAGGAAATTTGGTATTAAGCATATTTTCAAGTGAAGAACATACAAAAAGTGGTTTTCGTGATAATCAATATTCACCGTCAATCCTGGTAATTTTCGAACGGCCGCCTGAATATAAGTTCTATACACATTGCCCCACCTATCTACATATGCCAAGGTAAGGGGTCATCTCTGTGTTTGCTACAAGGAAATTTGGTATTGAGCATACTTTCAAGTGAAAAACATATAAAAATTGCTTTTCGTAATAATCAATATTCACCATCAATCCTCGTTATTTTCGAACGGCCGCCTGAATATAAGTTCTATACACATTGGCCCACCTATCTCCATATGCCAATGTAAGGGGTCATCTCTGTGTTTGCCACAAGAAAATTTGGTATTAAGCATATTTTCAAGTGAAGAACATAAAAAAGTGGTTTTCGTGATAATCAATATTCACCAACAATCCTCGTTATTTTCGAACGGCCGCGGGGTCATCTCTGTGTTTGCCACAAGGAAATTTGGTATTGAGCATATTTTCAAGTGAAGAACATACAAAAAGTGGTTTTCGTGATAATCAATATTCACCGTCAATCCTCGTTATTTTCGAACGGCCGTCTGCATATAAGTTCTATACATATTGGCCCACCTATCTACATATGCCAATGTAAGGGGTCATCTCTGTGTTTGCCACAAGGAAATTTGGTATTGAGCATACTTTCAAGTGAAAAACATATAAAAAATGGTTTTCGTGATAATCAATATTCACCATCAATCCTCGTTATTTTGGAACGGCCGCCTGAATATAAGTTCTATACACATTGGCCCACCTATCTACATATGCCAATGTAAGGGGTCATCTCTGTGTTTGCCACAAGGAAATTTGGTACTGAACATATTTTCTTTCAGTTAATATAGAAAGTGATGAATGAAAAGTGATTTTCTAGATGATCATTAAAATTTATTTAATTTTTTAATAGATTGTTCATGTTTTTTACTGCAAACAGTAATATAATTTTATAATTTTCTCGGGCTGGTTATTTTTTTTTTTAATTTAACAATAAAATTTTCGCGATGGAATTATTTTTATGTGATTTAGCAAAGACACACACTTTCTGAAAAAAACCTTTTCGGGATGGAAATGTCGGGCCAACTTCTTATACATTTACAATAACCACATTAGGACTATATGGTGGGTGCATTAAAACTTCCCAGCCAAGCTCTCTTAGTTTCTGCCGGCTCATAAATGATGTGTGTGGTCTAGCGTTATCATGCTCGAACACAACACCCTTTCTGCTAATCAACTCTGGACGTTTTAACTGAATTGCTTGCCCAAAACGCGTTAGTTGCTGACAGTATAGATTAGAATCAATCGTTTGGCCCAGTAGCTTTGATACCGTTTGGGAACCTTCAGCTCGTTCCGTCCATGATCTTTTTCGCACAACGTTGTCGTATCTTATCCTGTTTTCATCACCAGTAATCATTCGCTTTAAAAATGCGTTTTGCAGATAGAAATCCGGTCCATTATACATATGTTTAACTGTTAATTCATGTGGCACCCAAACGTCAAGGTTTTTTATACCCAGTCATTTCTAAATGGTTTAAAACTGTTTTGTGATCAATATTTAGTACTTTACTTTAGCTACCATACAACTGCTTACATGCCGATCTTCTTCAATTTTCTGCATGATTTCATTGACTTTTCCAGTGGTTGGTCATTTTAATGTTTTGTATGTCAAAGTGCAAATTAAAATGTCACCTTTCAAACACAAATAAGAATTGTCCAAAACGATCAATGGTTACTGAGATATATGAATGAAAAGTCATCTACCGCGGAAAAGGCCACTTACTAAGTCCCCTACCCTTTATTTCGGCTAACTTTAATAAGGTGAATAAAATGTATTTTTTCCCAAAAAATTGTGTTTTCTTTGTTAGACCGGGAACTTTTCAGGCGATGAGTTATATTCTTTTAAATCGTTTCATACCAAATACCTCGATTCAGAACCAAAATTACATCTAGCCATGAGCTCCACAAATAAGTATTCGTTTCAAAAACAGCTCTATTTTGTTCAAAATTAGTATCTCAAATTAATTTAAAAAGTTTGGTAGGCTTGTAATGTATTCCAAAATTTTTTGATGTTTTTCAAATGCCGCCATTATGTATCTGTAGGCTGCTGCCTCAGGTCATTTACCTTTTGTCTATGTCGGCCTTTTCGCCTTGTTATAAAATTTTGCAGCTCAACCTTTCATCCATGTCAATCTTGGGTCGCTGTCAGCCTCTTTCAATTCAACAGGCCGGCCGTATGTGTGTTGGCAATTTGTTGCCTTTAATAAATCAAGATAAAGTTTTTGATGCGGACAGAGTGTTAACAAAATGTTTGTCTGGGGCCCTGGGCATCCCGATAAGATAAAATTTGTAATTTACTCATTGTATCATTGTATGAGTTGTAGAAATGGTTACTACATTATTTACGTTTTAAGAAGATATGACGTGGACACAAATTAAGATCGTTCGATAAGTCGCATATGCGTATATGATACTTACGCATATAAAAAACAAGTAATTTAACATACAGTTATAGACCTAATTGTAATTCGCTAGTGATAAATTCGCGCCGCCACTCAAATTGTAAAATATTGAACAAGCGCGATTTGATTGTATGTATTATGTAAAAAAAAAATTACGGTGCCTAAAAGATAATATGCCTACTGATTTGAAACTTTGATACGCGTAAGAAATTTTACAGTATATAAAGCGTGCTTAATTTTGAGTAGGCATCAAAACATTCTAAACCGTTCAGTATGTTACGTGAATTATTCTTGTTGTCTGCCCTTGTGGCCCTTGCTCTTGGAGCAGGTAAGAAAATAAATTTGGTACGTCAACAGTTGTAAATATTTTTATTTATTAATTTATAGCCACGCCAAAACTTGAACTCGATGAGGAATGGGCTGGCCGAATTGTTGGTGGATCAACCGCAGGAACCAACCAATTCCCACATCAATGCTCACTTCGATCAGCAGCCAATGCTCATTTCTGTGGATGCTCAATTGTTAATAACAGGTGGGCACTTTCAGCTGCTCATTGCACCGTTGGACGTACAGTAGCAAACACTCGCGTAATTGTTGGTACTAACAGTCGCACAGCTGGCGGTGTTGGCCATAACTCAGCCCGTATTGTTAATCATCCAAATTACAATGCAAACACAATTGCCAATGATGTAAGTGTCATTCAAACTGCTACCGTTATTGGATTCAACGCAGCTACTCAACCAATCGGCTTAGGATCAGCCACAGTAGGAGGAGGTGTAAACGCCGTCGTATCAGGTTGGGGTCAAACTACTCACCCAGGATCAGCACCAGTTAATTTGATGTTTTTGAACGTACAAACTCTTACCAATGCCGCTTGCGCAACCCGTCATGGAGGTAATGGAAATATGATCTTCGCATCGTCGATCTGCGCTGGTGGAGTGAACAATCAAGGAACTTGCATGGGTGATTCAGGTGGCCCACTCATTACCGGAGGAAACGTAATTGGCGCCGTATCATGGGGTATTGCATGCGGTCGTGGATTCCCAGATGTGTATGCTCGTGTTTCATCATTCCGTACCTGGATCATGGGACATACTGGTTAAAGAACTTTTAAGTGATTTTTATAATTTATTAAAGAATCATGTATCTATTAATAAGTTAAATAAAAATGATACACTTTGAAAATATTCTGTATTTATTTATTATGCCTTGGTTTTATAATTGTACCTACAAGTGTTGACAAATCTTTTTTCTATTTGCACGTTCATTCATATCATCAAAAAAAAGTAAGCAATTTCATCAAGGTAAATTGTATATAATAAACTCCAAAACCGATGTCTTAAGTGCAAGTTATTTTATCATCCAAACTGCGAAAAAATCGTAATTTTATGTTTTATTTTTACTTAGTTTTTGGCCGTACACGCTCTCGTTGCACATACTGTATATAATATATAATTTTGTCGCGGACGACTTAATGATATACAAGCAATACATAATACCTTTTTTGTTAGTTTTTTTTTTCAATTTGATTATTTATATTTTTTTCTAATCATTTTTTGAATACATATTTGTAATACTTTTTACGCTATTTGCCGTAGGCACTTGGCGAAACACACTTATACTTAATAAACACATTTTTATTAATCACTTGTTTTTGTTTCGCAGAATATTTTTCAAAAAGTTTAAAAAATCACTCGATCGATTTCGACTTGTTAGGTCATCATCAGGAGTATCTACTCGACGCCAAATGGAAGAATTTCCTACGAATGTGTATTTAATTCGAGATATACTGAAATAGACCAATGTACGGAACAATCACAACAAAACCATTACAATAAAACGACAACAACGTAAAATATAAAAGTAATTCGTACACAACGAAAAGTTAATTGGTAAAAATGAAGTATAGATGGAGAATATGAAAGAATCGAATTTCGTACGCTATGCAGTAATTCGCTAGTAGTACAAACTACATGGTATTGTTCTATATATAGACAATATTCCTATGTAAAAATATCAACGTCAGTCGCCGCGGCCTGATGAGATGACTGATTTTTTCAAATCAATAATCTCATTAAGTTCGAAACTGATTGTTGCGATTCTTGCAGATTTCCATCTATAATTCAAATTAAATTCTAATCTTATACTTGTTCTACTTATTAGTCTTTTTTTGCAGTTAGCATACATATTTATATAAATGGGTTTATACTATCTGAACTACCGTGGTCTGAAGTCAAAATTAACTAACTTGAAGTTGAATATTTCTGCAAATAATTATGATGTTATTTGCCTAACGGAAACGTGGCTAAACGCAACTATCAACGATCGTGAATTTATTGACGATCGCTATTTTATATTCCGTAAGGACTGTAATCTTCCTTTGTTTGTTGTTTGGTCTAGACGATGGAGATTTTTCTTTAAGTTATTAAGAAAACGTTTGTTGTTAGTGATAATTCGGACCATGGTGATATTTCGTTAAAAAATAGTTTACGTGTCGGAAAAATTTTAATTTTATATATACTTAATTTATTTTCTACCGCGATACACCATTTATTTTCTACGACAAATTCACCGGCTAATTATAACTTTTTAGTTCTCGGTGATTTCAGTATACCGTGTATGAAGGAAAAAGTGAAAGATGTATCATATGATATTTCTTCTGAATGCATAGCAGCTCAGTATCTTATTGATACAAATACGTTTGTCAAGCTATATCAACATAACTATGTGACTAACTGTAATAATAAATTGTCAGACCTCATATCCTCTAATTTATGCAATGGTTCGTTAAATGTTAATCGTAGTCGGGATCACCTCTCAATGGTGGACATTTATCATCCTCCAGTTGTTCTTAGGCTAGTTAACCACACCGTCAAAAAAACTGCCATATAATAGTTGTTTAAGCACCAATGTTAAAAATTTAAACTATGAACGTGTCCGAGAGCAACTAGTTACGTTTAACTGGATCGAGATATTTGTTAAAAACAAATACCATAAATTTTTTGAAACCTATAAAATACCAATTGTAATCGTAAGCTTCTTTCAGCAATTTTTCACAAGCGCTGCCGTCAAAAACATGTTACCCTGGTAGGACAATGGAATTTGGGGCCACTGAATCCCATGATAGTAATTTAATTTGCAATCTTACTATCCGATTACTTCGATTCCATTTTTATACCCAGTCCTACCACAATGAACAGTTCCCCTGACGTACATAGATCGGAAACACTACCGTTACCGTACGTTATGCTCTATGCGGTGCTAATTCGACATCATATCGCCAGTTATATTTCCTGTTGCAATATATTTTGCGACGATCTTCCCTACTCAATGATTTTTACGTAAAAGAAAGGGTTTGGAACCAAGAAGTTGACTAAATATTGATGGCTGGATGTTTCGAGTTGAAAGAAATGGATCTCATCATTTATCAACATTAGAATTGAGTCCAGATGAACTTTAAGAGAATATTTGTTGCATATATGCCGGTTAGTTTAAGACTTTGGCTCTTACATGTCATCCATTATCGATATGACTAAATAGCAAGTTTCAGCTACAACATTTTATTATGAGACGAACTCAGAAAACGCCAATTAAAATAGTTTCACTAGCTAGTTTCCCCACCCTTGATCTTTGTGCGGAACAACTTTTACCAAATTTAATTTAACGTGTAGTTTTGGAGATGGAGTTTTTTTCTAATCGAGTCATTTGACCTTAGTCAATCGACTAACTTCCGAGATCAAATCCAGTTAATTGAAGCATCATTGAGGCATCATCGATAGACATTCGTGTCGATGTGATCTGTTGTATATTTAATCTATAATAAAATAATGAACACTATTAGTGGCCAGAACAATTTTGTTCAAAATTTCTATATCTCGAAATTATCCGAAAGTATCCTCGAAATTTAAATAGTTATTTTCGAAAAGTGTCCGCTAATTTGAAAATTAAAGCTCCGATAAATTTCAGAAAAAAATCAAACTGTTGCTTATCAAACTGCTTATTTTATTTTAATAAAAAATATGTACAAAATTAACGAAAAACGTTTAACCAGTGAATGAGATAATCCAGGCACGGAATGATGATACACGAGCATAGGTATCTGGGAAGCCACGAGCACAGGCAATACCCCATGATACAATACCAATTTGGCTTCCTCCAGCGATGAGTGGACCACCGGAATCACCCATACATACTCCTTGACCGGTCACACCACCAGCGCAAAGTGATGATGCAAAGATGATAGCGGCGTTACCGGCTGAATGACGGCTCTGACAAGCGGCATTGGTTAAGGTTTGTTTGTTCATAAACATTAAGTTGGCGGCAGCTGATCCTGGGTGAGCAGTTTGACCCCATCCAGAAACGGTAGCGGTTACACCACCTCCAGTTGTAGCTGATCCCAAAGCGATTGGTTGAACGGCGGCATTGAATGCAATAACAGTTGCGGTTTGAACAACTGATACATCGTTTTCAATTGTGTTTGAGTTATAATTTGGATGGTTAACAATACGGGCTGAGTTGTGACCAACACCACCAGCAGTACGGCTATGAGCTCCAACAATAACACGTGTATTTGCTAATGTGCGACCAACTGTGCAGTGAGCAGCTGAGAGAGCCCAACGGTTGTTTACAATTGAGCAACCACAGAAATGGCCATTACCTGCTGTACGGAGTGAGCATTGATGTGGGAATTGGTTGGTTCCTGCAACAGAGCCTCCTACAACACGGCCATCCCATTCTGGATCACGTTCGAAAGCTGGAACGACTTTTGGAATAAAAATAAAATTTTAATGAGTTCTCTGTTTTTCAAAATAAAAGTATTTTTTTATTAACCTGATCCAAGTGCGACTGCTGCCAAAGCAACTAATACGAATAATTCACGGAACATGCTGAGTGATTTGTGATTTCTTTTCGTAATTTGGGAATACTTTTATACCAAAATATAAATCGCAATCTCGTCTTCAATATATACAACTATTGTGTTCCTGCTTAATATTCCTTAAGTGTGAGCAATACCGATATAACAACACATTTATATTTAGTTATAAAATTACCGTTACATCTAAGTTAGCAAGGCTTATATTAACGTAGATTTTGATGGTGAAGGTACAATACCACAACGTTTTATTTTGCAGAAAACTAGAACGAGTGTGTTTACATCAGTAAATATATTTTTTATCATATTTTTTTTCATACTTTTCTATAAGCAAAAAGTCATATGGAATTCTATTGGGGATGCGCGTTAAGTAGTGATACAGTTTTTTTTAAATATTTTGCTTTCGAAGTATAATGTGGTGTATTTGATATCGATGCATATATTCGTAATAAAAGAAAGTCGGTGTTGGTCACCCCAATTTTTTTTCGCAATTTAGTTCAGCAAAATTGCACTGGCAAACCAGAAAGGATCAATTGTTTGTTTTGTTCATAAAAGTTAGTGAACAAAACGATGCAGTTAAAAAATAATAAATTGGAATAATATTACACGCATATTTTATCAAATAATTTCTCTGTGATTGTGGGTCTATCATTTTGAAGTTTGATTGTTAATTTTAGTGGTTTCTTGCAGGAATCAACTTTTGCTAAAAGTGGAATTTTACTAACATTTTGTAATGCAGTTTGGCAAAATAATTTTTTTCTTAAATATAAAAGCCTCGTAGTTTTAAAATTTTAGTAATTCTGAATTTGTTTTTTAAATCGCAAATAATTTGAAACAACAATTTACATAAGAGTAACTAAAGTGAATGTTAAAATCAAACACGGATATTAACAAAGATTTTCTGAACTGCTCGGATTTGCCAGTTCTTTTATTTGGATTGATACCTCACCTCACATCCACACATAACCAAATATTCCAAAACTAAAATATTTCTGAGGGAGAGTTTATTTATACATTTTGTCTGCAGGAAAATTTGTAACTCGTCACAACTAAATATCCATTCGAAGTAGGCCAGTTTGTCAACAAATTTCTCTTCCGAAATATATCGGAAACATTTTCGGCAGCAAAAATGTATAAACTTCCACTGAGGGTAGGAATGAGCTTCCATAATTTAAGTGAAGTCATTTTTTCTAAATGTTGACAGTCAGAATACATTAGGGTTACTTAGTTTTATCACTATCCCCAATGCCAACTTCATGCCTTTAAAAAGTGTGAAAATCTTAAATGGGATTCGTTGCTCTGTTTGAAGTAAACGGAACCGTAAAAATTCAGTTTTATAGTTGTAATAAATCAAAAAGATTCAAAAGTATTTAAAGAAATGTTTAAGTTATACGAGTTATTCGGTAATATTTGCTTTAGCGGATCTTCATTCCGTTACCTAAAATCCTAACGAAACGGATTTTTGCTTTGCCGTTTCGTTTGCTCGGTTTGCTTTACTAATTCAACTTTTTTACTAAACGTAAAACCTAAACCAATTTTTGTACAACTTGTTTAGATTGTCGTCACTGACAAGGGGTATTTGATATACAATAGTCGTAATAAATACGTCACAGTACTTTTATAATTTTCCTAATTTATTTTATTATTGCGATTAGAATCTCAAAGCAAACATTGTTCAAGTGGGTTATCTCCAAAAAAACAATTTCCAAATTTTAATCAATTTCTATACCCACTTCAGTTTTCTTCTGAAATACAATTTAACTGTTACTAGTTTTATTATATTACGTTATCGATTTTAGCAAATTATCACAACAGACACGCACAATTCCGTATCAGAAAGTAAAAATTTGGGAAAACCTTTTTGAAAAATTATTTGCAAATGTAGTAGTAGTAGTATAGTAAGTGTTTTTCATGTACAATCAAAATATTTCGCTGTATATTTGTCTTCTTCAGACTAAGGGTAGCCACTGTACTCGTGGCTTCCCAGATACCCATGCTCGTGTATCATTATTCCGTGCCTGGATGTGCTCTCATGCACTGGTTAAACGTGTTTTCGTTAATTTTATACATATTTTTTATTAAAATAAAATAAGCAATTTGATAAGATGTTTTTTTTTTTTGAAATTTATCGGAAGTTTAGTTTCCAAATTAGCGCACATTTGTCTAAAATAACTGCTTTTAATGCGAGCTCATACGACGGATAAAAATCTCGGATTTTTCTATCCCAGATTTTTTTTTCAATATTTTCAACTTTTTTATATGAAAAGAGGCGTGCCCGTTGTATAATTTAGGTGATGTAATTAGTTAAAACGATGGGATAGTAAAATCCGAGATATTTATCCGTCGTATGAACTCGCAAATTTCGAGGACTCCCAACTTCGACGCGTGAAACTTTTTGTATAAATAATATCGTTTGACTTAAGGAAACGACTCAATGTTTGCTGGCTGGTGTTTTGATGGCTTATGAGATGCTTGTCCGAGAGAAAGGGTGTCCCGCCAAACCACACATCAGCCGTATTTTTTAAACTATATGGTTAAGCGGTGGTTACGCGATTAATTAACCAAATTTAATCTCGGAAGTTAGTCCGACAAATGATTTGATTAAAAAAAACTCCAGCTCCGAAACCACACGTTGAATTAGATTTGGTAAAAGTTGACCCGCACAAAATTCAAGGCTGATTAGGGAAACTATTTTAATTAGCACTTTCTGAGGTTTGGCTCATAATAAACGGCAACTAACACGGTCATGCTACTTTGAATATACATTTGGTCATATCGATAATGTCAACTTTTGGAGACTATTCACATCGAAATACATCATTTGTCGGATGACAGAAAAGAACCAAAGTCTTAAACTATCTTCCAAATATAGGACAAATATCCTCTCAAAGTTCATTTGGAATCAATTCTAATGTAGATAAATGCGATTAGACATCCATTTCCTTCAACTCGAAACACCCAGCCATCAATATTTTGTCACCTTCTTGGCGAAAAATCATTTCTTTTACGCAAAAATTGAATATCTCATCATGCTCAGCAGCGGGATTAAACTATTTTCGCGGGCAAGCTGATTAAGCATCTAATAGATAGGAAAGATCGTGACAAAATATATTGCAAATAGAAAATATATCCGACGGTACAATTCCGAATTATCGGAGAATAGAGCAAAACATTATACTGTTAAAGTTAGCCGAAAGTTGGCAGCCAAAAATGAAAAAAAAAAAAAAACAATAATGCAGATAGTGTCTCGACTATTTCACCAGAAAGTTAAATATATTATGTATTAAATTGAAATCCCAGCCGAAAGTTACTAACTTACAAAATCAGCCAAAAATTTGTAAATATTCTTAACAAACAACAAATAAAACTAAAATACCGACATTAATTTGTTTTTTTATGCCATATAATAAGAATAAAATGTGTATGGGCAAATTTCAAAAATTCGAAAAAACTTAACGTTAAGTACAAACGAATAGTAACTTTCGGCTGGGATTTCAATTTAATAGATAATTTATTTAACTTTCGGGTGAAGTAGTCGAGACACTATCTGCATTATCAATTTTGTCACTTTCGGCTGGCAACTTTCGGCTGACTTTAATAGGCTCAAAACATTGCGAACGGAATCTTAAAAGGGCCGAAAATTTATATTGTGCCATTGTTTTTGTTTATTCTATTATCCATTGTAAACGCCATATTTTTGTGTTGTTTACAAGACAGTGTTTTTTTTTAAATAATTTATGTCGATTTATTTTATATCGATTTTTTTTAATATTTAGTAAATTAATATTTTATTTTTAAATTTTATGAAATTTAAAATAAATTTACTTATAAAATTAATTTATGATAAAAATATTAAATATAAAGTATATTAGTATGTTAAATAATGACACTCCACGAGAGCAGACGTAATGTGTTGAGAAAAAGAAATAACAATTAAACCGATTCGCCCGGATTGCGTTATTTTGGTACTGTCCACCATAAAATACAAATGCAAAGACATAATTGTGTATCTTACTTATGTATACGTATTCGATTTTTTTTTTGCATCACTCATTATTGAACTCACGGGACAAAATCGATGTACAGAATCGTTATTCGAGAAAGCAGCAATTAAAGAATTTGCATCCTGGTTGGTAATAACTCATGCATCATTTATTAAAGCATAATTATTGTACTTTAGGATCTGAGATAATGTCGAGCTGTCGGAAATACTTAATTTTGCTATAAATGTCCATTGATTTAGAGCAATTTGAATTTAACAGAGTTTTCAGAAATATTAGTCATTGTTTCCATGATTGCGGTTACTTCTTAGTTCTTTATTATAGTAGAGAGGATTTGGAAAGATGATCTTTTGGTTAGTGTAAGATACTGCAAAAGAAAATTAAGATGGGAGGATGCTATTGATGATCTAAGGTGGATAAGACTAGATTAAAGGGGCGGATGTAGTATTGGAAAACAAAACTTTATCTCCCATGATTGTTAATTCTCATACATGGTAGCTCGATGTTATCAGTGTTGGGAATGGGTGCTGAACTGTCAAAACCATATGCACAATCAGAACTCCTCTTCCGGTTAAACCTGTAACGGAATTATATAATTATTATCGTTAATTATAGGCGGAATTATATGACGTGAATGTTACTTTCCGTGATTGTTGTGTTTTATATGTGTCGCATTTGTTTTGATTTCTGATAGATTTCAATTTATAACTAATCGCATAAATATGTTGGCTTATAGAAAACATCAGAAAAGGGCCAGATAACAGGATATCATTCATATATCATCTATATTAGAGAGTTATATTTGTATTAACAATTTTTTTGTTTGGCATAATAATGTTTTTTTGATATTGAAGATTTACACTTTTTGGGCTGCTGTACATTTTTTTGTCATTTTTAGTTTGTCGGACATTTTACTTTAGAAAATAATTTTGATTCTTGAAAATATTACTTTAGATACTTAGGTCAGAATAAATCTGGGTTAAACCACAAAACTTCAAAATTTATCAATTTCCACTTTATGTTTCTTATTGATAAAAACTATAATTGACCAGTGATATCTGGAAGTGTAATATTTGGAGTACTTGGAATATTGATATTGATATCGCAAGCACATATTATCTTATTTTTATCAATATATCAAATAAATAAAAAAAAATACTATACTTAGCACCTAAAAGTTGGGAAACCTTAAAATAATTTTACGTTAATGTTTACAACTCCTCGGGTTAAAATAAATTGACTATAAGTGTTTTCAATACAATCAATATATTAGTTTCCGAAATATACTGACGCAAATTTAATTAAATGGCACAATATACTATACATCGGCCTTCTTATATGATGAACTATTTTAATATAATATCTTCATGGTTTCTAAAAGAGATATCATCAACCACTCTACATGTTCCGTTTAGAATTAGTTTTCCCCGGTAGCAGTCAAGAGCGACTGCTAGATCAGGGTTAAAAACATGATCCAGAATAGGATGACCTTGTTGTTGAAGGTCAAGTAGCAGGAACCAACCAATTCTCACATCAATGCTCACTCACTTGTTAATAATCGTTGGGCTCTCTCAGTTCCTCACTGCATCACACCTTACAAAACAATGCGGATAATAATTAAATGGATCGACTTTTCCAGTATATTCCACAACATACTGCCTGTGCTCGTGGGTTCCCATGTACCTAGATGTACCTATATACTCGTGTAGATGCTGTACCTATTTTGACGCACATTTATGTATCGTTTGCTGGTCGCATTTCAAATTCCGCAATATAATATTAAATGTCATAAAATATCTAAAAATATAAACCATAAAAATTATTTAAATAAACTGTGGCAAACAACCGCACATCTTCACAAATGAAAGATCGACCACAACCGCAGCACAACCCCTATCTAAGCTCAAACTAAATTTAATAAATCCACAACAAAATGAAACCAAACTAAGAACAAGTAATATTGTGAGATACACACAAACCACATCCATTACCAAGACAAAATACTCAAATAAGCCTACAAATCAAACTATTAAACACTATTTCAGACTACTAGATGTGTATACCACCCTTTAAAAATGCCGTACACCCAAGACGTAAAACCTATAATCGAGACAATATTCTAAAGATAAATCGCAGGGCAAACGATTATTTTGCGCAGGTACAGTGACAAGCTTGAGCTGTGAGTAGATGCCGGGCTGCGTATTTAGCTGGTTCGAATTAACTAAAAGCTTCTCTATCCACTAAATATCTTATTAAATGTTCAGTCTGATTAACCATACAAATTCTTATATGCTCACTCGGATAAACCGTTGCAAATGTTCATGCCGAATCTGTAAATGTTGTAAAGTGCAATAATTAATAAATAATTGTGGAAATTATGGGTTGTTCTGTTTTAGTGTTTAGTTCATATTTGGAAATTGTTTTCAATATTTTTAGAAATACTCCGGAAATTACGAGAGTTGTTGTTGTTATCCGTTAAATTTATAGATCTATTCACAATGCGAACCGGATTCGAGCAAGCCACTAATATTTTATTTAATATTTTGTAATTTAACACGAAAATTATAGAAAAATTATTAAATTTTCATTTAATTTAAAAGGGCTAAAAAACATACATCATTATGTTTTGAGAGGTAAACTCCACGCTAGAACAAATTTTCGGAGGAAAAAAATCACAAGATCATTAATTCATTACAGACATATTTCACATTATTTTTAAAAGGTATATCAATCTTGATTCGATAAGTGGAAACATTTCATGAAATTTCGTCCGTTATTCATAGAGTTGCAGAGGTTAAGTGATGTAACTTTTTGTATTTTCGAAATGATGAAAAACATTTAGGATGTCTGTTTATGTTGTGGCCAATACCCGACTTTTGTAAGCACGAATGTTCATAAAGCTCGATTATTCCAGAAAGAATATCTTCACACCTACCTTATTTCACACACAGAAATTTGATACAAAATTCCACTTTTGACATAAATTGCACACACGAATTGCAACAAATAAAATGAGCAATTAAATAAGAATAATAAAAAACGAACGAAATAACGTATGGCACAAAATTAGGTGTAGTTAATTGTAACCGTAAGCGGTAATATCTTTGAGTATGGCAGATAGTAGAAGATTTGTGAAAATTGTGAACTAACTCAACAACAACAAAGAAAAATTTCAGAAAAAATATATTTACTGATGTAAACACACTTGTTCTAGTTTTATGCAAAATAAAACGCTGTTGTAGCACTCTTTATATAGTAAAGTCAAATTACAAAAAAAAAAATACATAGTTAAACAATTATTACAACAATTATTAAATCATTACATTTGAATTGTGCATCAAAAATACTTGACATTTTAATGTCAAACTTGTAAAGAATTAAGTTTTTAGTGCATGAAAAAGTTTTTTCAAAATCGGTAAAATCTACATAATTTTTTTTTGGTAAAATCTACATAAATATTATAAATCTACATAAATTTAGTTTTTAAAATTAATTTCGGATTAGCAATTCCGGTGTTATGCCTAGTAGGTACGTATAGCTGAAGTGAAAAAAAAATGAAAATTATACCGTTGAATTTTAAAATCTTGTGAAATTGCTATTTTTCGTATTAGAATATAGATGTCTCTGATTAACTCTATTAACTATCTACGTAAAAATTTTACGAAAATCGGAAAACTAATTTTGCATGGAATCATTTGACATCAACTGCGTATCAATAGCATTTACTAGTAAAGAGAAATTACTGTTTTTAATTTTGGCCAAACAGAACCGTATTATATTAAAAAATGGAGATGCGCAATTGTTGTGGCCAGCACACTTAATCTCTAATGCGAAAACTGGAACCTACCGGATTTGTGATAAAAATTGTCTTCTAAAATCAAAAATTAATATTTCTGCTTAAATTTATGAAAAATACAATTCCAACCCTTTTTAAAAATTTCTACATTTCATGATAAAAATCTTCACTGCAAAAATTGTGAAACTCATTGGAAACAGCTTTATATGAAGTTTTTTTTACGAATAGTCAATCCGTCTGGTCTATGTAGAAGTCAAATTTTGGTGAAACAGAGTAACTTTTGTCAAAACTCGTCATTTCCGGTAAAATTTAAAATATGATCTGAATTACTTTTGTTTGAAATTTAATTTAAAATCTTTCAATTTAAGACGTTTTTTCCTAAATGCTATTTACTTAAGAAAATATTAGCAAGAACGTAAAAGGTCCTACGGAAACTGCCTCTTCTGGTAGACTGATTTCGGCCAAACAATACTGGGATCTTCCGATTTATGGATAAAGCTTAAGTATTAAGTTTTACCCCGATCAGTCAATCCGTCTGAATTGGGGAGAGGACACAAGTAGTTATTCCAAAAATCCGAGATCAATAATCTTCATGATTACTATAAAAAAACTTTTTTTTTAAATCGACCTTTCCGCTTAAATTTTGAGAACTTGATCTGAACCGATGTAGTTGCAAATTTAACTAAAAATCTTTTAGTGCATAGTCGATATTCTCAAATTTGATATAATTTACAAAAAAAATTGCATACAACTAAAAAGCGTCTTTGGTTGATGTGAAATTTCGTCCATATAAACTAGTTATAAACTAAAAGATTCTAAATTAAACTTGCGACGATATCCGCCTAGATTATTATGTCAAAATTTAACCAAAAAATGACAATTTTTTGACAAATAACTGTTTCTGAACAAAAATTTGGCTGTACAACTCAGACGGATTGATTGATCGGAATGAAACTTTTAAGCTTTTAAGCTTTTTCGATAAATTTAGAGATTCCAGAATATTTTGCCAAAATCGGTTCACTTGAAGTGGCAGATTCCAAAGAAGATTTTCGTTGTATGCAAATATTTTCAAAAGATTTTCAATTATGAGAAAATCGACTATAAACTAGAAGATTCTGTAAAAATTAGAAAAAATGATGAAGTTTATAAAATATACATTACTAGCTGACCCGACAAACGTTGTTCTGCCTAAAATAATTATTTTATTCCAAGGTTTGTTTTCATATGTACTTTAAAACTATATGGTAGGGATTTTTTTAATAATTTCATCCATTATGTTATTTTAAATGCAAATTTTATTTTCGATTTAATAAATTCAATTTTCTGTTCAAATACAATGTTTATCTAATACAATGTTCGTCTGATCTTAGTAAATAATAATTTATTGTAAAGCCAACGAGTGGACAATATTTCTTGTTTCTCCATTTTCGGCGTATACAAACAAATTGATAGGCTTACCAACTCTGCTCTGCTTATATGAGCGAAGCATGAATTTTCCAAATCCAAGCCGCAGACTTGGATCGACGGGCCTTGAGATTTGTTGATTGTTATTGCATATGCCAGACGAATTGGGAATTGAAAGCGCTTAAATGCAAATGGAGAATCTGTTGGAATTTACGAGATTCTTGGCAATAAAACATGCTCTCCTTTAAAACTAGCCATTGATAATAATTGTCGATTCAATAATGTTACCCAATATTTTTTGACAACCAACCGCGTTCCGTTACATAATTTTGGTACATTTAGGTTTCGTAGCAGTATGATTGGTGATCCAACTTTCAAAATTAAATTATGTAGTGGAAGAACTGGCAAATCAAGTGAATTTAAAAATTCACTTGGAAAATTCTTTCCTTCATCTTCTTATACCACAGTATCAATTGGTTTGAATAAAAATGACGGAGACTCCAACATGTTTTGAATGTAGATATTTATGGTGTCGACATCAATATTTTTTGCTGCTAAAACTGCCCTTTCGCTCAGCCATCGGTGATTGTTGATATTATATCGAACGTTTGGAAACACATTTTAAATTAATGCGTATGTCACAATCATACAAAAATTACCTGATAACTTGATTGTCTGGCTCATTTGATTTACATTAATTTTTCCTTCGCTAATATCAAGCAATTACTTAGAAAATAGCGCAGCAGATATTGATCCATCAGTTGGACACGCATATTTGTTGTTAGCTTCAATTTGTGAACACTGGTCCACAGCGACGAAGCTTTGAAACAGGCATTTATTTCATCTGCATAGGTGGACCGTGGAATAACCGGAAGTATTTGTCAAAAATCTCCTGATAACAACATGAGAGTACCGCCAAAGATTCTGTTGTTGCTTTGCAAATCCTTCAACAAACGAATTAAAGCTTCTAATAAATGTTTCTGGGCCATTGTACATTCATCCCAGATTATAATTTGGTATCTTTTAAGCACTTTAGCCATACCTGAATGCGTTTTAATATTACATACTGCATTTTCATTTGTCTGTATATTTAACGACAATTTAAGTGTAGAATGAGCAGGTCTTCCCCCATCCAATAAAGTAGCAGCAATACCTGATGAAGCGATGGCCAAAGCAATCTCACCTTGAGAACGTGTTTTAGCCAAGATGAGGGAAATAAAAAATGCTTTGCCAGTGCCACCTATGGAGCATCCAAAAAGAAGAATCCGCCTTCTTTTGCAGTGACTGCAAGCATTACCGAATCAAAAACCAATTTTTGTTCTGCCAATAATAGTGGTTCATGTGTTTCAATATACTCATTTAAATCATCAATAATATATGATTGTTCTTGTTGTAAATCTCGATTAAATAAATCACTTTCCGGACGATTGGGTGATGGTAGTCCCAATGTAATGAGTAATTTATGTGAAATAATCAAGCGTAAATCTTTCAATTTTATTAATGCTTTATTAATCATTATACATTGCTGGTGTATAATCTAAAAAACCATTTCCTGAATTGTACGGTGTGCATGTAAAATATCCTCACTCATGGCGTCCATAAATTTCTCCCATAATTCGTTTGAGTTATTTAGAAAGCATGTTGTCAATATAATTGCAAATAAGGCACGAATTTGATTAGGGGTAGAACCGAGAACAGCATCGGTAACAGTCAAATCCCAATGAGAATCTCCTTCTAGTAATTGTAATGCGCAACATGCATCATGATTTGTGGTAAATATTTAACCGTTGACTGTTTTTAAATATTCGAATGATGTTGCTCCTGGAACGTTAATTAATAGCATAAGTAGAAGCATTCAAGTTGTCTTGGATACACAGTGTATAGCCTTCCTAATGTATTCGTAGAAAAATTCCTGGATATTCGGTGAGCGGTTTACCCTTTTTACGGGGTTCCCAAGTTTTTTTAAATGTATTCCATGTAATATAAGTTGGTGGTAAATGAATGACAGATGGATTTCTATCGAGAATAGGAAAAGATAGTATTCGCCAGACCGCTTCATTACTGCTTATGTACCTGCCCATTTGGTAACGCGAAACTTCGTTATTTTCATGACAATAAGGTACAACCTAACTATCGGCTTTAATAACGATTATATAATTATCGTTTTGTAATTGATTGGAAACTTGCAGCTTATTTTTTCTGCCAAAAATGTTTCAAAATCGGCTACAATAACTCGTTCCTGTATTACTTCAATGTGATTGTACTCGCAGCAGATTTTAGAAAGCTATTCTACATCTTCCATAAAATAAATTTGTAGAAATTTTGGTATTTTCGTGGGTAGAGGATGTAAAGAGCCAATTTTGTGATAATCCTGGCCCTGTCCATATTAGTAATGATATTCATTATGATGATAAGTCATTTGAAAACAACTATTAAATTTCCTTATTTTTTCAAGAATAATATGGGGTCTGTGGTGTTGCCCTTAGCGTGTTCAGTGGCTCTCGTGGTGGGTTCAATGTAGTTAAATCACTTTGCCTGATGAATAACACATCACTGCGGTTTCATTTTTAAATTTCAGAGCACGGTAATGAGTGCATTCTCTATCCATGTAACCAATTGAAATTTTCGAGTGTGTGTAATATTCGATTTCTGGATCATATCCAAATGCGATGCGAGTGAATGATGACAGTGTTAGTGCTCTTGTTGCTTGCATGCGTACTGGATTAATCAATGGCACCACACTTCTGTTTGAATTCGTCACACGATTACGTGTTCTTTGAATTGTAATTCTCATTTGTGCAAGACGTCTAATTCTATGTGCATCACTTTCTAATGCGCGGGTGGTTGAAATGAGCATTCGCGCATCCTCTCTTGTCGCATCTTGTTGTTGTGGTGTTAAATTCGTTCTTATTCGTTGCCTATTGCGAATTTGTCGGTCACTACGAACAATGTTTGAACGTCGTCGTCCAAGCATTTTTCGCGGTATTATTTCACTACAACGGGAGTCGGGGGTCGGATCTATGTATGCTAAAATGTATGCTTTTCGGGCCTATGTATGCTAAAAAGGAAAATTTTCGTTGGTTATGTTATTTGTGCCTTTAATCGGATTGTGTTGTTATTTATTACATTAATATCACTATAAAATTTACTTACCACTTGATGATCACTTTAAAACTATTTGTATTTATAATGTAGATAATCAATATTGATTTGAAATTTCGTACCATAAATTCACCTTATAATTGATTGAAAGTTTATGATGAAAGTTAATTGAATTGGAAGTTCCAAATGATTGAAATTTTCGTCAAACTTATTTCTAAACAATTCTACAGCACAATGAAATATCTAAAACTGAAATGGCAAATGAAAACCCATTTTGATTTTTCAATAAACACCAGTTTGTAATTTATTTAAGGTTACTACGATCGATAGTTTTACTTTTAACATTATTTGCAGCAGGCACTTGGCGAAATACACTTACACTTAATAAACACATTTATTAAACACTTTTGTTTTTTTATTAAAATAAAGAACATAGTTTTAGTTATTGTAAGATGATTGTAGCCTTGAATATACTGAATATGTATATGTATATATCATATATTAAATTTAAAAAACAAAAAAATTCATAAAAATGCATTAAAGACAACCAACGCCACCTATCGGATTTTTGTGGTTACATTTAAATTTAATATTGTTGAAATGAAAATTATATACCGTGAAAACCACATTTTCATAAATATTTCTACCTCAGCGCCACCTATCGGGTCCAAATTTTGCCAAAAACTTTGATTTTATTTAAATGTTACATATATGGTGTCGGTCCATAAATGAATCGGTACATAAATAATAATTTTGAAAAAAATTACCTCCACCCCCACCTATTGGGTTTAACAAAAACAAAAACCATCCAAAGCACCACACGTACATAAGGTGTGAATATAAGTGAGATAGCTTCAGCAGTTCAAACGTTCAATCGGCCTTTTGTCTTTCAGTTGGCCTTATAATAAACTTTGTATTTTACACGTTGTACGTATTGCTGTCTGGATTTTACAGGTAGTAAGTACATACATTATGTTTTAAAAGATATATAACAAGTGTCGTGGACCCAATTTAGATCGTTCGATAATGAAGTTTCACGCGTATATAATACCTCCAGATCTAAAACAATTAATTTAACAAACAATTATAGAATTGATTCCAATTCGCTAATGATAATTCCGCGCCGCCACTCAAATTGTGAAATATTGATAATTTTCTAGAAAAAGCGCGATTTGAATGTATTGAGTATAAAAAATATACGGTGCCAAAAAATTGGCTTATCTTGTATATACAATTGCAAATAGGAATGTCTTTAAAAATCTGTCGATTTTACACTAAGTATATAAAGCGTGCGTAATTTGGAGTAGTCATCAAAACATTCTAAACCGTTCAGTATGTTACGCGAATTATTCTTGTTCTCTGCCCTTGTGGCCCTTGCTCTTGGAGCAGGTAAGAAAATTAATTTAATACGTCAACAGTTGTAAATATTTTTATTTATTAATTTATAGCCACGCCAAAACTTGAACTCGATGAGGAATGGTCTGGCCGAATTGTTGGTGGATCAACCGCAGGAACCAACCAATTCCCACATCAATGCTCACTTCGATCAGCAGCCAATGCTCATTTCTGTGGATGCTCAATTGTTAATAACAGGTGGGCACTTTCAGCTGCTCATTGCACCGTTGGACGTACAGTAGCAAACACTCGCGTAATTGTTGGTACTAACAGTCGCACAGCTGGCGGTGTTGGCCATAACTCAGCCCGTATTGTTAATCATCCAAATTACAATGCAAACACAATTGCCAATGATGTAAGTGTCATTCAAACTGCTACCGTTATTGGATTCAACGCAGCTACTCAACCAATCGGCTTAGGATCAGCCACAGTAGGAGGAGGTGTAAACGCAGTCGTATCAGGTTGGGGTCAAACTGCTCACCCAGGAACAGGATCAACTAATTTGATGTTTTTGAACGTACAAACTCTCACTAACGCCGCTTGTGCAACCCGTCATGGAGGTAATGGAAACATGATCTTCGCATCGTCGATCTGCGCTGGTGGTGTAAACAATCAAGGAACGTGCATGGGTGATTCAGGTGGCCCACTCATTACCGGAGGAAACGTAATTGGTGCCGTATCATGGGGTATTGCATGCGGTCGTGGATTCCCAGATGTGTATGCTCGTGTTTCATCATTCCGTGCCTGGATCGTTGGACATACTGGTTAAAGAACTTTTAAGTAACTTTTATAATTTATTAAATTCTTGTCTATTAATAAGTTAAATAAAAATAGAAAACATTGAAAATATTCTGTTGTAATTTAGTAATCGATGAGATTGACCATGAAATACTCCTTAGTCTGAAAGTCCTTACTTTTTTAATGTGCCGCTTCCATTGTGCTTATTATTATTGAAAGAATTCTATAAGTCCTGAATTATTTTAAATTCAGCTGACCATATGCCTTGCCAAATTTGCTGGCTGAAACGGAATGAGCAACTAACAACGGAATTTGCGTGCATATCGATAAGGAAATGAGCATCAATACAACATTAGTTTCATCTTATTGGAAGAAAATTGACAGAAACGCCAGTAATTTTGCGACAATTGGTGCTCAAGGCCGAATTCTCAAAGACATTTCAATAAAATATTCATGAAAATAACTCTCTTGTTCAAAATTCGCACGTAAATAAAAACCATCCATAGCAAAGGCTATTACTTTCCTAATTTAATCACAAAAAAGGAAAGAAATACATATACAAATAATTCAACTTCAGTGTCGATTTTTGCTCTCGTTCGCAGTTATAATTCTTGGCCTTCGACCTCGGTTGTTCATTAAGACAATGAAATGAATAATTAAGTTGACTGAATAGAAATTAGGCTGAAATATAATTCGTTGTGCTGATTTGCTTGACGATATGATAAAAATGTAGTAGTCATGTAAATTGTATACTTACTCGTATCTATAGTATAAGGTTAATTAAAAAAAAGTGTTTTTGTTCAAAGCGATTGGACGCTTTGATAGAAATATAAGTATGTATATATATAGAGAACGCAAAAATAATAATTAACATCAAAGCGACAGAGACCTTTCAGCATGTTACGTGAATTTTATTTATTACCTCTTCTTGTAACGCTCGCTCTTGGAGCAGGTATGTAAATAAAAATTTTAACTATTTAAAATTTTCAATAAATTACCTTTAAGTTTACAGTTATACCAAGAATTCAACTCGATGATCAATGGGGTGGCCGTATTGTTGGTGGTGCAAACGCAGCAGTAAATCAAATCCCACATCAATGCTCACTTCGTTCAGCAGACCTTGTCCATTTCTGTGGATGCTCGATTCTTAGCAACCGCTGGGTACTTTCTGCTGCTCAATGCACATTTGGTCGAACATCACAAAACACTCGTGTTACCGTTGGTACAATTAGCCGTACAACAGGTGGTATTTCTCACAACTCAATTCGAATTGTAAACCATCCAAATTACAATCCAAATATATTAATAAATGATGTGTCAGTTGTTCAAACCGCAACTGTAATTACGATAACCCCATCTGTCGTTCAAACAATCGCTTTGAGAGCAGCTCCAGTTGGAGTTATAACCGCTACCGTTTCAGGATGGGGTCAAACTTCTCATCCGGGGGAAGCAGCAACTACCTTACAGTTTTTAGCTGTCATTACTACCACTAATGAAGAATGTCGACGCCATCACTCGCCTAGTAATGCTGCATTAATTTTAGATTCGTCCCTCTGTGCTGGTGGGAATATGTATCAAGGGGCTTGCATGGGAGATGCTGGTGGTCCGCTCTTTATTGCTGGGGACCTAATCGGTATTGTGTCGTGGGGTATCGCTTGTGGTCGGGGTATTCCAGATGTATACTCTCGTATTTCGTTTTTTCGTGATTGGATTATTTCAATTACTGTTTGAATACTAAAAAAAAAGAATTTTAAATATAATATAAAATTTTAATATTTTTCCAAGAAAGTATCTTTATAAACAACTAAAACAACAGCACTAAAAACTACAAAAAATTATTAGATTGTTTCTCATCTAAACTAATTGCTTTTTCGGAATAAGAAGTTTGTACATCTCTAGCTCTACATCAATTAAATTGATATGTCTATCTGTAATTTTGAAATAAATGACTGTTTTTCAGTTTTTTTTTTGCACCTCTTACGATTGACCCACACTTTGTGTTGTTGCGATATCTTAATCGGTTCCCAAGATATGGGATAAAGCGTAAACAGGTGAGGTATGGACAACCAAAGCATTTCGGTTTCTTTGAAGTGAAACTTCTTTGCGCCCGTTGTACACATTGGGATGGGGTGTTGGTCGAGAAACCACGTCACGCGAGAAAAACCATACGTTTTTGTGCAGTAGACACTTTCGTTGCGGGATAGCAGGAGGCTTGTTTTATTTATATTTGGATTTATTATTGAATTCTATTTTATTTTCTACACACGCGTACGGTTTTCTTTGGAAAACAGATATACGTGATAAAGACGACCAGGAAAAAGAAGAAGGAGAATTAACTGAGATGAAAATCTTGGGATTGTGGGGTGTAACTGAGAATCAGATTACATTTTGTATATAATGGCATAAAAACAGCGCATCCAACTTAATACCGGCATATTTTTATGTACACGGATATGATCAACGGTCTTGCAAGAAAACATTAAATTAATATGACAAAGCCTAAATCTTAAATATTAATGAAATTTTACATAATTTATTATGAAATGATGATCGGTTATAAGTAGTAAAATTGTATTTTATGTTTTTGTTATTGTGGGTAAATAGGACGTTGAGAAAAATTGAGATTCAGAGTGAAAATTGATTGCTTATACGTAGTGTTATGCGGTGGTCTTGAAAACAATTTATTACTTTTGAGTTTAACTTGGGTGATCTCATGATAAGTTGACGTGTGGAAAGTATTTGCAGCAGGTCACTCGAATGATCATTCGTTCATATCAACAAATTATATCAAAAGTCATATGAAATCATATCAAATATCATATCAAATCATATCAAATCATCATCAAATCATATCAAATCATACAAATCATATAAAATCATGTCAAATCAAATCAAACCATATCGAATCATACCAAATCATAACAAATATCATATCAAATCATATCAAACCATATAAAATCATATCAAATCATATCAAATATCAAATCATATCAAAACATATCAAATTATATCAAATCATATAAAATCAAATCAAGCCTTATCAAATCATACCAAATCAAATCAAATATTATATCAAATCATATCATGATTGACATGATTTGATATGATTTGAATAACTTGATATGATTTTTGATATGATTTGATATGATTCTATATGATTTGATATGATTTGATATGATTTATTATGATTTAATATGAATCATTATATCAAATCATATAATAAATCATACCCAGTCATATCAAATCATATCAAATAATATCAAAAGTCATATCAAAACATGTCAAATCACATCAAATCATATCAAATCATACAAATCATATAAAATCATATCAAATCATATCAACTCGTATCAAATCATATCAAATCATATCAAATCATATCAAATCATATCAAATCATACCAAATCATATCAAATCATATCAAGTAATCCAAATCATATCAAATCATATCATTTCATATAAAATCATATTAAATCATAACAAATCATATCAAAAGTTAAATCAAATCATATCAAATTATTCAAATTATATCAGATCATATCAAATCATTATCAAATCATATAGAATCATATAAAGTCATATCAAATCATATGAAATCATATCAACTCATATCAAATCATACAAATCATATCAAATCATATCAAATCATCTAAAATCATATCAAGCCTTATCAAATTTGATATGATTTGATATCATATTTGATTTGATTTGGTATGATTTGATAAGGCTTGATATGATTTTATATGATTTGATATGATTTAATATGATTTGATATGATTTGATATGACTTGGTATGATTTGAAATGATTTAATATGATTTAATATGAATCATTATATCAAATCATATCATAAATCATACCCAATCATATTAAATCATTTCAAATCATATCAAAAATTATATCAAATCATGTCAAATCACATCAAATCATATCAAAATATACAAATAATATAAAATCATATCAAATCATATCAACTCAAATCAAATCATAACAAATCATATCAACTCAAATCAAATCATATCAAATCATATCAAATCATATCAAATCATATCAAATCATATCCAATCATATCCAATCATATATAATCATATCAAATCATATCAAATCATATCAAATCATATCAAATCATATCAAATCATATCAAATCATATCAAATCATATCAAATCATATCAAATCATATCAAATCATATCAAATCGTATCCAATCATATAGAATCATATCAACTCATATCAAATCATATCAAATCATATCAAATCATATCAAATCATATCAAATCATATCAAATCATATAAAATCATATTAAATCATAACAAATCATATCAAAAATTAAATCAATTTGTATCAATTTAAATCAAACCATATCAAACCACTATCAAATCATATCAAATCATATCTAATCATATCAAGTCATATCAAATCATATCAAATCATATCAACTCATGTCAAATCATACAAATCATATCAAATCATATCAAATCATTTAAAATCATATCAAGCCTTATCAAATCAATTCAAATATCATATCAAATTATATCAAAGCATTATCAAATCATATCAAATCATATCAAATCATATCACATCATATCAAATAATCAAGATGTCGAATCTGGCGATGGTTTCCGCAAAAAGAGAAGGAGCAGACATTTTGCCAATATATACTTAATAATTCTGTCGATTCCAGAAAGATTATTGATTTGTTCGCAGAAGCTATGTAATCTAAGAAGTCCTACGAGTGGATTTAGAGATTTTACGTAAATAAAATAATATAATACTGAAGTCACTTATTGAAGAGAAATATATTGAATAACAGGGAAAATGTTGTTATATTTCATTTATCTATCCTGTCTGTCTGTCTGTGTGCGTGTGTTTGAGCGGATGGCCAAAGGTGTTTCACTTCCACCGTCTGGTCCGACGCAAACCCAATTTTTTAATACCAAAAGAAACACATTATTTCCGCTAAAATTTTGAAAAACTGTATCTACAATGCGGAATTGTTGCAAATTTTATTTAGGATCTTTCATTGTTTATCTTTTTTCTCATAAACGACATACTTTTCAAAATATTTGCAAAAAACAAAAAAAATTCTTTGGAAGCGGCTACTTCTTGCTCCAATACGCACACACAGAGATTTTTTAAAAACTACTTTTTTGACTTAGGGGATATAGCGAATATAAAGTCTGCAAAAATTGCGAAGTCATAATTGTATATGCTTGACAGTATGCCTTAGCTAGCACCAAAAAGGTCTATTTAGAGGTCAACGTCCAAAAAAAACACATCTAGGAAGAGTAATTGGGTGGATGATTCATACCTGACGAATTCCAGATCGACCACCGATATCCGAAGATGTAGCACGCCTGCTAATTTACCATTGCATAACCATTGTACCACAGTTGGACGTCAGTTAGGGACCATATAACAGATTGTCAGATGTAGGCGAAGAGTGGGGAAGGTACTATAAGTGTTTCCTGAAAATGATGTATACAGTTTCGGTTTCTGAAATCTGTACAAGCCAGGGACCAATACATCATCTAACCAACATGTTGTGCCGCTTACCATACAGTGAATTGAAATTTCCGAGTTAAAAGTTCGCAATGTGTTTAATTTAATTTAAAAGTATATTTGAAAAAAACATATTAGGATGAAACACCCCAAATGTAAATCATCGGCAAATATGAGCTCGTTTGTGTTTTTGATTATTTCGGTTATTCGGTCTATGAAAACAATTAAATTTCAGAGCCTGTTGTGTGATGCTTTGGTCCACACATCAGGCCCTGGATTAACCGAGAAAACCAAAAACTGAAAAGTGCTCATATTTGCTGATGCTCAACATTTGCGGCGTTTCATCCTAATATTTTATTAGAAAAATAATCCTAATAATATCCTTTATACAATGTGAGTTTTAAACTGTGGTATTACTATGTTACTAGTAAACTTGAAAGGGTTAAATCTGATTGAAAAGAAAATACAACATACATCATACATGACATGAAAAACACCTAGTCGTAATTTTCCTTCTGGTCAGCACTAAGAATCGACTGGCACTCTATATTTATTCCCTTAACGAAAGTGACAAATTTTTGTATGGCCTTAGCAAAAGAAGGCCGTGGTTTATTTAAAATGGTTGTACTACGAAATTTCGGTTTTCAAAATATCGGTTTTCGAAATTCCGATTTTCAAAATCCAGGTTTCCAAAATCCCGGTTTTCTTTTCTTCTAGTTTTAATTGAACAAAATAATTAATAAAGTTTTTAATTGCAAGATTTGGTATTTGCAATATTTAGTAATTGCAACATTTTGAAATGCAATAATTGCAGAGGCAGACGGCTTCGATAACTCTCACGGGCACTTAGCCCTCCGCATCCAAGTTCCATTCCTATTAGCCATTTTCTAGAACTTTATCGCAAACTCATTTATGAATTTTGTCAAATCATTTAATAGTCCCATTTTCCCATGTGCCAAATTTAAAAAATTCAAACTGGGTCTTCCTAAAAATTGGGTGTTTTTTTAATATACAAAACCGGGATTTTGAAAACCGGGATTTTGAAAACTGGAGTTTTGAAAACCGAGATTCCGTTTCACACACATCTTCTATTCGTTCTTGATCATTAAACAATACATTCCACTAGGAATCTTTCAAGCCACTACTATATAAATTACGGAACCCTAAATTAAATAATTCAAGAGTGAGCAACTATATGTGTAAAACTAGTTATTAATCATCAAAACTGATGGAAGTATTTTAAGAATTTAGCCGTACTATATTCCTTTCATAATTAAGAAAACTTATTGGGGAAATGATGGCCTTGCTACAAACGCACATCTTGACGGAAACTTTACTTTTGGATAATATGCCGAACTCGGGCTTGATGGATTTTAGTAACGGTAAAAATAATTTAGACAGGCAGCACGATCTGGTGTTCTGTTCTGAGTTCAATAACTGTAAAGTCTTTGAAATCAACGTATTTCATTCTATACCATCCGAATATTTTATTTACTTTTGCTATATGGAGGTGGTTTGGAAACTTAATGAATTACTCGCGACCATTGATTTTCACATCATTCAGTTCGATTATGGTCGATTACATTTTTCCTGCAATAACTCGGCACTTACTAAGTTGGTTGTAATTCTATTAGTTTGAGGCGATCATTGTATGGAGGCAGGCTGAACATGTCCACCTATGGTACTCCGTGCAAAGCAACGCGAAGATAACTGCCGATATTGAACTGCCCCAATCCTCTTTATGTGAACGACATGTGATAAAATGACCATACCTAGCTAGCATGTGCGAGCAGGGGACGAACGAATGTATAGAATAAAGAGCCTTTATAACATAAGGATCGTGGAATTCTTTCGACCAACGCTTGATGAAACCGAGCTCAGAGTTTGCTTGATTGATAATATGATCAATGTGACGTTTGAAATTCGATTTGCTGACACAAATGACTCCGGTACCGGCATCGTTGTTAATATAGTAATCACGAGAAATGGGTTGTGCACGTTTTCGATAGTGGGTGATTGTTTGACGTTTGCCCACGTTCAACTCATTATTCGTTGCACACCACGCGATGAAGTTATTGAGGTCGGATTGTATAATAGGCTCTTGTCGGTGGTGTTTGAAATCCGTTTGTAAATCTTTATGTCATCGGCGTATATAGATATGGACGCATTATTAATTAAACATTCAACGTCGTTGATAGATAGAATCAGAAAAATCGGCCCCAGATGGCTACCTTGAGACACTCCAGATGCTGTTGAAAAAAAAGCTGATACTGGTGACCTGAACAACACACGACATATACAGTCTTTAAGATAAGAACCCATCCCACAGAGAATTTTGCGAGAAAACCCAAGAGCCCTAAGCTTAAACAATATAAATTCATGAGAAATCCTGTCAAGCGCCTTACTAAAATCGGTGAGAATAACATCAACCTTATTCCCTGCCTCCATCATATTTAATGTTTTTGAAGTGAATTCAATAAGATTTGTGGTCGTGGACCGTGCTTTGAGAAAACCATGCTGATTGTCAGAAAACAACGGTTTACAATGAAAGTACAGTGAATCATAAACAAAATTTTCAAACAGCTTAATTATAGATGTCTGATTTGCAGTAGTTCTTATGAATCGGGACTATAAAAGAACTTTTCCAAATAGATGGAAAAATTTCCAAAGCGACCTTTGGAAAGTAGTTTTCGTTCGCACGATATCGATTTCACGGCTATTCTTGCCAAGATAAATCTAAATTTCAACCGTCGCGCCTTGATAACGGCACCTGCCTTTGGAATTGAGCATCATAGAACCGATTATGGTGAAAACGAACCGATTGCTAGGATGGTAATAAGTTTTGTTTAGAGAAACTCCTTCGTTTTCCTTTTCAATTTTATTTTTTGGTTCAGCATCATGACATCCTTGTGTGTAGGTAGTTCTTTTAACTCTACTCAATAAAAAAATTAATAATACAGATGGTAATTTGCGGTCACGGAGGGATAATTGGCCATTGGGAATTATTGTTATTATGAATGTTTATGTTGCAGAAATTAGTTCCGCCCCATTTTCCATTTTAGGAGAACCAAATATTTACCAAATATCTTTAATAAAAACTCTTGGCTTATCGTTCGCAAATTCCAAATTCCAAACTTGATTTATAAAATTAGTTTAGAAAGTAAAATTATTTGTTGATTATTCCAAACATTTTTTATATATGTCCTTTTTTTGGAGTCATGACACTTTTGATACCATATCCTTTGCATAAAAACTTCTTGTTATATAAACACGACTCCAAATTGATTATTCTCAATATAATTTTATTCAAATTTAATTCATGACAATTTGTATGTGTTTTCTATTGATTATTTTGGTTCGTTTGCTCATATGAACAAACTGAAAATATTCAATTCTATAAAATAAAACTTAACGAAAAAAATTTAGGTTTATCCGACTCCTAGGGTGGCACTTTTTCTCAAATGCGTAGATTATCGCGTAAATAGTTTGAGGTATGAAAAATACATGTACTCGTACTAATATTTGCTTCTAACGTAACACACGGATTAAATTGTCCATCGTTTTCTTGTGCAGCACTTATACTACCGTTTTCGTCTTCGTTCACAGACGAATTGTTGAGCCGAGAAGAAGTCAGATGTATCATTCCCAGAGATGACTGGGTATAGCACGTGAACAGTGTCTGAACCTTGTACTGTACATTTCTTGTAGGTTCCAGATGCCACGTTCCTCCTTAAATATTACATAAGCTTTTCAAGATGACTGTAGTAATTAAATTTATTTCAGATTTTACATTCCTTGTGCTCAGTTGCCTTACATTGCATGAGAATAAAAAATTATATCATTCATAAATCGTTATGAAATAGGAATCCGGGACTGTCCTTAAATAATGATATCTGATGATGCGCGATAGAATGTTGCTGCAGTTCAGCAGTATTCTATGAATCACCATGTGAGTGTCCCAAGTTCAAGAGACAAGTACTTCAACGTTTATTTTTCTCAATTCATTGAAAAATGTGCATCCATGTATGTTATGTTCGTTGTTGATTAACGAGAGACGGCCTAATTTAAATTTAAATTAAGAAGTATAAAATTCGTCTGTATTATTAATTTAAAGATTTTCGGCTTTTTGGAAGTTGACAACATCAATGTGTGTTTCTCATTGCAGATGGCCTAATGCGTCGGCCGAATATTATTTGGTATGTGTAGTATGTTGAAACTTTAGAGTGAACAAGCAGATTTGTTAACATATCATTCGACACACAAAGAGAACAATGAGTTAATGTTGTTGGTCGTGGTGAACATGCTCTTGTGCAATACACGCGCAGTCAATTATCAAGGTGCCCTGCCAAATGAACAACTTTTGGATGTCGTTCTTGGATTAGAAATTATAAAATGCGCATTTTATACAATACAGGACATTAATGTGCGCTTTATACGTTTTCAAGATTAACATTGAATACGGTACAACTAACCGATTATTGTCTTCATCATCATTGTTCCGAACTTTGGAAATTATGGATTTGCCACCAACTTCATTTGATCATCGACGATAGAGAGAATATCGATCATTGAAATGGATAAAGTCGGCAAGTAGGCGACTCTTGGGTTTCGTGCATTTCCCATCAGACTTGCATGGTGATTTATTGTTGAGAAAGCCACACCATCATGCATCATATTTCTGTCACGATACTTCAAATAAGTCTGGATCAATATCAGCAATTTCTGCTGATACGACTTAGCCAATTTCACCTCGTGTAACTTTTTTAATCATTCAAATCAAAAAGTGTGCATGTTATTGCAATCCTTTTTTCTATCATTCAATGGAATATATCCCACTGCTTGCCTATAAAAGAATGCAGATTGCCCAGATAACAAAAGTTAGATATACATCTTCTCATTGCCTAAACAAAATTTGATATTGCAATTCGTCGTACGAGCAATGAGTTTCTGAGACTCGCTGAACATCACTATTTCCACCATGAAGAATTACATCACGTGAGTCTAATTCTTCATCAAATATAACGATCGAAACTTTGTCAATTATTAGTGCATAATACTGACTCTCGTGTTGGTCGACAAGTGCTTTGTCTGCGCTAAGTACAACTTTGTATAGTCATCGCAGCCGGCCTTTGTTGATACAGTTTGCTGGTTGTCATTTCAAAACAAATTGAATTTTGAGAGAGAGAGAGAGTAGGGTAGTGCTAACAGTATATTGTTTAGGAGTGTATTTGTGTAGTATGCAAACAAATTTCATTCAATACGTATTGCCATTGACTACGTAGAACGATTAATCTAATTAGGACGCCATTTCGCGAAACGCGAGTGTTCATGCAGCGGATTGTAAATTAATGAGGAGAGGTAAATAAAATATTTTCTATCACTTTGTGTATTTTATAGTGTAGTTTGTGGTTGTGTATTTGTAAAATATGTCCAAACGAAAATTTTTTCGGAAAATTAAAGAGGAAGTTGAGTTATTTCGTTTAGAAAAGAAATTAAAGTGTGTAATAATGACAGGCAATCAACGAAAATGACATGAATATGAAAGTTGATTATATTAAACAGAACTTTTTTAATTTTCCGAATTTGTTTTAAATATACATATAAATCGAATCTTTTACTTTTAACATATGTGGTCGATAACGATAGACTGGCAAGAATCGAAAGACAAAATAATGAAATATTAAAAAATCAACGAACAATAATGCAACAGCTCGTTGTTTTCCGCTCCCAAAAGCGCCCACTTTTCAACAAAATGATGAAGAATTCAGTCATTCGATTCCGGCTAATTCAGGGCAAATTCAAAATGGGAGAAATATATTGTACGTATTTCAAGATAAAAATCCATAATAAAACACAACACAACATACATATATATTTTTGTAATTGTCAGAAAAATGTGATTAATAAAGTTAAACAAAATTACTTGTCGAAGTTCATCGACACCTCGCTATAACAAATAATTTGTGACGAATCAGCAACATAATTTTCGTAGTTTGGATTGTAAAATAATATTCAAATAAAAAATATGCTATTGATGAAACAATTGAAAGGTAATCTTAGAAAAATATTCTTTATACTTTTTATTTTGGTGTAAAATGTTATATTTACAAATCTAATAAAATTTCTCTGTTAGCGAATTTCATTATACTAATCAAATCTGAGAAAAAACTGCTTAATGTTATTTTCGTTTTCTTACTAATGATTTATTGATTTCTTTATTGTATTTCACAGAATCTGCATCAACAAAATTTAAAAACGCCTCGCGGACAGCGATATAACTATTTTAATTAAGAAATGGTTCCAGCGTGCCAAAAACCGTTTAAAAAAGCAGGAAATTAGAAAAGCAATATAATATCTCACTTCATATGTACTTTAAGGCTTAAAATTTAGAAATGAAGTCATATTAATACTATTTTTTGTTCATAATCACTTTTGATTTATTATATCACTTCTGTGTATATTTTAAGACAAGAAGTCATTCAATTTAAGTTAATGTGATGTAATATACAGTGCTGGGGGAAAAAATTGGGCAAACATATTTTATTGCAAATTGGTGTTTTTTTTTTTTTTGCTAAAATTGTAAAATAAATAAATAAATAAAATTACAACACTTTTGAAAGCAATTGGCTTATTGTTTCATTTAATACATGTACAACGTAATTTTTTGAAAAAAATACCTGCAATTTAGGGGCAGAACCCCGAAAAATGCCAAAATATTCAAAGTACGTTGATTGGAGTTAAATTAATGGAATAATATAAACACTAATTTTTTTTTTTTGTTTTTTACTGATTTATAGAAGTTCTATCTTTAATATTAATATTTTGTTGGACCGCCATTGACTTTTATTACAGCGATAGACCTCCGATTCATGAATTTAATAAATTTTTCAAAGTCGTAGGAGCTATGGATTCCCAAATTGTCATCAACAAACTTTTTAAAGCTTGAATCGGTTCTGGGTGCTTTCTTGCTACTTCTAGCTTCATTATAGACCAAATATTTTCAATGAGATTTAACTCTGGATTATACGGAGGCAAGCTCAACACATCGATAGTTGTAGTATTTTTGTACCTTTAAATGCAGAGATAAGAAAAAAAAGTTTTTAACAAATTATTTATGTTTATCTGAAAGCCAATTTTTCTATCTACAATTCAAAATTAATAACTCACAACTTTGGCGGTATGGCACGGAGCGTTGTCCTGTTGAAAAATAAATTTGCAAGTCTCGCCAAAAATCTTTAACACAGAAGGCTCAAATTCGTTGTGTAGGACCTGCAGATAGCAGTAGCTGCTGGAACTAAGGAAGCACAATCAACCGGTTTCATTTCTAGAAAAGCATCCCAGACCACAACTCCTTCATTTTTCAGTGGAAGTCTCCAATATGCAGCTCCATCCTCCATCTTCAATAAGGAGCTTGGATTTTGATTCATCGGAGAAATCCAATCATTCCACATCTCGGTGCCAACGAAACATGCTCCTGGGCCCATAACAAAGGTTTTTTTTCACTAGTAATGTGAACTCAGGCTTCTGGACTGATTTAAGTGCTCTCAAATGAGCTTTTTCAAATCTTTTTCTCACTAAACTGGCTGAAATTTGTTTTCCCGTTGCTCGCTCAATTTCCCGTCTTATATCCGATAAAGTTTTAAAACGGTTTCGACGACATTGTAATATTATGAAACGATATTCCACTGATGTTGTCTTTCTGGCCTCTCAGAGCCTTTCATTCTTTGTGTACTGCTCATCTCTCCCATTTTTTTAATATTCCACGCGACAGTACTTTTAGGACTGTTTAATCTTTCTGCTATTTCACGCGTGGTTAAATCTTCTCGCGCCAAAATCAACATATTGCTTTTACACTGCTCAATAACTTTTCCCATTTTTTTAAACTAACATTGCACTTAATTCTTTCGGCCAAGAACGGTAGGCGTAAAATAAAATAAATACTTGACCAATTTTGTTGTACATCAAAATCCCCGCAATTGTACCGGTGTAATAAAAACAAAAGGCGATGAATTAAGGTCGATTTATATTATCGGCGCGGCACAGCACAGCTCATCCTAAAAGAATATTCTTACATGAATTTATTATGAGAGTATTTATATTATAAGTGCATTTCGGTGCAGTACAGTACAGCGCATATCGTATAATCCAAAAAGAATATTTGAAAACAAAACGCAAACGAATATATACGAAAGAAAACCAAAATAGATACAAACAAAATAAATAAATACAACTCAAATATTCCATCGTAAAATGATAGATACGAACTAGTGATGGGTTTATTAGATACTTTTTAGTATCAATATCAATTGATTCATTCGAACGAACTACCTGATACTTTTAACCTGATACTTTTAACCAATTGATATTTTTTGTGACATATGAATTTAATACCCAAAAGGAGCTACTAATCAAAAACAATATGATTTAATAATGCTAAATATCTAATTAATCATTTATTAATTTAATATAAACCCATTCGAAATAAAAATATCATTTATTAATTTTATATAAATCTATTTTCAATAAAAATCATCCATAAAAAAAATATTTCAATATTAAATCCAAACGTTCAACAATTTAGTTACCGATATCCGATATAAATATCAATATACCGAAACCGAAAGTATCAGGTTCGATATAAATATCAATTCGAATATCAATATCGGTTCGTCAAGTAGAGATTTACGAATCTCACATACAAGTATTCGGTATTCGTTCAAAAATATCAATTTGGTATATCAGCTCAATGGTAAAGAAAAACTTTAACTCATATACGTATGTTTCATCTGTTTTGGATTCTCTTTCGTATATACATACATACATATATTAAAATTGAGAGACGAATACTTTTATATGTATACATATTACGTTGTTATATGTTTGCAAAGCTATTTATCTCTATTTTTCAGAAGAAAACATTCCAAAATATGTATTATTAGTCTGTATACACAATTCACTCTCTCGCAAAACAAATTATATAAGGAAATAAACCATACCAATACCAAACCAACTATTTGGTTATTCATTCTATTTGAGTATCGAATGTATTAGTTGATACTTTTAACCTGATACTTTTAAAAGTACTCAATTGATAGTTCGAACCTTTTGAGTATCAGGTTAAAAGTATTCGGTTCTACTCAGTTCGAACATCACTAATACGAACGCACACCGGAATAAATACGAACCCAATATATGTGCTGAACCGAGCTGATAATATAAATCGTTGATGCATGAGACGATGCATGACTGAGCTGAGCCGCGCTGATAATATAAATCGACCTTTAATTTGGACATTATTAATACATTATTAAGACTGAAAATAATGAAATAATGAAGTTTATTTAAATGTATAATATACATAAATATGTAGTATATATGTATATATAATCATTAATTAGAACAAAAATACATGAATATATGTATATTTTTAAATTTTTTTATTATTAATAAAATCAAAATAACTTTATTTAGCTAAAATACTGTGCTGAAACTGTATCCCAGAAACCGTAAAAGTATGCGATGTGTACGATAAATTACATTAAATTAGCACAGGAAGCGTAATCGTAAACGTGTGTGTAATTTGTACGGAAAGCGCAGCGAGTTTTAATTCTAAAAATTACGGAATGAGCATGTAAATTATTGTGGTTTTAATTTCGAAAATGTACGGAATGAGTACGGAAAGGTTTGCAATTTCTAATGCCATAAAGTACGATATATTAAATGTGTGATATATTAAATTAAGAGAGAGTCGTACGACAAAAGTGACAACCTTCTTCAGCCAAGTGCACCGCTTTCCGTGAGTTAAAAGGCTCCTTTTCCGAGTACTCCGTGTGAATTCGTGTTCGTAACGGTACCACATTCCTTGCGCTTTGTTTGTTGGGATTGAATTAATTTGTTGTGTTGATCGAATATCGTTTTTTATGCAGCGGCACTCATATAGTGGAGATCCGCTCGAAATGCGATATTACAAAACGCGACATGCTACAAAATGTGCATTCGAAGCAACGGGAAATTAGCGACCCAACTCATATAACCTGGTCCTATACTCTCGCTCCTATCGATTTTTAAATTCCTATAAACTGAAATTAAATTTCCACTTCACCCGCCTGATATAACCCGATCCTAAACTTCCACTCTTATCGAAATCCTATAAACAAACATCGCGTTTTGAAATATAATAATTTGCGTTTTAAAATAACACGTTTTAAATGGCACCCTATATAGTGCCCGTATTGAATCGACAACATTGATCGATTTTTTTATTAGTGTTTCCTATGTAACAAATTTAAAGACATTTGTGATATGCGTAAAGTAATTCTCGCAACTTAACTTTTAACCGCAAACTTGGCGCGTATAGTCTTGTTTAATATTCCTCGTTTTTTTAACACGAATAGAGGCTTGAACAATGCGTACTTGCTAGGCTAACATTGCAAATCTGAACAAAAACACGAACTGAAATGTCGCTGTTGCTATTTGATTCAATTCAATTAGATTAAATAGATCTGCAGAACATTTCCCTCACATTAATCTGTAGAACGCGCGACTATTTTACGGATGGTAGGCCGCTGAATACCATATATGCTCCATCCCATACTTAACAGCAGAACTCGATGCATACATAGTCTAATGAAGGTCTAATATATCTGGATAGTCTGATGCGATTCAAAGAGAGATTAAAATACTTATCCCATTTTAGTTCACTGTTTGGGAAAATTATGCAAAAAACTGCAGTTCAATACAGAGACGATGATAATAATGCAGACCGTCTAATAAAATTGTCACTTGGTTTAGTTTTTTTAGTTCATGAACAGCAAATAAAAAATGTTGAGAGTGCAAATTTATATTCTTCGGTATATCACCACTGCATTATTACTTCTATGGATATATATACACAATTCATGCAAACTTTATTATCAGTTTCTTGTTTATACTTAGATGCGGTTTAACCTAAGGCATCCTTTCGTATATAGACATACATATATACGAGTACATAAATATTTAATTTATTCTATTTTTTTAAACAACGTTTTCAACATTCTTTTTGTTTTAAAACGAGGAATCGGATTGCTTCACCAACTGATAAACGAATTAAATTGAAATAAAAAAATTTTAGGAAGAATATTTGCAAGAAGCACCACTACAGATACGAGTAACAGTTTCAATTATAACTTTAACTTTTATATACTTCAAATTTTAATCTGACACTCTGACGTATTTTGCAGAACTGACTTAAGTTCTGTTAAGAATTATCAAATTATATAACAATTTATACTACCATTTTGTAGTTAAATACCGTTCAATGTCGCATGTATTGCCGTGTGTATTCGAGCATTGTTGCGATACAACTGTTAAAACATCGCTGTATAGTGTTTCACTATGGATAGATACTGCGTAACTAAAGTGCTGTTGTCGAGCCGTGAATTCGGAATGGAGCTTGTGCTGGATCACTTATGGGGTACCTGGTTAATAGTCCAATGTATATGTGTCGCTGATTACACTCATGTAACTGTCCTTCATTACTTGCCGATGTGATATAATTATTTCTATGCAGAATACTGATTACAGTAACATTTCTGGAGTATTGAAACTCATGTCTGGTTAATAATACTCAACCATTGGAATCATGTGTTGAACTGCCTGGTTAATAACGGAACAACTCACTTAACAGATTAATTTTTTTAGTGAATTCGATTATTAGAACACGGCTGGGGCTCTGTACACCCATATTAACTTGTCCAGCTATTTCTATGAATAATTTTTTGTGTTCCTGTAGTTGCTACTGTTATTGCGGTTGTGTAGTATGTAAAATTGATTTTTACGCAACACGTGGGCTTCGATGACTGGCGAAATTAAATTCCGTTCCAGAAAAACTTTATGCTCGGCATGTAGACATCGGATGCCATTTGTTGATTATAATCAACTTGTAAACCACAAAAAAACTATCCTAGTTGGCCGTATTTAAGTCACACTTTGTGAATTACATGAAAGTGACCTTTCACGAAGGATAAAAAGATAGGATGATCAGAGCCGTAAATGTGGAATCATCATCGATGGTCTATACTTATCCTTATGCATATTGCTGCTTGTCTGTTTAATTTTTCGTTACTATTTTTATATTTTTATTAAAATTACTCTCTTATCCATATTTATATCTTTCTTTACATGTTGGTCGTTGCCACTAGATTTAAAGATAAATACTGCATGTATTACATTTAGTCCAGACACAATTTTGCTGACATTTCTGTGTAGACGTACTTATTCAAATAAGTCTCCTCACGAAGTAAATTATTTGAATAAGTCGGTGTCCACAGACATACTTATCTTTAGAAAACAGCCTTACTGTAATGTCGTAGGATTTCAAATGTTCGCATCCTGTTGCTAGTGGCAATTCCGTGTTGAGAGCTTACTGGGTTGTTTATCGTGGTTATGGTAGATTATATAGTTTTTCTGAGATTCTAAACCTGATGGGCCCCCGCTATATCATCGTTACGGCTTATATTAACCTCAATCTATTAGATTCGTCGGTTCTTCATTTATTTCCATATTGTAAGTGACCTATCCATAATTGGTTCCGATCTGGGTTCCTTTCACCTCTCTTCATGTTCTCCTTTTTGCTTCTTTGCGTCTTCCCAAGCTAGTGAACCTTGACTCCAAGCTTGTTAACAATGACGTTTGGACAAGATATTGCTTACTTCCGACTGCAATATACAAGTTGAGAACATTAATTCCCCTCTATTTAATTCCAAACCAGGGTTGTGCTAACACTAAATCTAGCCCGTTGAGTCCGCCTGACCTCGTAAATGCTATTGTAGATATTGGGATAAAGTCACCTCCCTTGGTAGAATTTTTAAGAGTAACTTTGGTTTCTTAACTCCAGTGGCGGAAGGTTAGAAGCATTTGTTTACTTATAACAATTTGGGCGTTGATCTTCATGGGATCTGCCCAGATAGAGATAGGGTAGATGAATTATTACATCTACCTTTTCGTTCTATATTCTTAACCTCGAGAAGTTCATGCTTGCTATTTCCTCCATTTTGACTGTATAACGTTCCTTTGAAATTAATTTTCCTCCATATAATAAATTATGTGCTGACTGCTTCTTCTTTTCCTTTCGTTTGGAAAGAAGCTAGTGTTAATCCAATACTGGGGACGTTACAGCGGTGAGTGTTGAGGTTGGCTGTGAAAAACTATAGCTAGCCACATCACACAATATGGCGAAGCACAGACATTAACGAGAGGGGTGAGTTATTTTTTGATTACTTATTAAATACTAACCTTGTGGTTTGCAATATTGGGTGTGAACCAACATTCATTGATAAAAATCGACACGAGGTTCTAGATGTGACCTTTGTGTCAGAAACAATTTTTTATATGATCAGCGTGTGGATCACCTCTGATCACCGATATATAACGTATAACCTCAACATCAAACGTGTTGCCCGGAAAGCCTTCAGGAATCCCAGAAGGACAAACTAAAACAAATATGGGGAGGGTTCGGAGGAACTATTACCGCTGGAGGTCCCTGGACTTCCGGCGATAGTACAAGAATTAGATTACATGGTTGATATTGCCACAAAAGCATGCAATCTTTCATTTAATGCTGCGTGTCCCCTCTTAAAACAAAGGGGTAGGCGATAAAACCGACATAGTGGACCGCGGAGTTGGAAACCTATCGGAGGGCGTGAAGGACAGCCTTTAATAAAGCTAAGAACATAAGGGTGGTTCGGGATTGGGATTCCTATAAGGAGGACCTGAGAAATTTAAAAAATGAGTTGAGAATGCACAAAGAGGTTCTTAGAGACTCTTCTGTTGTAGAATGGAGGAGGTCTCTGAGACTTCTCGCTTTAGGACAATTCTAGCTACTAACACAATCAGTCCTAGTTACTTAATTATGCCGGACGGGTTTTGGACAGCTTCAAGTGCGGAATAAATGGAGATTCTCATTGAGACCCATTTTCCGGGAAGCGTTAATTGCTCGATGGAGCCCGGATCTCATCGAGGAATATCTTTAACAGATGTAGATGGCATCGTGGATAGGGAATCAACCCTGTGGGTGCTAGATAGTTTTAAGCCGTATAAATCGGCGGGCCCGGATCGGATTATACTAGCAGAGATCCAAAGGAACTCTGCTGTTATCCTCCCCTGGCTGGATGTTATTTGCAGGGGATGTCATCAACTGGTCTATATTCCCAGGAAATGAACGGAGGTCAGAGTGGTTTTTATCCCAAAATCCGGAAAGAACTCACAGGCTTATCCAAAGGACCTGAGGCTTATAACTCTATCATCCTTTCTGTTGAAAACCTTGGAAAGGTTGATAGATGTACTTATTCGAACAAAAGTTGAGCCAAGGAATTGTCACAACATGCGTACTGTAAGGGGAAGTCGGTGGGGGTGCCTTTAATAATGTAAATTCGGAGGCGATCATGGAAAGATTGTAATATTTGAAGGTGGATTACCAATTATAGGGTTGATAAATCAGATGCTGGTAAGCAGGATTATTACCTCGGAACTGGGGGAGTCTACCATTAGAAGACAGGTGGTTAGATCAACTCCGCAGGGAAGGGTAATGTCCCCTTTCTTTGGAGTTCAGTGGTGAATGGATTGCTGTTGGAACTGGAGAAAGAGGGAATGGGTGTTGTAGCGTATGCAGATGATGTGGCGATAGCTGTCTGAGGCAAATATCTGGATACAATTAGAGACGTTAAGCAGAATGCACTCCTGATCATTACAAAATGGGCCGGCAAATGTGGACTAGGGATGAACCCTTCCAAGACAGAGCTGGTACTATTTACTAAGAAATATAAAATTCCAGTATAATCTTGGCAGTATAAGCTCAGCTGGAAGCTTAACGTTGTAGAAAGGGTGAATAAGGAAAATGTAGTCATTTACTCGTGCAGGAACGCCATAGGTAAGAGATGGGGTTTGGCTCTATACCGCAGTGGTAAGACCGGTGCTGATTTATGGGGTGGGCGTGTGATGGCCGGCTATGGAAAAGGTAACTTACATAAGGATGTTGGAGTAGGTGCAAATGCTTATAAGCGGGACGCTTAGGACAACACCTACACGGGCTTTAGAGGTTATGTTCCACCTTATTCCAATCGAATTTTTTGATAAACAGATGGCAGCCAAGGTGGCTGCGAGGCTCTCGGCTGTCTCTCAGTGGAAGTGTCTTGAGGCTGGACGCTCGACGATAGTTAAATCACTAAGGGAAGAACTGGTGAATCTAGATTATATTAAACCAACGTTGTGTTTCGATAGAGGTTTCAACATAATCTGTCCTTCGAGTGAATCCTGGATGAACCGATCAGTACTGGAAAACGAGGCACTGCAATTTTTCACGGACGGCTCTAAGCTAGACGGCAAAGTAGGAGCCGGAGTCTGACTACTGCAGCGTGTACCAGGCTGAAGTAGTGGCGATAGGGGAAGTCGTGACATGGTTGAGGTATTACGTGTTATCCGTGAGGGATATCGCGATTTATGTGGACAGTCAATCGGCACTCAGATCACTAGAGGCGGTTTCTCTTAAGTCACGGGTTGCGCTGGATTGCCGATCATCTCTTAATGAGATGAGCGAGTATTTCAGTATCCAGATAATCTGGGTCCCTGGGCACTCGGACATCACGGGAAACTGCAGGGCGGTTGAACTAGCTAGGTACGGTACGTCTCTCCAGATGCAGCCGGAAGGGGCAGATCTGGGGAGGCCTAACTCAGCGCTCAAATTGGCGCCCAGTAAAAAGGCAATCGCTTTGACAGGTGAGAGGTGAACCAACACTCTCAGAGTAGTATCCCTGGGAAAACAAGAGTTAGGATTAGTCGTAGGGATACTGACAGGACACTGAATTTTTGGGGAACATGCGAGAAGGTTGGGTCTACAGACGAATGACTTTTGTAGAAGTTGTATGGACGAAGAGGAGGAAGTGACTTTAGACCACTTCCTATGCTCGTGTCCGGCATTGACATACAAAAGACATAAGTACTTGGGTGTGTACGATATGGACAGCCTTTCTGAACTCCCGGACTGTGGGCTGGGAGATATTTTACGCTACATAAGTAGCTCCGGATGGTTTCAGCGAGATTAAGGAGAGCTGTGGTATCACAATGGGCCATTATTAGCCTATGTGTGCGATAGCAGCCACTATAACCTAACCTAACCTAACCTATTCCAATTCTCAAAAAATATAAAACTAATGAACTTGCCAACCTGAGGCCGATCTGTATCCCCCTGCCAACCTGGTAGATGGTTCCTTTCTCAATCCGTTCCAGAATGCATCCAGGAAATATCACAGTACTATTTCGACGATCTTTGACCTTGAATCACCGAGCTGGCTAGGAGAATTATGGATTTTCCAAGGTCACTGCGTATTGTTCCTTCTTGATTTCAGCAAAGCCTTCGATAGCATTGACCATAGTTTTGTTTTAGCCAAACTTGTCTCGCATATGTCTACTTTTTTGATAAATGTTCCCCTTATAAGAATGAAATGCGCCTCTATCATATCAGCCTCTATTATACATATAGTACTGAAGTACTTTCGAGAACTTCTATGGCCACCATGGTAGGTTAAACCTCCGCTTAAGGGGGGTATAAGATTTAGATTTTCTCTAATGGTTTATGATCACGCCACCAGACCTTCCATTGGGTTTCGCCAACCATACTATCTGATGATTACATAGACTTGGCCCCTCTCTGTGAGCTAGACACTAGACAACTCATCATTCCTTCCCAATAGCACCATGCGGATATGTCTTTCACTGTTAAGGCTTTTCCTCTGTGGAATTCTTTCCCCTTGGTGGTTAGGGAATCTTTGTCCTTATCGAGTTTTATTAAGCATTGGCGTACTAATCTAAACTAGATCTGAGACTGCTTTACGGGCTTTCGTTGGTTGCCATATCCAGGTCCGGATGCAGTTCCAGTAAACCTAGGGGTGGTTGCCATGTTCATCGCTGGATTCAACTATAGTAGTCCTCCCACTGGAACGATATATCTAAACTGCTACGTATATATTTATCTAATTTATCAGTCTTGGATTGAGTCCTTTTGTCTCGTAAATTTTTACGCTTGTATCGAATAAATAGATAAATTTTAATATCTCTAAAAATACTCTAAGTTACTCGTAACTTAATTTAAGCTCATTAATCAATCTATTAAAATACCATTCTAAAGATATTTTAAGAAATTTATATAAGAGGTGATTAAGGTAACTTACTGTGAAAAGGTTGAAAAATCTAATTTTCCATAACTTAACGATTAATGAGTTCAACGAATTTCACAGAAATTTCAGGGTAAATAACTTGTCTATAATAAGAGTTTTTTCTAGGTAAAATAATTATTTCGAAAAATTTCCGTCCAAATTAAGCGCCACTACAATCATCGAAAATCCCGATAATAAGTACAAAGAACTTTAGGATGTTGTAATATACATTTACCATTATTAATGAGAGTCAACCACCGCACTTGACACATTCATAATAAATTAGTATACGACAACAAAGTCAAAATCTTTAATCACATTTAAAAACTGCTATAATTTAAGAAATCAATTTAAGGTATAAAAAATTTATGATTATTACATTCTCACTCCATGTACACCGACCGGGAAACGTGTACCGAAATACTCATAAATTTTCTTTTCGGTTTTTTTTTTTTTTTTGTTTGTTGGTTCTTAGAAAAATAATAGAAATCACATAAAAATTATTTCAAAAAATTGTATTTTGCAAATAATATAACGGGGAACATAAATATTATAAATAATAAATAAATAAGAAACGTATACGAAATCAATAAATTATTTTCAATTCGCCAGCAAAACACAATTTGATTTTTTTTTTTTTCTATAAACGAGCACAAAACCAATATTGGTATGGTATGGTATACAACATACCGCAATACTTAATTTTCACCTACCTACATAAGTACCGAGTATTTCCAATTTTGGTGAACTATTCTGTGGTTTCTGTAACAGAATTTATCAATGTTGTGCTCAGACGATCCGAGACTGTTTCATATTAACAGCAAGTACTTAGTACGATATGATTTGTTCAACTGATTGATAATATTCTTATCGTGACTGTTATAAAACAAGACAGCGGATTATCGTAAAATCATTATGACATCATTAAAAATGGATTACCGGCAAGAGTAATTATGGAAGTTTAATTTGAGAAAATTAATTTTTTTATGCACACTTCTTTACAAAAATTTGATTCGTGTTGAAAAAACCTATTTACAAAAATCGTCTTAATCGATTATTAATTAAAATTTCAAAATGTACATTTTATTAATATTATGTTACACAAGGAGATTTATAGGGTTTGTATTTAAATAAAACGGTTTAAGCGATTCTAAGAAAAGTTATATTTTAAAGTGATTAAAATTGTAATCAATATTATATTGTATGAGCAGCACAAATGTTAAATACGTACTCGCACATCAAAACCCTGTTTCCATTATACTGATTATCAACATTTTTTATATACTCAGTATTTTAAGGAACTATCGAAATTGGTACCGCCATTCAAAGATTTTAAAAATATTCTTAAACACCAACATTCTTAGCATCCTAAAACTATAAGTGTTAGTGTATGCAATTAGTGTCGGTGTAAAATTGGTAAACTGAAATAAAAACAGAAATTTATTTACCAACTTACTAGCGTTGCTTCCAAAATATTCAATTCGAGAAAAGCCCCTTCCATATAGGAAATACTCTGTGGCGTCAAATTGATAATTAGATTTTACACGGTTACACACATATGGTTATCCCAGTATTCTATCACAGAAAATAAAATTTCTATCAGACAACACTATGCCATTAGCCAATTTGCTCTTGTGTGAAGTTAGGCCAGGCCAGAATTTTTATCAATATTAATGAAAAATGAATTATCAAAATTATTAAATTCGATTCGTTTTTCATATATATTAATTATTCCCAGCAAACAAACGCTGATAGCAGAATGAAATAGATGGAAACATTTGCACACGTCGAAGCGAGAAAACAAATAAATTTACTTCGGTTTCTTCTATGTACTGCATTTTTACCCCCACCTAATCTCTTGTTTATCAATTTCATTTCAAAAATTGTTATTTCATTTCTATCAGTCTTCAGATTTCAGCTGAAGGTAATAGACGTTTGTAAATGTTTTTCAGGTGGAAATACATGGATAACATATAAAGTAAGTATATAAAATTAAAAAAATGTGTAGTTGTATCTGAATGACAATACACATTTGGTACACACAAGCAAAACCAAACACAATAATATATGATTGTGTTTTGTTTTGATACAACAAAATACATTAAAAAAATATTTTCTGGTAAACCAACGGTTAACAACAGTTACATATTATACTCAAATCGAAGTGAAAGAGAGATAAATTAATTTGTAGGGGAAATAAAACCGATTTTTCGGTCGGCAAAAGTACGAAAAGCATGGAATTAGGTGCATCAATTTGAAGTAAAAATTGAGCGCTCTAATTATATGCTGTTTATGCGCTCATTGTGCGCTGATTTGTATTACTGGGTTATTATTCGATTCGTTTTTCATATATATTTCTTATTAAACGAAGATTGTCTTTTAGAACGGATATTGGTTTAAACGCAAAATGTATTTTTTATGCTATATTTGTGAACAAAAGTTTTTGGATTTAGAAGTATTTTTTGTACATTTGAAAGACTATCATATGCTCAAACAAAATGATGAATTTAGATGTGCTCAAAACAAATGCCCGGCTACATTTTCAAAAAAGAATCTGTTTAAAAGACACCTTAAAATGTCACATCCACAGAATCATAATTCATTAATTTTAACTGGAAACACTCTTCAAATTTCGAAGCATTCCGATGAAACCCCTAATAGGAATAATGTCCACATTTTCGATAATATTGGAGACTGTATAAATACCGATTTAGACAAAAATTTCTGTGACATGCAGAATGATTCAATAAATGTAATATTTTCTAAAGTTCGAGAATTTTGTTGTAAACAATTTAGTTATAGCTATTTCACAAACACTGCAGTTCAGAATTTAATTCGCGATATTAAAGAAATTATTTTACATAGTATAATCCAAGAAGTGAAAAACATAGTATTACCCAATGTTGCTGAAGATAAAAAAAACAAAATAGAAGATTTTTTGCAATATTGTTTAGATCCATTTCAAAATATTAATAGCGAATATAAACTTAATAAGAATTTACGTGAAAGTGATTTATATAGCCCGGTGCGTAAATACATTGTTAATTCTACAGTGTCTGAAGCTTTAAGAAAAGGAAACCCTTGTTTACGAACACAGATAACAACTGGGGCTTTAATGCCAATTGAATTTCAAATAAAGAAATTTTTTGAACGTCCGGGTATTTTAAAAGCTACCCTAGATAATACAATCAGGTTGCAGGAAGATAAAGATAGCATATCAAATTTCGTTCAAGGTGATTTATGGCAAGAAAAAAAATTAAAATATCAAAATAAAACGGTAATCCCCTTCTTCTTATATTATGATGACTTAGAGACCGGCGATCCTCTTGGAAGCTCTGCAGGGAAGCAATCCATCGCAGCCTTTTATTATAATTTTCCTACATTGCCTTGCAATTATTCTTCTCTTGAAAACATATTCACAGCACTATTTTTGAAATCTAAAGATTTAAAATTGTTTGGGACCTCAAAGTGCCTTTATAAGTTAGTAGAAGTTTTGAATAAAATAGAAGATAAAGGTATCAAGATTGTTGTGGATAATACTGCAATAACTGTTCATTTTGCCTTGGGGCTTATTATAGGCGACAATTTAGGCTTAAATACTCTTTTAGGATTTGCTAGATCATTTTCCCATAAATATTTTTGTCGGTTGTGCAAATCAAATAAAGATGATATAAACAATATTCTTAATGAGGAACATGTTGTTTTACGAAACACTGTTAATTATTTATTTGATGTGAACACCAGTTGTTACAGTGAAACCGGAATAAGAGAAAACTCCGTACTTAATCAAGTTAATAATTTTCATGTCACAGAAAACTTTTGTGTTGACCTAATGCATGATGTGTTAGAAGGGGTTGCAGTTTATGGCCTAACGGAAATTCTAAATTATTTCATTAATAAAGGTTTCATTACAATTGCTAAACTTAATTCATGCATTCAATTTTTCGATTATGGCCCGCTTGAAAAAGGTGACAGACCTCCAATTATCAAAATTTACAATTTAAGAAACAATAAATTAAAAATGTCTGCAAGCCAAACGCTCACATTTCTAAATTATTTCACTTGTATTTTGGGAAATTATATTCCAATAAATGATAAAGTATACCAATACGCTATTGTATTGTATGACATGGTGAAATTAATGTTAAGTCACTCATTTAAAATAAACGATCTAAACAGGTTAAAAGATTTAATTAGGCATCACAATAAAATGTTTATCGAATGTTTCGATCAAAATTTAAAGCCAAAGCATCATATGCTTATTCATTACCCATCTATTATCAAAAAATCTGGCCCCTTACGCATGTTTTGGTGTATGCGTTACGAATCTAAACACAGAGATATTAAAAATTATACTAATGTAACATTTTCTAGAGTTAATTTGCCAGTTTCAATAGCAAAGAGATTTATTATTAAATTTGTCTACTCACTATTACAAAATAAGAGTTTTGATAGCATTGTTAAATTAATAAAATTGAGTAACATTTCTTTGAGTGAAATTAAACAAGATTTAAACATCAGTTGTGATTTTAATAAATTAGATAATTATTCAAAAATGATATCAGTTTCAAGTATTACTTACCAAAATACTTTAATCGAAAATCATTCATATTTTTTTTTAGAAACTGATGAATTAAAACCAACGTTATTCAAAATTAAATATATTTTAACCGAAAAAGAAATAATAATTTTAATTTCACAAAAAATTGAAATAATTTTTAACCATCATTTTAATGTTTATTTAATTAAGAAAGAACTAGTGGAATACGAATTTATAAATTTGAACACTAAAATTTATGTAAAACCAATTACATTAAGGAAATTGGAAGATGGTTCAATGTATGCCAAATTACCATTATTTTAATATTATTTTAAATAATTTTATGTATAAACATTTATTTTTTAATAAAACCATATTTACAAAAAACTATCAAAATTTATTTTATTCAATAAATTAGAATATAAGCTGAAATTATACAAATCTCTATCCAAGAATAGATTCATTCTTAAATGTGGAATAAGCTTTCTCCAATTTGGAATAAAAATATTTGATTTAAGCAAATCCATCAAGACCATCAAGGTTTGTTTTCTTAAATCGATGTTAGGTATTCTCAATTTCTGATTTAACCATTGTGTTTTAAGAAAATTAAATCTTTAATGAAAAGTGAATGTTCTGTTTTGGAACATAAATTACGCTCGAAGTGAGATATTGTTTTATATTTTTGTAAATTTCAAATACTGAAATTGAGAAACTTATTCTTCAAAATATGATACTAATGTCTCAAACGGAGAATAAATATTTTACAAAAATAGCATATAAAAATCAATCGAAGAAATTATATTTATTAAAAGTATACATGTATTTCTCAATAAAAGATTGCTTGATTTCAATGAATTTAGTAACACTCATCTCAATTTAAGAAAATATATGCTTAGCACACATTCTAACAAGAAATTTCTTTGAATCATTCCGTTACCGCTTAATATGAGTTTACTTTTCTCTCAGTGTAATTAACAAAATTAAAATCGAAAGTATCAAAAAAATGTAAAATTCTGAGTTGCATATGGTAATAGAAAATTATAAGCCATGCAAGAAAAACTTCGTCCCGTGGCTAAGTTCCCGAAAATGAACTCAAAACTAGGTATTTCATTGAAAATTTGAACGAAAATTGAATGAATTCAATTGATGATTGAATTTGATTAAATTTAAAATCAATGAAATTCCTAGCCCAGAGTTAATTTTCATGAACTTGCCACAGAACGAATTTTTTCTTACATGGCTTATAATTCTCCATTACGAATATGTCAGAATTTTACAGTTTTTATATAAAATAGATTTTATATTCTTTTTAATTATATGAAAAGTAAATCAAATTTAATAAATTTGATAATTCGTTTTTCATTAGTATTGATAAAAATTCTGGGCTGGGATAACTTCACATGAGAGCAAATTGGTTAATGGCCTTGCCTGATTAGAAATTTTTATTTTGTGGAATAGAATGCTGGAATAACGTCACGGCCAGTAAATGTTATTACTTAGACCAGCATTATATAAAAAATCGTGTTCCACCTAAATTTGCTCTACTATTAAATCTTACATAATATTTGCCGTGTTTTTTATTAGCGCCCGATAGCTGTATCCGGAGCAGCCAATTTTCTATGTCAAAACTTATATTTAGCGCGCTATTATTGCATATAATTAATTTATTTAACTCTAAACTAAAATTTTTCATTCAGCTTTTTAATTAAAAATCGATAAAAAAATATCTGGGCTCAATTATTTATCGGGAGCCACTATCGGGAGCGCTATCCATTTCAATAGCAAATTTGAAAAGGCCTTTATTTTGTAAACCCCTGAAACCAATAGAAACTAAATCTTACAATAAAAATTTAAAACGCTTCATGATGGATTTTTTGTTTATAACGTTATGTCAAAATAAATGTCAATTAGTATATTTCAGGTGATATATGTTTGTTTTATGGATGCATTTAGTTTTTATTTTTATGGTATAGCGACACCAGTGAATAATAGCTGCAGTTTCAGTAGAAATTTGACATTCGGCTCCGGATAGTGCTCGAATATTAAAACACGACTATTCTTAATGAAGTAAGTAAATTGACTAAGGTTAAACACTTATAAAATTGCAATGGAACATTACTACGGCCCGTGAAAAGTTTATTTGAGAAAGGACAAGCATTGAAAATGTAAACTCTTTTGTAATACAAGTTCTCTACGTTACTATAAAAGGGGCTGTTCCTGTTCTGGAACTCAACTATTCCCCAGAAACTGTTTCTCTTCGAGGAGTGTCGACTAACTACTACTATATGCTGAGGCTGAGTGGCACCTTGCGCATTTCATGCCAGTTAATGTCGTTTGGTGATTCGAGCCAATGATTTGAGCAACCACCTCATTTAACGAGGTTCTCCAGTATAATTCTAATGAAAGCAAATTCCGCAAGTACAAGTTAAAGTTCAATCACCTGATATTGGCCTCTAACTATCTCGGACACTGCTGAAATAGTTGATTGATCTCACTTGAATTCTAACATTGAAACCGCCCAGAAGAGGCAGTCCATTCGTTGACATGCGGTACCTACTCCGAGGATCCTCGATTGAAATTAGTCCAACTGCGTGATGATGACTGAACGAACTTCATGTTATATCGAATTAAGGAGGCCTGCTAATGAAATCGACATGTCTGTGAAGTAAACGATCCCGCAAAATTGCGACGGCAACACTAAAATTCAAATATCACGATATTTTTCAATGTCATCCTGGACAAAAATATGCAATGACAGTTTTTACTATATCAATTCATAAAAATTTATAAACAATTTGTATTAAAAGCTGATGCCAACCCGGAAAAAATTATTCCAAAATGTATGTCCTAACAAGAAAACAAATAATTTCATTATTTGCCGTGTTGCTTGACGCACATTGATCCGTATCAGTTCAAATTTTATATGGAAAACGTGATCCAAATTTTATTTTGGATCACAAATTTTGATTTCAAATCTAGGAAGCGGCTTTGTATTGTTTCATGAAACATGAACTGAACTGGATCAGATCAAGCATCAAGAAACACAGCTATTATTATTATTTATTATTAGCATTATTTCAAAATAAAACATGTAACGATATATAAAGTTAAAAAAATAGGAAAATGAAGTGTACGACTAGGAAAACATAAAATAAACCAAAATTATAAGACAAGTGGCAAAAAAATTCTATGATTTAGAGCTTCGCTAAAGTCATCTAAATTTGTAGTAGGTGCCCATTACGTTCTGGAATATGGTTCATATAGTGTAATGAAACATAACATAATATTGGCGAGAATGGCCGAAAAATATAGCGATCGAAAATTTTGTAAACTAAATATCAATACCAACTTCAGCGATCGACGGTGTTAATCACGAAAATCGTGGTAGACTAAATTTAGTAGGACAGTCGATGAATTGAAATTAATTAGATTGAAGAAATTGAAATTTTTAATCCATCAAATTTTTGAGAGTATGTACATATATCGCTAATTCGCAATAGAAAGTATCATCCTTTTTACCTGGAAGACATTGTACATATAATTTAAGAGACAGTTAACTTCCATAAAACGTAATTTACCCAAAATTATATAAAATATTTAAATTATGAAAATGCCAATAATAATTTCCCAATGGAAAATTGAGACTAAGGAGGGCCCTAACAAGATTCATATTTGAATTGATTCAGATTCGTACGATTCTTATTTAAAATTGAATAGAAAACTTGTACATTCGTTATAGTATCGTACTCAGGAATAGGACCCCAGAAATCAGTAAATATTTCATGACAACCTCCGTAACCAAACCTGCCTTTCGGTTAAGCTAAATAACATCAATTTAGAATGTAGATAGTAGATTGACATGGTAACAAGAAACATATCGAAACAAAACACCAAATAAATACTTAAAATTTCAAATATTCAGATGACTATAGCGAGATGACTAAATCATAGAGTTTTTTGCCACTTATTGTGTAAACCTTGAACTTCAAAACTAGTCCGGTTTCTGGTAATGGACGTCTACTACGAATTCAGATGACTATAGCGAAGCTCCAAATCATGGAAGTATGTTGCCACTTGTTATTTAAATGTTGTTTTTAATCAATACAATAGTACTACTATTGCTGATTCTAAAAAAACGAACCAAAATCGACGGCGATCGATTTCAATAGTAGGTCCTAAATTTTAAGAGTCCTTTCAGAATAAAATTTTTTTCCTATCTTAATCTTCGCATTTCAACAATTTTTCAACAATCCCTGAAATAGTTGTTTATTTTTTTCTTACTAAATATTTTGACTGTAAACACACAGTGTAATTAACTGAAATTATAAAGACACAATTATAATTTGTGTACTGTTAAATTGAAATAAGCTTGTATGATTTTTTTATATTGTATAATTGTATTTTGATTGAATAATGATTACAACGGTATGACACGATCATACCATGAATTGATGAAGTGATGAGAGAGGGTAACATAAAATTTTGGCGATAAATCGAGTTTTGTATTTTAACCATTAAAGTTATTTCTCAATAAATAAATTAAACCGAACCTAATATACATATAAAATTATTGTAATGACGAAAGCTCATGTAATTTACTAGAAAACACTTAACCAAACTAAAAATGAACTAGAAACAGTGAACTGAAGAAGATTTTTTATTGTAGGCCAACACTTTGTTGTCTAAATTAGAGTATTCAATAAACATTAAAAAGTCTGATAGCGGCGCATTAAGGTAATAGAAAACCACATAATTTATCAAATGTGATTGAAATTCACGAACAGAAACGTCAAAATCAAAAATATGGTGGACAATTTTAAATCAATAATAATACGAAATGGTGTAAAATAATTGTATGTACTTTGTTTATCACAGTTGAGTGCTAATCTCTGTGTGCGTGTTTTTGTTCTATAGAACATAAAATACGTTAATGATCATAATACCTAATAATTTATTTAGAAAAATAAATGATCGAAAATAAAATTTAATCAAAGTAAAATAAATTTAAAATAATTCTCAACATTATTGCCCCCAACGCTTCACTTAAGAATTATTAATTTTTTTATTGTAAATCATTTATAACTTTATTTCCATTTATAACTTTGAATCCCACAAGAGGCTGGATGAAAAGGGAATCGATTACAATCGGTGATGTTAATAAATACAACATAGAACCTCTGTTCGAGTGCAGAATTTAGCGCAGACCTACCGTCCATGTCAGTGTAGCTGATCAGTTTCTAAATTCCATGTATTTTTCTATACATATATTGATTTATTTATTCATTTTTCATTTTAATTATTGTATGTACATATTTATCATCTTTTCTTATTCGCCATTTTTTTGTATGATCATTTTTTCTTGCAGTTTTAAATTCCTAGATATTGAAATTGTTAAGATTTCTATGGTTTGATTCAAAAAATATTCATTTTATTATTATTTATCTTAAAATGAGATAGAAACGGTTCTAGAGAAAATGTAACGAAGGTGAGTTTTCGGCTATAGGCATGTGACATACATGAATTTCTTTATCTTTGTCATTGTGCGGTTTTTTATATCTTCTTTTCATCGCTCCTATGAAGCGGTATCTGAACTGTTACATCTGTGCGGTATTGGAAGTACAAATAAGTTTTGAGGTTGTTTTTATAACTTTAAAGGTCTATTCAGAGAAATTGGTAAAATGTATTTTATTCAAATTATCGTCTATTGTTAGCTACGACTTTTTCCCATCTTTCTTTCAGGTAGCATACGGATTCCGCTTTGAAAAAATTCTTCGTGTTTTGCTGAGATCCAAGAATCGACCATATTTACGGCTTCATCGTAAGCAGTGAAGTGCTGCTCGCGGCCAAGCCATGAGTAATCGAGCGGAACAAATGGACGACATACATGTCACATACAGATTTTTAGACTGCTGATGTATCCCATAGCTTTGTGGGCTAGGTATATTATGTATATTAAGAATTTGATCACGTTAGACGCTTGATATGAGATCGTTTTAAATTCATTTATATACAAAGATAGTCTTGAGCTTAATATTGCAGTTACTTCATAAATTTATATACTCCTGTTTTTAGGTAACTAATTTAAATTTTTAAATCTAATAAAATTCTAATATTTTGTTGCGTGTTAACACATTGGTTTTTCAAATTTTGCTCTGCCCTAATGATTATTTACTATTTTATAAAGATTTTGCATTCAAGTGGGTAGAGTTAATGTGTGATAAATTTTTCAAAAATCGATAAAGTGATGAAATATCTTAATGCGAAAAGAATTGTTGATTCTCAGGATGGAACTGTTACATTTTTGTCTCAATGATTGACATGCGCGAGTAAACGTATAAAACTGTTTAGAAAATAAAGAAATAACGAAACTGTAAAAAACCGAGATATATAATTATACGAATAGGTTTCAACAATGGGATCGTTAACAAACCCCGAATTACAAAATCCAAATCTTTAAAAAATCCCTCTTTCAAAATGCCGCTTTTCAAAGTTCCAATTGTTAAAATTTTAATTTTGCTGGAACTCGCCATTTCGTAACCAATGGCCAAATTCAGATTGTAGAACGAGATTCTTACATCAATTTTAGCTGACGTTTTGATTTTTGGCTATGTTGGATGGATCTTTGTCATTTATAAACAATAATGGTAATATTTGATATATTCGTGTAAATTGAAATTTTAATACGAATTTTGAACGGATTAGGATTCTTATGTACTTAAATTTGGAGGAATTTCTGGAATTCGTCCATGAAGTTTATGGCAAGCAGAGTTAATTTAGGAATTTAACAACGATGGATTTGATTTGATTTGTTTTATACACCCACTTTAAACTGGATTATATTTTTTTTTTTATTTTATTTGATTCTGACGTCTATTACAAATGTATTAGTTTCATTTGGTTCGGTAATTCAAAACCTACAATTGTTTTATGCATTTACTTGTACTGACTAGAAACAAAATTTAAAAAGCCGGCTTTTGATAACGGAGAATTTGTAATGCGGAATTTTGATACTCGGGATCCTGTAGAGCTGGAATTTTGAAAATCGGGGTTTTGAAATTCGGGCAAACGAACCCAATTCCCTTCAACGATACTACTTGCCACTAATTAAACAAAGTTTTTCACGTAATAGAGAACGTCACCAGCACATAATTATATCAATGATGTAGTTCTTTTAAACGGAGACTATAATTTTCTGGAGTTTGTAGTCGAAATAGTTTAATAAAAATAAATTTTAAACTCTAACTAAAACCTTGTCGTGTTTTAAGTTAAGATAATGTGTAAGCATTTCAGAATTTCTGTATTGCTTTTTCTTAACCGACCAAACTTCTCAACTCGTTCTCTGAAAGCCGTATTAAATTCTGCCTGTCTGTCGGAACTTACAAAACGCCTTTAGTCTTGTATCTTAAAATGCAGTGTGGATATTTTAAACATAACAGCAAAATAAGTTTCATAGATCAAATTACACCGTGAATTAAATTTAGTTAGCATTTTAAAACATTCGAAAATATGTACAAATTAAGGTAAATCAGACAGATGAAAAAGTGCCCTTTAATTTTTTCGAAACCATTTGAAATTAACCCATTAAAATCAGCCATAAAGTTATTTACATAAAAGGGCGAGTAAAGGGTCGATTGCGCAACGCGCCCCTACCGTTTAGCTATTAGACAAAATAAGTTTGGTACGCTGCTCACAATTTTACTTTATCGATCTTACCTTTTCAGATTTTTTCGTCACTAAGGATAAATTTAGACTTCTAGACATGTTGTTCTAAATATGATTTTTGCACCAATAGATAAAAGAATAAGACTGAAAAATGGATCCTGAAGATTTCTTTATGAAGCATGACTGGGAATGAATAAGATTTATTCCTGAAAATGTATATTACTAGTTTACACTATAATCATATATTTTTAGATAATCATGCGCGAATAATAAGTTTCTTAAAATACAACGCACCTTAAAAACCAAACAGTGTAGAGTGGTGTAGCCTTAGAACAAAAGATTAAAAAAATTTCGGGTTTTCCAGTTACACAATTTTTTTAAAAATCATAATCAATATATGACTATAACAAAAAGTACTGTAAAAGATTAGATATCCGACCACTTGAGGATAAGCATTCGATTGTAACACAAATTAAAAATCAAAACATTCGCTTTATTACAACGCTCAATTAAATGGATGACCGTGTCGAAATTATAGCAGTGGGCATCGTTGATAATTAATCATTATCTGACACGAATAATGAATTGTTAATACAAATGTTTATAAATAGGCATAAATAGATTAGACCTGGTTTTATCAATAACCTTACAGCAAATTTTCAAAGGCAGTGCTTTGATATTTTCAGTAATTGACCGAAGACATGGCCAATTAATGTTAATTCAATACCAATATCGATTTATTGAAGTTATTTTTTGATTTGACATCTTCACCAAAACTGAAAACGAGATAGGAACGTATCAAACACACACTTGGTTAATAAAAATATCAAGGCTACTAGGAATAGTTCGGTTTTCAAAGTGAATAAAAATAAATTATTTCGTTTTGTGTGTTGCCTATATTTTTTTTTAAATGAGCGAAAATAGATTTAATGTTTACAGATCGTTATTGAATGTTTGAAATTATGTATGAAAAATAATGTCTGCCAAATGTCCGCCTCTGTTGGCCTTACACATACGGGCTCTTTTGATTACATTTTTCATCACTTTGCCACAGATTTCACCAAGTACCATGCTATTTTATTGTGGAAACATTTCTCGTAACAATTCCATAGATTTTCTAGCAGTATGCGCTTTCGTACAATTCTGGTATAAAACGTCCCTCATGGTAACACGATGCGAACGTTATCGACTTTAACGGCCTAACCACTCGGATCTTCGTAAAAATATGGGCCAATTCTCCTCCAGGCCAAATTGTGTACCTTACCCTTACTTTCAAGAGATTGATAGGTTATTTTTGGATTCTCTAATTGGTTTGTTTACATGCCCACTTAGATAAAAAAACGAGTTTTGTCACTTATAATAAATTTTTCAAAACAATTTTCAAGTAACAGCGTGTTATTTACATACGTTAAACGTGTTGTTCAATCTAAAAAAAATTCCGTGATTAATTTGCCACATGTTAGGACACCCTGAATATTGATTACATAGCTACGTCAAGAGATAGGTTGCGTTCTGCAATGAAAGCCATGACTTAAAAGTGTTCCAAAAGTAAAAATGATATGCAGATGTGTACTTGTAATAATTCTAAGTTGTGTCGTTTAAAAAAGCAACAATAACACTCAGGTTTACTTTTAAATAACAATGTGGAATTCCGAGCTTTCTAGCAAAAATATAAGAACTTGAAAAGAAGACAAAAAATCTCCAACTAATCAATCAAACGCTTTATCAAGCACTTAATTTTCGACGTGTTCAACTATATAAAATTTTAAATTGTTAAACATGGAAACGTTAACCTTTACCTACGAATAAATTCATTAAAATTGACGCGATCGATTTCAGAAACCACCTTGAATTAACGTAGATTTTTCACATTAGAAGGAATCACCAATACTAGATTTTAAATGTCAACCACATCCACAAATTTATCATTACCGCTTATCAGTTACAATACACCTGTCCAAGTACGTAAAGAGTATGCGAATTAAAAAATGGCGGGAGATAGCAAATTGTATATAAAAGTGGTAAACTTAGAGTTTAAACACTCACATTTTACAGAATAATGTTCCGTGTAACGTTAGTTGTGTTGGTTGCCATCTTCGGCATGGCTTTAGGCGATAGTATGTATTACACACAAATGTATTCATTTTATATCACACACAATAATTTTATTTTATTTAAACTAGGCCTACCAGAAATGCCAGCTCAATTTTCCGCCTGGCAGGGTCGTATTCTTGGTGGACAAGACGCTGCTGAAGGACAATTTCCATGGCAAGTTTCTCTACGTAACCCAAATAATTTCCATTTCTGTGGTGCCTCCATTGTTAACTCACGTTGGGTTGTAACCGCTGCTCACTGTACAATTAATTCAGTAGCAGCAAATGTACGCGTTGTTGTTGGTGCACGCAATATTGCAACCGGTGGTATTCAACACGTTGGTGCACAAATTGTTAACCATCCACAATATAGTGCAGTTACTCTACAAAATGATGTTTCGGTTGTGCAAACTCTTACCATTATTACATTCGGAGGAAACGTAAATTCTATTCCATTGGGAATAAATCTCGTTACATCAGGAGCAGCCCAAGTTTCAGGCTGGGGACAAACCTCTGTAAATATATTTTATATTAAATGCTTTAAATTTAAAAATATTATAGTAATATTATTATTTTTATTCATCAGCACCCAGGAAACGCTGCCCAAATTCTACAACACATAGTGAAAACGGTTATTACAAACGAAGCCTGTCGAGATCAACACTCAATAGTTAACCGTTTAAGAATATTTGATTCCACTTTGTGTACATCAACTCCAGTCGGTCAAGGAACTTGCATGGGTGATTCTGGTGGTCCATTAGTCCAAGGTGGCGCATTGATTGGTATCGTGTCATGGGGTATTCCTTGCGGTACAGCAGCTCCAGATGGTTATGCTCGCGTATCATCACAGCGATCCTGGATTTTAGGCCTCACTGGATAAGTAACCTATTTTAACTGATTTCGTATTACAATAAACTATATACATTTTTAAAATAAAACTCGTATAAAATGTAAATTTCATTTAAATTATTCGTAGTTTTTGAGAAAAAAAATTATTTTTAAAATTTAATAGAACTATTAGGGTTGTGGTGGTCAACACATGATTTCGCTGTTACATTAATCGATAATGTACCGTTTTGCTACTTCCGCAATGATAAGACAACTACAAATATCCCGCTTAGATTCTCATTTTGAAGAACGCCACACATTATATTCTAAAACCAATATATGGAAACGTAAAAAACACGACGAAATTGTAATACAAAGAATGTGAAATTAAATATTTAACATACCATAATACTTTTCAGGATTTCTTCCCAGAAAAATAAAGTGTCATCTGGTAAAACTAAAACAAAATTCTAGAATTTGTATTTATCCTTGGGTCCTAGAAAATGGTTCGGTTTAAACTATTAATAAAGACAGTCAGGATAGGATTTAGTTATATGACGCCCATGTCCGTAAATGAATCTCTTGTTCCTGAAGACCATAAATTAAAATCTGGTCTACCTGAGCCATACAGACAAGGGCATCCAACACTATTCTAAACAATCCTCATTTCTCCCTGCTATAACTTGACCGCATAGACCGATGCGCTACCCAGAAGTTTATACCTATCATTTTTGACAGTAATATTCTTTTACCATATATATATGAATATAAAACTAAATGTTCTTTGTCTGCCTCATATGCGTTCCTATACCATTCATCTGATTGCCATAAAGGGTCCTGAATTAGTACAACCATTTGAGTGTAGTTCATATAGTTGAGTTCGTGTGTTTTCGGTATACGAGAGCGCTGTTCGTGTGTGTTCCAAAACTCAGTTATGTCTCCCCTAAAAATAAATTTGGCTCTCTTTCAATTCGTAAATATTTTACAAGTGCATGAAATGCGAAGTGTTTCTTTGTTTAAATAAAAACAGAAATTGCTTTCTTCAATTTCATGCCAAGTGATTGAACTTATCTTCTCTGATTGAATTATTATATTTATTTTTTTTTACATATGTTTTATATTTTTATATATAATTATTCTTTTACAATTTGTTTTTTTAAACAATCGTGATAAATTGTGATAATGAAGTAACGAAGTACAATAAAATATTTCAACTTATCAATAATATTTTTTACTATATGAAGGAATTTTATTTTTTATAAATATATACATATTTTGGGGCACAATGTATGGAAATTCATATACTTAGTTTTTCTCACTTTCTGGAAAATTAAAAAAAAAATTTTATTGATTAAATTCCATATGAGCAGATAATCTGAAAATTTTATCAACTTACAATAATATGTGCTTTTAAGGGTGTAGCCATTTACTCGTGTAGGAACGCCATAGGTAAGAGATGGGGTCTGAAACCAGAGCTGGTACACTGGCTCTATACGGCAGTGGTAATATCTGTGCTGACGAACGGGGTGGTCGCGTGTTGGCTAGCGTGCTTACGACAACACCAATACCCGCTTTAGAGGTTATGTTCCATCTTATTCCAATCGAACTTTTTGGTAAGCACATGGCAGCCAATGTGGCTACGAGACTCTCGGCTGTCTTTAAGTGGAAGTGGCTCTAAGCGCGAAACTCGACGATAGTTAAATCACTAAGGGAAGAACTGGCGAATCAATATTATATTAAACCAACGATGTGCTTCGATAAGGGGTTCCGGACCATCCGTCTTCGAAAGAATCCTGGAGGAACGGATTAATACTGGAAAATAAGGCACTGCAATTTTTTATGGGCGGTTCTAAGCTAGACGGCAATGTAGGAGCCGGAGTCTTCTGTGAGAAACTTAATGTTAATATTTCGGTTCGTCTTCCTGACTACTGCAGCGTTCGTGACATGGTTGAAGCATAACGTGGTATCCGTGAAGGATATCGCAATTTATGTGGACAGTCAGCGGCGGTCAGGTCACTAGAGGCGGTTTGTCTGAAGTCACGGGTGGCGCTGGATTGCCAATCATCTCTTAATGAGAGTATTTCAGAATCCAGATAATCTGGGTCGCTGGTCACTCGGACGCCAGGGGAAACTGCAGGGCACACGAACTAGCTAGGTACGGTACGACTCTCCAAATGCAGCCGGAAAGGGCAGGTCTGGAGAAACCTGTAGCAGCGCTTAAATTGGCGCCACCAAGAGGTGGACCAAAACTCTCACTTGCAGGGTAACGAAACATGTTTGGCCAAAACTGGACCTGCGGGGCTCCAAAGCACTAGTATCTATGGGAAAATGAAAGGTAGTGTTGGTCATAGGGATACTGACAGGACACTGTCTTTTTGGGGAACATGCGAGAAGGCTAGGTCTACATAATGACTTTTGTAGAAGTTGTTTGGACGAAGGGGAGGGGTACGTTAGATCACTTCCTATGCTCGTGTCCGGTACTATCCTGCAGAATGCATAAGAAATTAGGTGTGTACGGTACGGACAGCCTCTTGTGTAACCCCTTACACTTGGCATGTGGCTAGTCTAACATGATTGAAGATCACGGAATATCTGGTTACTATGTTAGCCACACCATGAGGTTACTTATAGAAAAAAATGCAATCCCCTTTAGACACTGTACGACGGTTTCATTAGCGCGGCTTTGCTCTGGGTCGTTGGGTGGGTCTTTTACAGGCTAGAAGAGGATCTTGACTAACCGTCAGATATCGAAGAAATGAACTGAAATAAAAAAAAAATTGAAGGAAAGAAAGAAACACCGGAAGAAAAGGAACCAAATAATTTTGTATCACTGAACCGAATGATAAGTAGAGTCAGGCATAAATTGATCTATATCCCAAAAAAAATTAACTACTTAGCCAACCATTTTAATTAGTAGCCAGTAGTAACAACGAAAAGAAACCAAAACAAGAGGAATATATAATTATGTATATATATCTAATCAACGAAAAGAAGAGAAGCAAAAAAAAAAAATATACGAATAAAAATTATAGTAAAGAATAGAGTTAAATATTTAACTATATTATCACAGTCATTAAATTTATTTGAAAAATTTCAAAAGGAAAAAAAATATAACAGAAATTTTGATTTGCATAGCACGAATAAAATTAATATTATATACTATGGAAATATTTATAAAAAAAACAAAAAAAAAAAAAATACAGTAGAGAAATTTAATATTTTATTCATGATATTTAGCGGACAAAAAGTAAGGAAAAAAAATAAAATATCGAATATCGAACAGATTATATTTAGTCACTAAGAAATAAGTACATAATCAAAAAAATTAAGTGTGCTTTAGAACACCACACTACTGAAGTAAAACTTGTAATATATATTTAATATTTATAATATAATATAGAAAAATTATAATATTGAAAAAAAATTGGTCACCCTGTGCGTTCTCGAGTGTCACCTAGCCGTTTATGTCTGATGCCACAAGAAGTAACCTTGTAACTTGGTAACTTTTTCAAGGCCAACTAGTCGTAATAGATAATGTTTATGTATGTGTAACAAAAT